>JACTAT010000007.1:208611-381896 GCA_014526335.1 Chrysaora quinquecirrha | reverse complement strand
AGTGGAAAGAAGAATCGAAGTGTTGCATGAATTGAAATTATTAGGTACGACTCATCAGCTGTCAACCTGTACAAACACGTTTCGAGGGATTTAAGACAGGACGCTTTGCGAGTACAGGCCTCTCAGCGCCCGTTCAATGGGGCACTATTGTACTAAGAGACAGTGAAAGAGATTTCGAGATTCTTTAAGAGTTGTGTGTGTGATTCATTTACATTTGGCTGGTCTTTTGATATATGGTGTTTTATTTTGTATTTGCAACATGGGGTGTATGGGTGTGGTTATCTTATGGTCTTGTTATTATGCCCAATGAAGTGGGACACAAATAAGCTGCAGATTGTTATATTGCCTTTAATTCATCATAATAATACTATATGTTTGGTAGTTCCGATTAGTTAGGTAAGGATTGTTCCAGTTTAGTGTATACAAGGATATATCTAAAGTTCTTGTTTCTCTTAAATGCCAAGACTGGTTTCCGTGCAGCGATTCCTTGTAGATCTTGGTCGTTTTCCAGACAGTGCCAGTATCTATGTAGACTTGGACTTATCTGTGATGTGTTCTTGTTGAATGGTACAATAAATGGTAATCTTGATTCAATTTGTTTAGGTTGTGCATTGAGTAGATCATCTTAGGATAATGGTCTGACTTTTTCGAATATTGAATTTATAAGGTTTAGGTTATATCCTCTCTCCACTAGATTTCTTAGAAGTTTATTCAGTTGTAGTTCGAATTCTTTGTTGTTTGAAATGATTCTCCTATATCGGAGAGCCTGACTGTATATAATTCCCTTTTTACAATTGTTTGGGTGAAAGGATTGTGCGTGTAGTAGGGAGCAAATGTCCGTGGTTTTTTGTAAAGGGTTGTGCTTACTGAATCTTTCTTAAGTATTGTCATTGTGTCTAGAAAGGCAATCTTTTCTGTGGAGTGTGACATTTCAAATTTGATTGTATCGTGTATAGAGTTCATATTATGGTAGAAGCCATTTAGTTTTTTTATATCATGTGTCCAGATGGCGAAAATATCGTCAATATAGCGTATCCAGAATAGGGGTTTGAGACCCTCTGGTGTTGTAGTAAGGATTTTGGTTTCAATTCTGCTCATGAATATATTTGCATAGTTTGGAGCAAAGGATGTGCCCATGGCCGTTCCCATGGTCTGTAAGTAGAATTCATCATTAAATTCGAAGTAGTTTCTCTTTAGTATGAAGTGTAGCATTTGTTTTGTGTCTAAACAGAAGGGGGTTGTTTTCACCATAGCGATTTAGTAGAGCATCTAGACAATATTCAATCCCCTCATCATTTGGGATATTGGTGTATAGTGACTTAACGTCAAAAGTAACCAGTAAGGAACCTGTTTTAATCTTGCCATCATATGTTTTTAGTATTCGTAGAAAATGTGCGGTGTCTCTGATGTAGGAAGGAATTTCCTTTACTATTGGCTTTAGGCAGTGATCGATGTATCGAGAGAGTTTGGATGTAGGTGAGTTACATCCTGATATGATAGGTCTCCCTGGATTACCAGGTTTGTGTATTTTGGCAGCATATAGAATATTGGTGTTCTTGAATCTACATTAGGGGTTGGAAATTGAAATAGTGTTTCATCAATTATTTGACGTCTTTTTAATTCACTGGTAAATGTTGCGATTTCGACGCTTAAGTCGCCTATTGGATTATGCTCTAGTTTTTGGTAATAGTTGGTGTCATTTAGTTGGCGGTAGGCTTTATTCATGTACTTCTTTATGTAATTGCTTTTCGAAATGATTTGTGCTTGCAATTTGACAAAACCTTTGATAAGGGTATTGATACAACAATATTATAGATTTTTTAATAAATATTCTTCGACTCCATAAATAGCATTCCCCAAAAGTTTTTATCTTAGCCCCCCTTAATCTTGTCTTTGACCCCCTAATACCCATTTGGCACTCCTATGTAGAATCTTTGACAAAAACTTCCCCATCTGGCCAACTTTGGTGAAAACGACTGTAGCTGAATTGAGGTAATAAATCACTTGGCCACTTTGTAGAATTTTATACCTCCCCCCTATATCTGGGAAATGCCCCCTCGCACGCCTGTTCAACATCCGGATTCGTAATCTACGTCCAAAAGTACCCCAGAAAAACCATATTTTGTAAAATCTCTCCGTCGGTGGTAATAATCTTCATTCTCCCTCTGGTCTATTAGTGCAGTTGTTAGTAAATTAGTTTGTCAGTTAGTTAGTTAGTTAGTTCGTTAGTTCGTTAGATAAGTAGTTATTCAGTTCTTCGCTTAGTTAATAAGTTAGTTGGTTACTTCGTGAGTTAGTTCGTTGGTTAGTTAGTCAGTTAGAGAGTTTGTTTGTTCGTCAATTAGTTAGGTAGTTGGTTAGTTAGTTGTTTGATTAGTCATTTAGAGAGTTAGTTTGTTCGTTAGTTAGTTGGTTAGTCATTTAGAGATTTAGTTTGTTCGTTTGTTCGTTAGTTGATTAGTTGGTTAGTTAGTTAATTAGCTAGTCAGCTAGTTAGTTGGTTCGTTAGTTGGTTAGTCATTTAGAGATTCTGCTTGTTCGTTAGTTAGTTCGTTGGTTAATTAGTCAGTTTAAGAGTTTGTTTCATCTTCAGTTAGTTTGTTTGATCGTCAGTTAGTTAGTTAGTTAGTTGGTTAGTCATTTGGAGAAGAGTTAGTTTGTTCGTTACTTACTTCGTTGGTTACTTCGTGAGTTAGTTCGTTGGTTAGTTAGTCTGTTTAAGAGTTTGTTTATTCCTCAGTTATTTCGTTGGTTAGTAATTTAGAGAGCTAGTTTGTTCCTTATGTTGGATAGTTAGTTTGTTCGTTAGCCAGTTAGTGAGCTAGCTAGTTCGTCAGTTAATAAGTTGGTTGATCTTAATCTTAGTTTTTGTCTTAGTCTTAAACTTAATGTTGATGTTAATTCTAGTCTTGAACTTAACTTATAGTTAATCTTAATCTTAGACTTAATCTGAATCTTTATCTTTATCTTTATCTTAGTCTTAAACTTAAACTTGAAAAGAATCTCAACCTTAAATTGAAATTTAACTTAAACTTAAAATTGAAAATAAATCTAAACCTAACCTTAAAGAAAATTTTCATCTTCATGTTGATTGAATCTTAACAAAAGAGCAACTTAAACTTAATCCTTAACTGCTCATGTTCCTGAATCATGTTCTTGAGTCATGTTCTTTAGTCTTGTTTTTGTTGGTAATCTTTAGTCACACTCTGTTGTCTCGCCTTAGCTTGCTTTTGAGCATCGTCTTCAGTCTTGTTTCCTAATCTTGTTCTAATTCATGTTCTTCAGTCTATTTTAGCCTTGTTATAGCTCATGTTCTTCGGTCCTACTCCTGTTCCATTTCCAGTACTGTTTTTTTATTGCCTTCAGTCCTATTCCTTAGTGCTGTTCCTCAGTCTTGTTATTATTAATGATACTCAGTCCTATTCTTTGGTCCTGGTCCTTAATCTTGTTTTTGCTCATGTTTTGTAGTCCTGTTCCTCTGCCATATGGGTTAGTCTTATCATCGTTTCGTGGTCCCCAGTCCTGTTCCCCAGTCCTGTTCTTCAGTTTTGTAATTATTCATGCTCCTCCATCCTGCCTTAGTCCTGCTATTTATTATTCTGTTAATACCGTTCCAGTGCCATGTTTTTTAGTCTAGGTTCTGTTCATGATGCTCAGATCAACTCATTGGTCCTGTGCCTAAGTTTCGTTTTTCATTCAAGTTCCTCAGTCCTGCCCTTCGGTCTTGCTCCCTAGTTTTGTTACTTTTTATAGTTACTTTGCAATCAAATATCTGGGATTCCATTTGCCTACCCTGTAGTGATTTAATTGAAAAATTGGATCTATTTAAAATCAACGTAGCTTGGGTTTAACTGCTTACATTCATTATGTCCGAAGGACATATTAAAGGGGTGCTCGTGGAACGCATGTAGCTTATACTTGCATTTTTTAGGAAGCTTATACTTGCGTCAAGCAATTGCAATGAAGAACACTTGATCCTGAATTGAGGGTCGTGGAATCAGAGTTGATCATATCTGTCATGATGTTCATATGTGATGTGATAACATTTCTATATCACATATAACAACTATAACTGTCAAAATCTTATAGAAAGACCCATGATTATGACTACAATAATTCCTAGATTTGATATTTACATTGAACAGTTGTTCAAAAGACCTCAAGAAGCCATGCATCTTATGCATTAGGTTTTACGCCTTGCGCAAATTCACTGCGGTGGTGTTATTTCTATTTTTTCTCTTGTTTGGAAAAATATATAGATTTAAATGCTTGCTTGTGAGCTTGTCAGGAAAGTCACATAAGCAAGTGCTCTATCTTATTGAAGTCTGCAGTTCTTCCCTAGCAGAGCATTTTTCACACCAGTGTTATATGGATGATTATTTCTTGCAGAGTTTTAGTAGTATTGGTACATACAACTTATTTGCAAGAAAGAAACAGTTTTCATGAAGTTTTCAACTCCGTTGAAGTGCTCCCTTTTATAGGTAACATTAGCGCTCTTGGTTCTCCATAGCGCAAGGAAGTTTAATAATTTGTTCAACTGAAACTCAAAACGACATATTGCTCGTTTTAATATTGACATTGAAAGTCAAATTGAACATCACTTCAGATGTGTTCGTTTTAATGATTCTAGAGCACCTTATAGCTCAGCTACATATTGCGTGAATCATTATCAAAATTCGAAGATGTTTGGATCAGATATATAATATGATTTTGTTTTTTGCAAATCTAATTTCACCTAGTATATTAGGTTTGATGGCGGATTATTCAAATTGAATATCCTGTTTCATCATATCATACAAAGTGCACATTTCGTGTAATGTGCCTAAGCCTACACATTTGGCTTTCTTCTTCCGCTGTTATTTCAAGAAGAAGAAGGAATACGCTGTCATGCCTTCGGATTACCAATTTGATGACATAATAGTATTATCAGTAATAATAGTAATAAAGTATCATTAAGACTTGACAAATATTATTGATTTGTCTCTTCATTAGATTGCAGCTAGCTTTTAAGCAACATCATTGCTTGCTGATATTTGAATAGTCTTTGAGTCGTACAAAACTTCAAAATTGCGATGAACAGCGGAATCATTTTCGGGCATACTTAAAAGCTTTTTTCGTCTGACACTCCTCAGAGTATGAACGTCAGAAACAGACCGAAACAATAGACTAAGGCGGAATTTATACCCAGATGCGGCTCGAAATGCACCAATCAGAAAGAACGAACAGCTGAATCGGCATTGTGTTTTAAACACCAATCAGCTGGTCGGATACAACTGGAAGACCAATAGAATTATTTGAAGAGTCCAAGTGAGAAAACGAACTCTTTCTGTCTACACAGAACTGGCCTTTTGGTTTTGATGTAGACAGATTCCAAAAACCCTAAGTGAAACAAAGATCTTGCTTTGCCAATGATTCTGAAACAATCCTGGCTGTAATTTTCCGCACAAATTGGGTTATCAAGTAGATGTTGCCCTATAGCCGAATCATGTTTGAGACTAAGTTGTTGTTTAGACAAACACAATGTTTGACCAATTTGCCACATCCAAAAACATTATCCTCCCAGCTATTTTTGTTTGCTTCAAGAAAAAATGTCAAGGCTAATTTTGGTTGTATGTCGAAGAAAAAACAACACTCGCCTATTTTACGGTGACTTAAAGCAGTGGAAGATAGAAGCCATTGCACTGCACTTGGAAATCTCAATCGTGACCTCTTGCGTCTTGCTCAGCTCTACTGTCTGTGTCTGGTCAGACTAGTCGCGGGGTCGCAGCTGCTCTCGTCTCGAGAGTCGGCTGGAGAGACGGTGTTTAGGCACGCATAGCTAGGCCAGATGTAAACAAAACGAAAACTAGATATAACTCCAAAGTAAAAGTCGATTTTCCACAAAGTCATCAATCTTTTTCTCGGAACCATCACAGAAAAGTTTCTTCGATTCAGTTTACGACTATTTCTTGAAAAACAAATCCTATAATATCCTATAGGGATCCTATAATAGCAAGTCGCCCATTTTACGGCTGGACCATAAGTCGCCCATTTTCTTGCTCGCCCATTTTGCGGCGCTCAGAGCCACATCAGCTCGAAAGTCTAAGTTCTAGCCAATCAGATTACAGGATTATTAGGGACTTTCCCGGGACTCTTGAAAACGAGCTTAGAGAAACCATCGCGCCAGATCCCTAAAAACATGTTTAAAACCGTCGCACTATAGCGCGACCTGATAACGTCACTGCGCTTGGAGACCCATTGATAGTAGGAGCCCCGTGATGGTAGGAGCCCCGTGATAGTAGGGCCCACTGTTTACATCCTACTGAGATAAATGCACTTAAAGTGCCAAGTGGAAATCAAGCTATATAAAGTACGCATGAACCAGCAACAAATACAGACAAAAGCACTTAAATCTACAATAAGACAGAAACTAGCAATATGTGAAAACATTTGTTTTCAACCCAGAAAAAAATTCCAGTTATACCGCTGAATAGATTGCGTATTAAAATATAATACATATAGGAATAAAATCACAAATGTCCAAAAATTTCAAGTTTTAAAAATGTAAGCAAATCTAATCTTGAAAAAATGGTTATGTTCAATAGGAGGAAGAAGTTGTTGAATATTTCATGAATGTTATTGAAAACAAATTGTAAAATCCATCAGTAACTTTCGACAGAATATAATAATTGTTTCTTACTGAAACTATCAGAAAGAAAAAATTATCACGAACTGTCTTCCTCAGAAATCCTAACCCAAGTACGTAAAAATTAAAAACACTGGTTGTTGTTGAAGGTTGAAAGCAAGATTGTATTTCAAATACAATTGAAAATCAAGATGGTGAGGTTTGGACATATTTTAAACCTACCAGTGAGAAACCAGATTTTTAAAATTTTACTGGATGTCAGGTTTGAGAAATTACATACTTCCTGTCCTACAATGATATGTTGAATATTTCTTAAAATGCGTGCCAATCAGAAAAATATAAAGAAATGAATAGGATTTTTAGGATGAATATTTGTTGATTTAAACTTGAAAATGTCTTATTTTTCATCAAAAAGTCAGTCTGAAGTTCATTTAAAAGTCAGATCCTCAGTTGAGGGCTCTTTGTGTACGTACATTCAGCAATTCATAATCTTAATTAATATTTGATAAAAGTTCTCAAACAATTGTAGCAAAATGGGTTTTTGAGGCTACATTCATTCTCTCTTGGTGACTCCAATATAACACATAATGACATGGTAGGAGACCATAACCATCAAAGCCGTTTTTAAGAACATCAACGTAATTGTTATCTTCATTGTAATTATGATATCTTCACCATGTTATATGCACATGTAACCACATCGAAGAAGGAAAGCCAGCAGGCCAATCGATTTACTGCCGATCTTTTGCCCATTCATCGAACTTACTAGTTATCCCTGATATCAAGGGAGTTCCAAGATCTATCTTCTTTATAATACTCTCTTCTGCCGTTTTAAATTCAATGGATAAGAACACAGTTTCATTCTGGAAAGAAACGAAGAGATGTAAGATCCAAAAGCAATGCGAGCAATCAATACAAATAGCAATTTAAAAAGTTATATCAATTTCCTGAAACAGGTTTTACAAGGCATGATGGCATGATGAAAATGACATGATGATACTCTTGAAGAATCTTTCTTTCATACAACTTTAACTTAATAGTCCGAAAACGTGGTGCGATTCTTTCATATACCAACAATGAAATTACTCCCAATTTTTCATGAACAAACTTAATATCCTGATTTTGCCTATACTTGTTGACTGATTGGCAGATTCTTCAAGTAATCCATTACATATACAATTCA
The DNA here is from genome assembly GCA_014526335.1 of Chrysaora quinquecirrha. NCBI lineage: Eukaryota > Metazoa > Cnidaria > Scyphozoa > Semaeostomeae > Pelagiidae > Chrysaora > Chrysaora quinquecirrha. Next base: position 374,088 of record JACTAT010000007.1, on the reverse strand, counting down.
AAAATCCAGACTGCAGAGCACATTTTACTCGCAATGAAAATATTTACCCCAAATGAAAAAGAATACGGTCAGTTTTACAGTGCATTATAGAACATGGAAATCTGGCACAACGTATTTAAGACGTTACAAGTCTTGTGAATGCAAGGCTGTAATCTTTTGCTTGTAATTATCGTATATGGTAAATTCATGTTAACTTTATCAATTATCAATGAAGCAAATTAAAGGTAATTAAAATTTATATGCATACATTTGTAGCTATTTGTTTTGTATTCATTTGTATAAATAAGATTTACAGTATAACTCACATAGAGCTTCTGCAATTTGAACACGCGAATGAATCCAAGTTCTATACGCTCATCTTCTGGATTTAATTCAAGGGTCTTTGTATCCTGTACTACAGAGAGTGGCTAGAAATAAACAACATATTGGTCGGACAATTATTCAACAAATAGCATCAATCCATAGATAGCAAAATAGTCATGTAACCATAACAAAAACAACAAAATCAAAATTGCTTTATCAAAATTCATCAAAAAGAGATCAAAGAATCCAAAACACAACCCCGAACCCAAGTACCAAATTTATAAGAGAGTAGAAGAGTAGCTTTTACAAAGAATGGCTAATGGTCGAATAAATAAGAGAAAACGAGAATTTGAATTTCTTGATTCTTCCCTAGGTTTTCAGTGCAAGAAAATAAAGAAGGCTAAGGGAGTAGGCCATATCCACGGGAATCTTGCTTTAGGTCCTTGAAAGGTTAATTCACAAAGTACTAAGAATTTATGATAAATTAGCAATTGTTTAATTAGCAATTATTTTGGCAATTTTGGGGCAATTGCTTAAATTCATTATTAGCATGTTACACGATTAAATTACAACAGATATTTGGCTATACGGGACAGTCAAACACAGCATTTTTGAAGCAAAGCGAGAGATGTTTTATTCAACAAAACCACATGAGGTTCGGATTAGCAACAAATGGTTTCTAGAGTGCTTTGCAAATATTCTAAGTCATTAATAAGTGGCTTCTTCTAATAACAAAAAAAATAAATTTTGCAAACGATAGTAAACAAATAGAAACTTACAGGAAATGCAGACGCAATAAATCGAAGATTTTTGATCACGTGCGGGTTTTTGCCAGTTGCTTCAACAGATATATGCATAAGGTTGCTGAAGGCAGGCAAGAATTCCAATGTAATAACAAATTTTGCCAGGTCTAATTTCATAGGAGCGGGTATTTCTGTAAAAAAAAAACGTTATAATATATCGGTTACTAAAAAGGAACGATTTTCGCACATGTGCACGTACGTACACGCAGCTTAATGTAGGTCATTCAGATGCAAAATTGTATAAGGAATAAAGAATAATGAGAAAAAAAGAAGGTAGGAAAAACAAAAAATTAAAACTTTGTTGTACGTATGGGATAACAAAGGTTGAAAAAAACCCATCACCAAGTTATAAACAATTGGAAAATTATGGTAACAGCATAACAAATTCCTCAAATAGCCGAGACAATAGGACATGTCAATAGTTAACTCCCGCTCACAAAAAATGCCAATTTAAGTTAGGAGCAGAGTGAGGATCAATCCGATTTTTGGAGTGTTTTGCATCGGATAGCTATGGCATGATGAAACACCTACTTGATATAAAAATCAAGACGCTCCGGAAGCTATCTGGTATAGTGTAAACGGTAAACACCACGTGCCATTAATTTGAATAATATAGGAATCACATTATGGGCACTGAAGTCAATGAATTGAGACATTAAGTTCATTAAGTTCATGTCGTACTATTTGCATGTATAAAAGCTTTAAAACTAAGAAAGTCTCAGGAATATTGAATAACACATACGGCTTCCTTCCTGCCAAAGAAGACGTCTTTCTCTTTCCAAAGGGTCACGCATATCAGGTTTAATTTGAGCAGTAAGGCGACAATCACAGCCTGTATCTGATTCAAAGGTCGGTCTTTGCATATGAGGCTGACATGCCACTACATCTGAAAATATTGAATGATTAAAGAACATTAATAAGTCAAATGTAATAGAAAATACATATTTATGAGATCACCATCGCACCTATTGCGATAATTATAATGTCGACAAAAACATAACTGACTCGATTTTGCAAACCGATAAAGTTATTAACAGCGTATTTATATTTACAAGTTGGGCAAGATTTAGCTAGAAAGTCTGTTACAATTCAAACGCAGAAGTTTAAAAGAGTCAGTTCAAAATAAGAAAATACAATAGATAACCACTGCTGCAGGAAAACAAATGAAAAAGAACAGAAAAATGATGAACAACCCCAACTACACAAAAATGTATAGGTAAACAAAGAGTAAGCTTAGCAGAATAAAATTGTTTGTTTGAATTAGGTTTTTTAAAGTGAATGTGAAGGACCTCTTAGATTTTGAGTTGGTACAAAGTCTTTGCAGTCCAGATTGCTGAAGCAGCTCTCGTTTTAGTGTACGACATGATTCCCGAACTTTGCAAATGCTTGTAAACTTGAGGATTACTGTTCCTACATTAATGCTCACGAACTTAACCTTTATTGCATTTAGTCGTGTAGAGAGTATTTTTATTCACTATGAATAAATTGGTGAAGATAATCATGAAGAAAATAGATCTTTCGATTTTTAGCAAGATAAAGATTGATCGAAATTTACCTGTTTTTTTTTTTAGGTAACAAAGGCAATTGTTCTCTACAATTTACAGAGTCTCAGCAGTTTTAACGTGTTTAAATTTTTTAGCTACTCACACATTGCAAGATTTGACAATTCGCAATTATAATATGTTTTGCTGACGTTTACCTCTATTCACATCCATTAAGATATTTTCGATGCGAGTGTCTCGATGAATATGATTAAGCAGATATTTTGCATAAAGACCATTCTTCTGATTACGCTCTTCCTTTGCTACATGTTGTGTACAACTAAACAAAGCAAAAAATGACATGAACATATCTGTATGTATTTACAGGACTTTCAATATATATCAACACTATACTCTTGATTTCGTAGAATTCAATTTATATAATCAATATCAAGGCGGGCAATCGTAATTTGAATTTAGACAAATTAACGTTCAAGATATATTTGAAAATTATGCTAGAATTTACAAATAATGAATTTACTACCGGAAAAACTAGCGTAGTACCTTAATTGATTCTATTATCTCAAAAGGCAATTTGCTATTAAATGACGACGAGAAAGGCCTATTTTGAAAACCTAACACTGTAGATGCGGACAATTGTTATTGTTAACACTGAATGCAAAATTTCGCAAGGGATTAAAAATTAAAGCCTCAAATTAGGATAGACAGCTTCCACGACCCCAGAACATACAACTTAAACATTCTTGTAGATTGTAAATGAATGTACTCGAAGTGGAAATAATTCTAGCTTGAAAGGCACAAATGTTGGAAAGTAATTTAATACTTTGCTTACCATGCATATGCAATAATTGTATTGCCCTCTTGAAAACGTTTCAGTGAAGGTTTGGGTGCCACGTCAAAAGTCGTAGTACTAAATTAGGAGAAGCAAGGTAATATTAAAACATAAAAAGCACCAACAGAGTGCCAGTCAGGCAGTTAAGATAAATGCTCATTCTCCACTACCGTATTTCCTCCAATAATCACCCAGGCTCAAATCGACACTGTCCTCTGATAAACACCTCCATTTCTATGTCTAGGATGTTATAAAAGCTTCCCTCCGAATAGCCCTGATTTTCATAAACAGTAAAAGATAGGGAATGTTCTCAACCTATAGGATTCTTTTCAAATTGTTATATAAAAAATTGATTTAACCATGAGAGCCTTTTAATTTCTCCTTTCATAATATATTTTATTGTTCTTTTCAGACCATTCATTCTCAATTCGTAGAAAAATGATAACAAGGAATGGAATGACTTTTAATGCATCCCTATTTTCATCTGACAGGGCCCGAGAAGTTGAATACTCTTAAAAAAGACATCAAAAAATATAAAAAAGGGATGGAAAAGATGTCTTTTATCTAAATGCAAATAGATGGTGATTTACCTTGACCTGCAACAGTCAATAATAACAAGATTTAAAAATGTATTGCAATTCTGCATTTCTTGAAGATATTCTTGTGCCCTGATGCAGGAATCTCGGTTCGAATTTTGAATATCAACTGGCATGAGATAATTCTCTCCTTCCAGTTCAAAGCCATGTCCAGCATAATAGAAAACAGCAAACACACCAAAACCTTAAGAAAAATAACGTATATATCTTTCAACAAAGCATCGATGAAAAGTACACCACATGTTTCAGGGTGAGTGATGCAACTCAGCAATTCACCGTACAGCATAAAATTGCTGCTTATACTTTCTAGGCCATTCATTTCTATCTAATCTATTCATTTAACTGTAAACACATCACAACTGTGATTAAACAGAGTTTTAATAGCTGAGCGAGCAGATACATCGAGGTTCAGAATAAAGGCAGCTACAAGCTCGGAGATTTTAAGCATTTCTGACGGCAATGAAAACATGTCCATGATCCTATTCTTTAGAAGTGAAGCAATCGAGGTATGCAATTCGGCAATTTACAGTAAACTTCGCCATTTGTCAAAAATGACATCAGGAATCGCTTTTAGCAACTTCCCACACTCCCATTTTCACGAGACAGGGCCTAAGACGTTATAGACTCGAATGCAATAAAACAGGGATGCGACTCAGCACTTTTCAGTGATGCATCGTAAAACTGTTGCTTAATATTTTAACTTTCAAACTTCTATCTAATCTATATAAAATTCTGCTTATAATACTTATAATATTGAAAACAGTTCATTTAATTGTGACCGCATTAAAGCTGTCATTGAAGAAGCATGCGCTAATAGTATTCTGTTGTTTGCAAGACAGGGCCAAATAAATTTAAACAATGGAACAAAAAAGGTAGGACAAAGATGAAACAAGCTGTATGCTTTATTTTCCAAACTGTTGAGTGAAATTGATTGAAAATTTAGGTTGTGAATGTAAGTAATTGTCAGAAGTATGACAGCAGATTAAAAGTGAGTTGAAAAAACTACGATTTTAGCAAAAAGTTTAAGATAAAAAAATTAAATCCTTCTGGTGTTGACTTACCAAGAAGACGTGAGAAAGCCAGCATTGCTGTCCTCATCTCAGTCAGAGTGAGATCATTGAGGCTTATAACCTAAAAAAAATTATCTTAAGCAAGTAAAAATTCAATCGTCTTAAGGATATGTACCTTCCTTGGAGTACGAAAGAAAGTACTACTTAACATAAGAAACACACTCTTATAAAATAATTAGGTACTAATAATAAATAACTTTTAATAGTAAATAACAATAACTTTTTGATATGATAAAGCAGCATGTCCCTACTCATATTCGTCTGCACAATTCTCGGCAAAGAGAGCAACCACCCCGTGGGTCTATACAACAACCTAGTCTCAAAAATGATTGGGCCATAGGACAACACCTACTCGGTAACCCAATTTGTGCAGAAAATTACAGCGAGGATTGTTTCAAAATCATATGCAAAGCAAGATCTTTGTTTCACTTAAGGGTTTTGGAATCTGTCTACATCAAAACCAAAAGGCCGGTTCTGTGTAGACAGAAAGAGTTCGTTTTCTCACTTTGACTCTTCAAATAATTCTATTGGTCTTCCCGCTGTATCCGACCAGCTGATTGGTGTTTAAAACACAATGCCAATTCATCTTCTCTTTCCGATTGGTGAATTTCGAGCCGCATCTGGGTATAAATTCCGCCTTAGTTCATTGTTTTAGTCTGTTTCTGACGTTCATACTCTGAGGAGTGTCAGACGAAAAAAACTTTTAGGTATGCCCGAAAATGTTTCCGCTGTTTATCGCAATTATAGAATAATTGCAGAATCGTGAAAAATAATAATACTAAATGAAGTATGGAAAAATTTACCTTGAAACCAAGTTCTGTTAGATTAGATGCAATAGAAAAAGCATCATTCAAAGCCAATCTCAAATTATCGTATTGTCGTTTTTCGTAGTTCTGGTTTCCAATTACCAGAGCAATTTTATCACTGGGGACTAAAAGCAAATCGTTGTTGTTAAGAGAAAGTCAAGAAGTGATATAATCATAATAGCACGAAGCAAGTGTGTTAACATTTCCTTTCCGTTACACGTGAACCTGTTTTCAATTTTGACAGAAAGAATTTTGACAGTTTTCCAGGAGAGTACTTGATTGCATTTCTGTTTATCCAAAAAAGCTTCAAACATATGGACCCGGTTAAACTGTTGTAAGGCATTTGAGGCATCTCTAACAATTTTATACAACCAATCCTAGATCCTGCCTGACCCTGACCCTGCTAAGAAATGAAATTAAAACGAGCAACTTAACCACACTGAACCCAAGAATAATAATCATTTGCATTCACATTAGGATAATAATCAGTTACAAAGGCAAGAAGCAAGAGTCAAACATCAAATTTCTATCAATATGGTCTGAATGATAATAAATGTATTGAAGGGAAAAAACAAAGGACACTCGTCTTTTAGGAAAACAGGATGACAGAAAGATATTCAGCAAGTGACCAAAAACTGCAGAAAAGGAAAGCACAAAATGTAACTGTTTGATCTCTGCTACTGATGAATAAAATATTGCATCAGCATCAAGCATCACTGTTTATATGCGAAAGTGAGTCAAATTTATTTATATTGGTATAAGGATAGCCTAATTCGCACTTGACTAGTAAAATAGAAGCCTGAGAGCATATTCTTTCTTTTAACAGAAAACTAAGAAAAAAGAATAAGAACAGTTTAATCATAACAACAGAAAACTAAGAAAAAAGAATAAGAACATTTTAATCATAACCACGAAGCAATGGAAAATGCAGCATACAAAATCAGCTTGCGATTGAAGTTGTTGTCATTGAATTGGGTGGTGGATCATTAACTAACATACTGAATCTGAAAATACCTTAATGGGGTAGCAAAGCAATTTTGGTCTTTTTCTACGCTTAACGTTTCAACGGACTTTTACAAAAGCCAAAACATAGACCTTCTTAGTGACAAGAGGCATGTTTACAAAAGCCTAAAACTAGGCCAAGTTCAGAATCTTTGGGCACAAAGTGTGGAGCAGCTGTCAAAACAGCTTGCTGAGAGCATTTAGAAAAAGGCATTATTGAAATTTAGTTGACCTCCTCATCGCTCCTCACGAGTTATCGATTGGTGAAATGTGAGTGCCCACTGCAATCATTCTCTTTATTTCATATTAACATATTATACATGAGGATTCAAAGTTCATCGCTCGATATCCCCTGGTACCTGAGCCCAGATTTAGTGAACAAGATCTCATTTCGGTATTTAATTCAATGACTTTAAATTGTTGCTATTTTCAAGGTTTTGAAGTAAATAAAGAATGGTAATTATAGAATAATATAGAGGAAAACATGAAAGGTTGCTAGACTACCCAAATAAGTAATTGGAGGAACAACAAATCGATTGGCATGTTTCAGATAATTATCTTGATAGTCCCAAGATTATGCAGGCTTAGCCCTTGTTTCTATGCCGTAGTTTCCTAATTATAACTTTGAAATTAGATTTAGAAGAAACAAGAATTCTGGTTGAAAATGTTTTCCATAGAGCTACATTATTTTCATCTATCTTCAGCTGTAATACAACAATTATCAGCTTCTTTAAGTGCACTTCAAAATCATCCTCATCACTACCAACAAGATGAACATCAGTGACAAATCACTTTGTCATCCATTGCCTTCCTCATTCTTCAATTCATTGTTTTATTCTAATTTTCTTCTCATTTAATTATTATAAATGAAAATGGGAAATCTTTCTAACAATAGGACAGTTCAATTGACTGACAGAATGATCACATTTCAATTTCAGTTAAATTCTAATTTAAGCAGAGTTAAAGGGAATCGACAGACATAAAAGTGGCTTAAGCCACCCATCAACAAATATTGAATAGAATAGCTAAATTGCCTTTTGAGCATTAATTCAAAAGAGCTGCTTTGTCTTCATGCAACTGACTTTCTCTTATGCATGTCTATTGCCTTTAAAACAACTGGGGCTAGTTAGGGTCATTGGGAAGCCAGGTGTCGAGTTATGGCACCAAGCTTCCCAATGACCCCGTATAAGACCCCGTAGACGCTTTTATTGTACTGTACAAACAAAAGAACAGGTCACTAGCCATCGGACGTTTTAGGGTTGGATTTTTATTTTGAAATAATAGCAGAGATGAAACTTTAAGTTAAATACTTAAATTAACGTTTAACTAAACTTACATATCATTCGTGCTTGGGAGACGTCTGCTTGATAACTTTCATTTGCTGCAAAATAAATTCTTACTTCCATACACATTGAATATAGCACCAGTAAGATATACTATAGATATTTCAGATAATGTAAAGCTATTTATATAATCACCAGTTACATCATTGATACATATAAGGAGTGAAACTTCAAGACTGGTATGGTGATCTACAAAGATGTTGCATCTGTGTTTGTATTACGATGCATAAAACTGCCGCAGATGAGAACGCATCAGGGTGGTTCGCGAGAAAAAGTGCACTGTAAATTTTCTGATCTCGCAAGAAAGACGTATACTGACGCTTGAAAATTCACTCCAAAATCGTGGACTACGACCATTTATCAAAAACACTCTGTGCCAAAAATCTTAAAAGTTTACAATCTTGTCAAAAACTTTGCAATGACTGATTTCTTCCTGAAGTCATAATGTGCAAAACATAACCACAGCACCACTTTCTTGGTTGTTTATAGCGAAGGAAAGATGTCAGAAAATGCCACTTTTGAGGTCTGCAAGCAAATTTGCATTTCGTAGAAGCAACATTAGTCACAGTGCCAAGACATTTTGAAAACGAAAGTTGCTGAAAGTTAAAGCCGAAGCATATTTTCACATGCAAAGACTTTTGATTACCGTAGACCTTTTGATCATATATTATAAAATTTTGTTTCGAAAATACAATAACAAAATAAATAAAAAGGGTTTAAGCAGTTACACTGCACTATTAAACAGTTAGGAAATAACATGAATAGCAAATTGTTGGTCAACAAACCTTGTCCGGTTAGACAATGTTCAGTTGGAATTGGCAACGAATGTTCACTTGGAATTGGCAAAGAATGTTCACTTGGGTGTGATTGGTTTTCACTACTTGATGTTGGTCTTGTTGTGTCTACGAGAAAGAGTAATTAACTTGAAAGTTTACTACTGTCAATCTTCTGTTCAGATCCCAGTGGCTATACATAAAACAGGAACAGGTAATATCAGAGGGAACGGGCGGGAATCAACCAGGAACATGCAAACGATTTTTTTATAGCTCTAATAAATGTGGTTAAAATTTCAAACTATTTTCGCAACTCAAAAATAATTAGGAAACAAGAAGAAATAGAAAATATCACTGAATTTACTTAAAAAATTTTAAAATTGAACAACAAAAAATGCAACAATTTTGGATTGAAAAGCAAAACCATTTAGTGTGTCTGCTATCTTGGTTGTTGAGAGGATTTAACTGGACTAAAATACATGTGGATTTCAGGTGACCGAGAGAAAGTAAATTGACTCTACGTAGTAATAAAATATGGAATAAAGAAAAAAGACCCACAAATTGCCGATAACTCTAGGCATATTCCTTATATTGGACGAAGCTAACCCAGACAAAAGGCAATACGGCTCAAGACCTCGGACTATGCATACTCCGTCACTGATGTAGAATTTGTATTGTATTTAAAAGTAGAATTTTTTTGAATATTTGCCAGCTCACATGAAACATGACATCATAGATGTTGTCTTTCAATTGCAATTAAATGAATTTCGACGCGGGTTGGCCTTTGCCTAATTCCCTTGCTGGGCCCTCTTTTTCAACGTTATTTAAGTTGTTGATTGATGCTTCTAATGCTTCAACGTGACTGAAATATTTGAACTTTGACGAAAAACAATTTAAATTTCACTCTAAAATGTAGGTTGAAGAATTATCTGCTTTTTTTACACGAAAGGCCAAATCAAAACGTTTAGATGACATTTTGAATTGACAGAGCATTTTATTTCAATCATTTTATTCTTTTTGAAAAGTATTCAACAAATAACCCGGGTTTGAAAGCAGGTTTTGGCAATTATACAGGTTTAGGCCTTCAAAGTTGTGTTTGGTATGTGCAAATGTTTGACGTGTTTTGCAAAAGAGCCGAAATTAGATGCCCTTTCAGTTGAACACAAAATGCTACTGTTTGCTAACAAAATTCGTTTTTATAGGGGTTTAAGCAGTTACACTGCACTATAAAACAGTCATGAAATAACGTGAATAGCCAATTGTTGGTGAACAAACCTTGTCCGGTTAGACAATGTTCAGTTGGAATTGGCAACGAATGTTCACTTGGAATTGGCAACGAATGTTCACTTGGAATTGGCAACAAATGTTCACTTGGAATTGGCAACGAATGTTCACTTGGGTGTGATTGGTTTTCACTACTTGATGTTGGTCTTGTTGTGTCTACGAGAAAGATAGAAAATCGCATGCCATTTACGTCAATGTCAATCTTCAATATATGAACTCATAACTGTTTTCTATTGTTTCAAATAAGAAAATGGAAAACGCTACTGTACGAGTACTATAGTACATTTACATTCACTTTTCATTGTTATAATGCCGCTCGTCATAGTAACAGCTTTACAACACCTTACAATTTTGAAAATAATACAAAAACAGTAAACTACACAGAAGACTTACTTTGAAATGGAACCAACACCACATGGTTCCTATCCTGATCACACTTTTTCTCAGCAAAGTCATTCCAACCATACTGACAAGGCGAAGACACTTCTTTGTAACCGGGACTTTTATCAGGACATTTTGAGCATATTGAATCTAATTTCAGTTTTCTTATACCAGGACACTCCTTTACAAGGCTGCAGAAATCCTGTGATCAAAATTTAAGTTAGAGCTGAAAAGTGAGATATAAAATTAGGATTAAAATGACCTTGTTAGAAAAAAAAAGTTCGAAAATGCCTTCCTGACGAAGTGCTGATGCAATAATATAAGTCGTGAAAGAAAGTAAAACTGAGTCTTAGGTTTATGATAAAGCTACTACATTGGCATTACATTACTCAAAGTCCATATCAAAAAAGACGGTTAAAATGCCGTAGATTCAGGTGACATTTATTTCCTGTCAAACGCCCACTTGTGGTATTCCTTTTCCTTCTCCCTCTTCCTCTTTTAATAATGTTGAATTAAAAAGGCACTTCAGCGTTTGTTTCAAGTTCGCGTTATCCCTATAACAGTTGTCTTTAATGTCGACATGGCTTAAGAGGGAGAGAGAGAGAGATATGTATTTACCAACTCTTGATTATCTGAAAATTCTGATATTTCATACTTGAAATCTGAGATTTGCCAACAGACTTTTTGCAGCTACAGAAGAGCTCTTGCTCAAAGTCCTAAACCAATATCGGGTCTCAAAAGTATTGATGGACCAGCAAAAATATTTTGGTAAAAATCATTGACATCTGAAAGAATATTTTACAAACATCAACGTTGTTTATTTGATTATCTTAAAAATATTTTGTAAAAATATATATTCATATTACCTTAACGTATACTCGCGTAGCTTGTACAAGATTTTTTCTGCAAGAAGGTTTAGAACGTACATGGAATTTCACTACGCTTGAATTAAAGTCATCGGAAATTTCAACATGGAGCAACACTTCATTATCATCTTCAGCTACAAATCCAGTCAACCAAGGATTGCAAAACTCGGATATACGATAAACATGTGTAAGATATCTTAAAAAAATCCCATCTGGTAACAATGGCATTACTTCAGCAATAATGATAACATCATCCTAGAGCAAGAACAGCAAACATCAATCGACGTGGACCAAATTTTCAAGAGCTTGTGAAATTTTGTAACAAGGACGTAAAATCATCGACAATGGTCAGCCAATTTCTGGACAACTACTCGGCACAGTGGCGAATCCAGACAGGGTTGCAAGGTTTCTGACAACCACTCAATTTTTTCCAAGTCACTAAAGAAGTTTTGTTTCTATGTGGCTTGCAAGAAGGATCCAGTTTTCCGAAAAGAAGTTTATTTTGATGTATGAGACCTTCTTCCTGCTTTTCACATCGTACATGTGCTCTATATAAGGCATTGATTTAAGAAAGGAACCCTCTCGTCCACATAGTGATCAATTGCACTAAAATGCATTTTGAAAGAAAAGAAGCGACTCGTGCCCATGGCAATCCCTTTGTAATACATTGTTTTTGCTGTAAACAAAGGAGCCCTCTTCGAACCCATTTTAAGGTTCTAGACAGAACAGAAGGCTGTCCCATAACTGAGAGATAGCGTAAGCATAATGGCGCCAGTGACTCGAGAGGTGCTTTTATCGTGAAATTTGACATTGAATTGATTTGGTTTATTTATATTAAGTCTTGTAAATGAAGCAAAATGAACTTTTTGTACTTTGACTGCTGTTGTGGGCCTAGCCAATTTCTAGCTCATGGAAAGGCCTAAACACGTAACAGTTACACTAATGTTTTGTCTGACAACCAACGGCAATCAAAAAATATTTCAGGCAAAGGTAGATCAGTGACATGTGGTTGTTTAAACATAGGTTCCAAGAGGGACAAAAATAAAATGCCCCCTTTAGGCGATAACCTGAATGCACCCTTGCCTGGGCAAAAAGATGACAGCGGGTTTCCACTGAATCATAGAAGGATCGGGCAGTGTCTGCGAACGTCGCCGATCTTTTCCATCTTCCATCTAGGATTTCATGAGTGTTCAATAAGTTGGCAATTGTCTGCGATCGAGCCTTCACGTTCCAGATCTTCGAACCAGAACAATAGGAGATGTCAATTAATTCGGTAATCAGATCCACATGATCGCATTTTGACAAAAAGAGCATCTGCGATGATCGCCGATGGGATGGTTTGCAATCTATGTCCACATTATTGTTTCACTAATCATTGCACACCCATTCATCACTTGTGGACCGTAAGCCTCGGGAGAGTTTAAGACTTCAATTCTCCCGAGGCTTACAATCCACGACCAACGACAGTCGTTCTGATAGTGACTTGAGACCATTTCCATGAAATCGGGAAAGCAAAACAGAGGCATAATTCACCTGACCTTCTTGAATTAGTCACTGTTTAGATATTCGGAAAAACATATAGGAACATTTTTCTACTCAGTTCAGAAAACTGATAAAACTAGGATAGAGGCAAAAATTAAGAAACTTGATTTCATCTGTTCTAGTTATTTCAGTGGATAAGTCAGTCTTTCCGATAATTATTTTCGAGAAAGTATGCAATTGACTAATATATGTTACCGTTTCTGACTGGGTATACCATCCAGTGGTTCTAAAATCAGCAATTGTTTCACTCAGAAACCAAGGTGTGAAGAACAGTTTTTCTTTTGAATCTTCTTTCGTTTTAATTGAGCACAAGAAGTCAAAATATTCCAGTATACGAATTATCTCATAGAAAATGCTGCTCACTGGGTAGAAGAGAAGTCTAAAAGAGTAAGAAAATTGGGACGCTAAATATGCATTCATCAAATTCATGATATTTATATTTCAAGTTTTCATTTTGCTGCAAAAAATTGGATAAATGCATGGAGTGTAAATGGGTCAGTAACAAGACAAAAACTTTCCCTAACTGGTTTCTAACAGGCTGCCGAATATTCCCCTTCCCTCAAGGAAAGAGCAGCATTCATTAAACACGTTTAGTAAAATATTGAGAGCTGAATTCATTCTTTTTTCTTATATTAGAGATTCGTAGTTCTTAGCTAGTTCCATTTTGGCTGGAAGGTACATTGTTAATGATGAATGGGTATCATGTCGAAAGATTGATTAAAAAGATTATGATGGAAACCACTCGGTGCCAACCGGAATTGTTAACCGATGGCACGTTTTATAGACGAAAATGTAGCTGCATTATTAGCCTGTCTACACCTCATTTTGGACTAAATTCTAACCACCGCATCATCCATCCTACCTCCCTAAAAAGCACTCTGGGTAAGGGCTTTACGACTGCAGACTTTGCTCGCATTTAACGCGAGTAGTTTCTTAAATAACAAAAAATTGGAACAAAATCATAGCCTGGTGTTTCTAAGGTTGTCATATGAAAAACATCTACACAATGCAAAATATCAAAACGATGGATGAGAAGTTGACCAACAAAGATTTCACGTGACATTGCAATGCCATGCGATATCTATCACTAGAATCAACAATAGCAAAGAATTATTGGAGACATTGTCTGCAAAATTGGCCACACAACTGGAAACTGTTTCAACTCTTAATTTATAAACAAAAGTGAAGGTTTGATTTGTCGTACAAGAATAATCCCTATTAAAACTTGGCAAATTTTATTGATAAACTCCAAGCGTTGAGATTTCATTCCTATAGGTTTCTAATTTCAGGCTCGAAGACTGTAAGGTTAAAGACTGCATGTCCCTACGAATTTCTCTGATAACTGACACTCGCATGGGCCAATGCAAACAATTTTCTTTGCCATGAAACAAAGCAATTTTCTTTGCCTCACAAAAACTTGCGAGAATCTGCCTGAGTTTGTACTGTTTTTACAATTTTTTTGCAGTCTTGAACCAATGGGACGAGGGGTATATTTCAGTAAGAATTGATATTAATTTTACTCACTTCAACAATTGTTCTTCGATTATTCCCTTCGACAGCATATTCTTCCATTTATCAAAGTCTCTTTCTGAGACACAGAGTTTATTCATAGCATCTTTACTTTGTTCTTTATTATTCAACTTTTTCTCAAGATCATGACGATACAGAAGCTTCAATATATCTACAAGCCAGTCAGGATCAGCAAATACCAGATTCTTTGCTTTTTCGATATTTGAAAAATACAGAATTGAACTGCAGGCGTGAAAGTAGCAAAGGGCAGTCTTAACACTTTCAGCTTCAAGCTTGAACTTGTCGTTTGCCATCGAAATAAGATAATCCAATTCAATGACTGGAATCTGATTGCTGTTCTTATATGATTCATTAAGTTTCCCCAATTCTGCTTCCAACTGGCTCCAGCTGTTGGGAACAGATTGATGCACTAATGGGCAGATGTCTTTATTGCCAATGACCTCGGGCAATTTCTCTTTCAAAAGATTGACTCCTTCCAATTTACCAATGGCTGAGATTTCAATGATTGAGTCATTTAGTAAAACGGGTGGATTTCCAGAATCTTTCTTGATGACAAAAATATGACAGTATTAGTAAGAGGCATGAAAGCGGTATAACTAAAACAGATCAAAATAGCAGAAACAAATTACTTCATGGCAGTCATAAGTTTAGTTGGAGATTTGGACGGCACCAAGATACACCTTGGTAGCAGACAAAAGTTAATCCTCTATGGCAATGTTATTCAATACACCGAAATGTTACAAATAAATTCATCGATTCAGGGGGTAAATTGGTTGGAGGTTTGCAGGGGTCTGACACTGAAGTATCTTTACTTCCTTCCAATACAAACCAATTGTTTGCAAATAAATGGCGTTTTTTCAGCTTAATTTATTAACTCTCATCCAATCAGAAATGTTTTGTAACTCATCCTTCAACATCTGTTCAAGTTGGTTATATTTCCAAAGGCTATTGCTGTGTGCGCATCATTAGCATACATGCTCGCCGAAGAATAACATCATTCCTCAAAATCGTCCAGGTATATGATGACGATAAGGGGACCAAGACAGACATCGTAGAGAATGTCACATGACCCAAAGACTCAGAATATTCATCATTGATTCTGCAAAACTGTTTTCTCTCAGTGAGGTAGCATTTAAACCAGCCAATCACAATTTCATGCAAACTATAACGAAAACTTTTCCAAGCAGTACTTTGTGATTAACCGTATCAAAGGCCGTTTCAGATCTAAAACCATCGACACAGTGACCTTTCAGAAATCAATATTATCAAACCATTCATTAGTACTGTTCACTAAAAATGAAACACAGTACATCCTCGAATATCCGAACAGCTTGAACTCAATTTTACGGAGGGTCGATCGGATAAGCCAAAAATTCGGATAATCGAGGAGGACAATTTCACTTGCTAACCTTCCTTTCAAGTTTATTGCTACCGCCCACAGGTACTTAAAGATTGCTCAAATGGATTGCAGACAACATTAGTAGATTTTTCGAAGCGAAGTAGCTACATTGCAACAGAAAAAATGTTATTGTTTCGGAAACAGTTAAAATCTGTTAAAAACGAAAGATAAACTGATTCAATATGATGGTATAGTGGTAATGGAATTACATTGGACAAAGATTCAAAATAGTGGGGCTTACATATGGTAAATCTAAAATTAATTTCGATAAAACAAAAGGGTTAAGAAATTTTACGTTTCGGAAATTGAGGTTCGGATAATCGAGGATGTACTGTAGTTGAATGTAGATTACGAAACTCATACTGAGTTTTTTTTCAAATTGTTTTATCAAAGGCCGTTTCAGATCTTAAACCTGTCATATTGACCACTTTTCCAATTGCTTTTCATTGAAATAATCAATCAGCTCATTATGAACCACTGTATTTTCTAGATTCCTGACAAACATGGACAGAACGGATATAGGCCTGTGACTATTCATGTCATCCCTTATATACCTGACTAAAAAATTTGAGTCACACTTGCAACCTTCCTGATATCTGGGAAAACTCCCGCAGCGGGAGATGAGTTAAAGATTACCGTAAGGGGCGTAAGGGGGAGGGCGATGAATTATTTGCATCTTTGTGAAATCCAACAGTAATTTTATCTTGCTCACTGGCTTTGCCGTTTTTCAACTGAGGTGGTACTCTAAATAGTCTTTCAGCTGTACAAAACATCAAAATTGCGGGAAATAAGGGAAACATCAATTAACATATTTAAGAGGCTGTATAGGCCACATGGCCTTCGCTCCCTTATCTACTTATATTATATTATTATATTATAAGAGGTTTTTTCGTCCGACACCCTTCAGAGTATAAATGCCAGAAACAGAGCGAAACAATCGGCTCATGCGGACATACAACCAAGATTTATATCCTGTTTCTGACGTCTTTTCTGAAGAGTGTCAGACGAGAAAAAGGTTTGTGCTCAAAGATGTTTCCGCTATTCCACGCAATTGTAGCGCTTTTAAGCCAGACTCATGTCGACTTATGATAGGATAGAACAAAGGTTGTCTACAATCTTTGCCATTAGGTGTTGCAACCAAGCTCCAAAATTAGCGCAAATTCCAGAAAATCTCAAAACTCTGTTATTATTTCACTGAAAACCCCCTTCCCCCCATCTCAATGTTGGTTGTTTAATTTCGATGTACCATTGGGCAACCAAATGTCACAAAATTTCTAATTCAACATTGATATGGGGGGAGGGGGTTAATTTTACTTTTGATACCTTGTAATTAGCAAAGAGTCGCAACACTTATGGCGAAGATTGTCTTTATGTCTTGCATTGCAACTGGCAATTTATGTAGCCATTGGGCAATGATAAAGCCTGTTTTTAAGAGAAATTTGGTAACAATTGACCTGAAAAAATAATCTTTATAAAATGCAAAAAGAGTAGGGAGCAAAGTTGCGTAAATAGGCAATCAAATTTGACGTCATGTGAATGATAGTAGTAACTGAAGTGCTATTGTTTTGCAACAAATCATAACTCAGAACTTTGCATGCTTTCTGTGTTATCTAACAAATTGCAACTGTTAACTTATGTCGAAATGTCAACAACAGGTCATGACTGATAAGAAACTGTCTACCGTGGCCACGGGAGTACTCGTGCCGACTGTAGCTGGCAGGAAAAAGCTGGCAAACCAATCGCTTAAGTAGAACATGCCCAACTTTCTGGATCTATGCGCCGACTTGTTGCCGTCATCAGCAACTAATTACCAGAGCTCTATGATTTTGTTTCTTAGTTTCTTACATGAAAGCTAAAGTTTGGGATTCTGCATAGCTTCTTTTTTTGCTTTATCCTTTCTCATCATAAAATACCTTATGCGTGCAATAAGCCACTGAGTATATTCACTTTTCTTTTAACGTTTATGAATTCGAGCATGTCGTCTGGTAAATGCATCAAACAATATTTGGAATGGAGACACCATCTTACTAGGATCTCCAGAAAAGATTCCAAAAGGCTTTTTCAGTCATTTGCATCAAGGTCTTGTTGGGAAGCAGCTTTATAGCAATTATTGACGATTTTGCTTTCAATAATTCTTCTGTTCTTGGCATTGGTCTACTATTGCTTTTTCAAGCACACCTGGTGCTAGAATGTACATACATTAGGTCGTAGAGAAATGGTCAATCAACGAGTTACTCGCTTGAGGCAATTCATTTGCCCCTCCTCAATGCTTATTGTTGCTACCCTTGTAAAAGCTTTTATCAGATACTCTATTTGGTGTTCAGCGTACACGTAGATCTTCAAATGCTACATTATCTCTTTCTAAGTAGGTGGTCGATACCCACTAATAAGGCAAAAAGATGTCCTTTCGTTTTGTTAAACTTGAATGCCAAACCCCTCAAGGGTGTCGCTTAATTCACATACGTCAAATCTAAGGAACTAAAAACTGTAAGCAACACTGAGATATGGCCACTTCTTATTGCAAGCAGGCAAGAAATTCAGAACACCAAAAACGATGCAAATATCTAGAAAAAAATGATGCAAATATCAAATTTACCTTTATTCTTTCAATATGGTCTTCTAGATCGGTCAGAACATTTTTGCAGTTTTCATCTTTTAATTGTCTGTTCTCTTGGCTGACTTCATCCAAGTGGGTTCCAACTATAAAAAAAGGTGTCCCTGGGGCATGTGCATTAACCATTGTGATCCAATTACCAATTTTGATTTTGTAATCATTTTCTGCATTATATTTGATCATATCAAACAGCAGTAGACAAACCATCCCTGGAAAGTAAATGTACTTGGAGTTTGAAAATCAATATTACAACAAACTTCAAAGTGCACTACAGAAAGTTATTGAAAGAAAGAAAGTAGGTTTTATACGGGTAGTAAAATGAGTGAAAAGGTGTGGACTCATCTAATCTATACAGGCAGGATAAAAGAAATTGGTTTATGATAAGAAGTAGTACTCGGCTGCTCAAGAAGTCAAGAAAGTTCATTGTTGAGTTTGCTAAAAGTAAAAGAGGATGTAGTTGTGTATTTCATTAAGAAATTACTTTCAACCGTGAGAAGAATGTATCTCTGTGATAGGCTTAGACATTTTAGAGACTAAGATTGTAAATGCAGAGAAATAACCCAAAAACAGACTCAAATCTGTGATATACAATCATGCCATTAGGCCTAACAAGTAGAACATTCGCATCGTACTAAGGTATAGCGGGAAAAATAGCTCAATATTGCTGAGAAGTTTAAAGAAAATTTTTGCACTGAAGTCAGAGGATTGCTAAAAAAAGTTTGAAAGTCTGAAGTTTTACCTTGCTGCTATCGGAAGATACAGTTTAATCGATGATGATTTGTTCGTTGAGAAATCGGTGCAAGAGATCGAAAAGAAATCCCTGGCAGAAGGTAGCTCTTCCCGTTCATAACTATCCTACCCACCCAGGGGAGATTTCTGTAATCTCTGCCTGTTTTTAGCGCACGGAGATGTGCTGCATCACCATAATCTCTAGTTAAACGAGAGTAGGGATGAAATTAGACCATGAAGATGAAAGCAAATGACCCTAGACTCTTATTCTGAATAATACTGACTTGTTTGATGAAAATTGGGAACACTAATCTTGCATTTTGACCAGGGTTCTTTTCCTAACTTGAAAACTGAATTTTTTTATATTTATATGGGGCATCCGTTATTTCGAACACTCACTATCTCGAACAAATTCCAGCGTCCCTTGAGAGTTCGAGAAAGCGGATGTCAACTGTAAGTAAGGAATTTTTTTGCAAAAATAGCAAAAATTTATTATAGAAATATTTCGCTATCGCCAGAAAATATCTTAATCACCTGTAAACCAAATCCAACTTCCAATTATTGATTGAACTACTGTAGTATTAATTTTTAAATTGGCTGAAAATTAGTTATGAATTTTGCTAGTTCTGCAAATTATTTATCCTGTAGCTTTATGTCTTTTGTTGCTGCTGTTGTTGTTAAAAGTTTTTGTTTTATACCTTTTGATTTTAAATACTAATTGTCGCTCTTAATAATGTTAATTAAACGTAAAGAGTGATAAAAAGTATTTTAATTTGATTTACATACCCTACCTGAGGGTATGTTTAATGATCTTTTATGATGATGATGATGATGATGATAATGAAGGAGCTTCAACTTTCAGTTTGAGTGACATGATGGCTCAGTCTGAAGTCAATCAGTCACACGAGAGGTTACAATCGCCCCTTCGCAGCAGAATAATGAGAGACAGATAAATAAAATACAGAAAATGAAAAGGCAAAAAACTGCTAATTCGGAACTCCACGTTTCCTACAGCCCATGCTCCTACTCTAAAGCAAGCCAAACAGCTATATAATATTATTCACACACCATAGCCAGATTAGCAAGATGATTTTATGCACTTTAAAATGATAAAAAGTTGAAGAATAAAAAGTTGAAGAAAAGTTGATGGTTGTTACTTACCATTTGAAACAAATAGCTGGTGCGAGAGAAGGTATTTGTTCTGACCGCCACAATCAATAATTTTTGTTTCAAATTGACCCATTATTGTACTGCTCATTTCTAATTGAATTGTGCGGTCATCTCCGCTATTCTTTACAGCCTTTCCTTGAGTTAAGGCTCTTGCAAGGCTTGTTTTTCCTGCAAAATGCCAAGATCATTTAAAAAGACATTCTGAATAACACCAGTGGCTAACTAACATTAATGGCTAATAGTGCAGTAGGTTACCAATAAACTTGCGCACTTTGTGATAAAAGCATGAAAGTTGGTACACAAGGGTAATTTAACATGCTGAAAAAGATAAGATGTAGACCCAAGCTGAAAAATGCCCCCAAATGCTATTTTTAGAATGGGGTACTTGGGGGAGCAACACCCCATAATAACAGTATTGGAATAAAAGTGTTACAAATGGTAAAATGAAAATGAAAATTTGCATTTATGCACATTTTGATACGTAGAAGACGATGAGATATAGCCCCAATTGCAAAATGCACCCAAATCTATTTTTAGAAGGGGTACTAGTTATCAGACCCCCAAATATGAACACTGCAATAACAATGTAATAAATGGTAAGATGTATATGAAATTTTGCAGTTATGCACATTTTGATACGTAGGAGACGATGAGATATAGACCCAAATAGGAAAATGCCCCCAAATCTATTTTTAGATTGGGGTACTTGTTATCAGACCCCCTAATGCGAACATTGCAATAACAATGTAACAAATGATAAGATGTATATGAAAATTGGCAGTTATGCACATTTTAATACGTAGAAGACGATGAGATATAGCCCCAAATAGGAAAATGCCCCCGATTCTATTTTTAGAAAGGGGTACTAGTTATCATACCCCCAAATATGAACACTGCAATAATAATGTAATAAATGGTAAGATGTATATGAAATTTTGCAGTAATGCACATTTTGATACGTAGGAGACGATGAGATATAGACCCAAATAGGAAAATGCCCCCAAATCTATTTTTAGATTGGGGTACTAGTTATCAGACCCCCTAATGCGAACATTGCAATAACAATGTAACAAATGATAAGATGTATATGAAAATTGGCAGTTATGCACATTTTAATACGTAGAAGACGATGAGATATAGCCCCAAATAGGAAAATGCCCCCAAATCTATTTTTAGATTGGGGTACTAGTTATCAGACCCCCCATGCGAACATTGCAATAACAATGTAACAAATGTTAAGATGTATATGAAAATTGGCAGTTATGCACATTTTAATACGTAGAAGACGATGAGATATAGCCCAAATTAGGAAAATGCCCCCGATTCTATTTTTTGAAAGGGGCTCCAGATACCAGACCCTTAGGACGAATACTATAGTAACTATATAACAAATGATAAAATATAAGTGAAAGTTTGCAGTTATGAAAGTTTTGATACGCAGAAGACGCTAAGACGTAGCCCGGGGAAAATGCCCCCAAACTGTATTTTGATAAAGAAGAACTGGTTTTTTAAAGTATCAAATAGCATTGAATAGAGGCAATAAAAAAGTAAAATAATAGAATGCAAAACAGGAAAATGTGACAGATTTTGCACACAGATACTTCCATGCGAAAACAAAGCAACACCGTTGCGATTTCTCAGACAGGTTGCACACCCACCACTGTACTCATAGCATCCAAGCAACGTACTGATCATATTCCTCCGCTGTACTGGGCAACCACCGCTGTATTGCACAACCGCTGCTGTACTGCCCATGCGTTATGTGGGGTGATGTTTAAACAGCAGTATTGCAATTATTCGACATTCTAATTTTTTACTTCTTTTATTGCCTCTACACGCTTTTTTTACATAAGAAACTAAAACATTAATCTCATTAATCCAATACTGAAAGTTTCTTAAGAGTTCCTTGAATATCCATTTTTGCAATATAGTTTTTCTATCCGAATGATGTTCCAGGCCCATTTATCTATCTTATTTGAATGTATTTGGGATTCGTGTTTGTCTGCTTGTCACAGAAATGTGTTATTGCAAAGGCAACATGGGGAATAAGAGAAAAAGTTTGGCTATCTGCGGTGAAAAGTTTCCTATGTAAAAAACTTCCAGTACTGAAGTTTCTTATATTTTTTTGCCATTCGAGAGTCTGGAGATAAAAAATACGTGTATTCAATGCTATTTGATACTTTAAAAAACCAGTTCTTCTTTACCAAAATACAGTTTGGGGGCATTTTCCCCGGGCTACGTCTTAGCGTCTTCTGCGTATCAAAACTTTCATAACTGCAAACTGTCACTTGTATTTTATCATTTGTTATATAGTTACTATAGTATTCGTCTTACAGGGTCTGGTATCTAGAGCCCCTTTCTAAAAATAGAATCGGGGACATTTTCCTGTCTGGGCTATGTCTCATCCTGTTCTGCTGTACATAACGAAATGTGTATACCTTTAAGTTTTATTTATATCATAACATTTGATACATAGTCATTGTAGTCTTCGTATTAGGGGGTCTGATAACTAGTACCCCTTTCTAAAAATAGAATCGGGGGCATTTTCCTTTTTGGGGCTATATCTCATCGTCTTCTACGTATTAAAATGTGCATAACTGCCAATTTTCATATAGATCTTATCATTTGTTACATTGTTATTGTAATGTTCGCATTAGGGGGTCTGATAACTAGTACCCCTTTCTAAAAATAGAATCGGGGGCATTTTCCTATTTTGGGCTATATTTCATCGTCTTCTACGTATTAAAATGTGCATAACTGCCAATTTTCATATACATCTTATCATTTGTTACATTGTTATTGCAATGTTCGCATTAGGGGGTCTGATAACTAGTACCCCAATCTAAAAATAGATTTGGGGGCATTTTCCTATTTGGGTCTATATCTCATCGTCTCCTACGTATCAAAATGTGCATAACTGTAAAATTTCATATACATCTTACCATTTATTACATTGTTATTGCAGTGTTCATATTTGGGGGTCTGATAACTAGTACCCCTTCTAAAAATAGATTTGGGTGCATTTTGCAATTGGGGCTATATCTCATCGTCTTCTACGTATCAAAATGCGCATAAATGCACATTTTCATTTTCATTTTACCATTTGTAACATATTTATTCCAATACTGTTATTATGGGGTGTTGCTCCAAGTACCCCATTCTAAAAATAGCATTTGGGGGCATTTTTCAGCTTGGGTCTACATCTCATCTTTTTCAGCATGTTAAATTACCCTTGTGTACCAATTTTTATGCTTTTATCACAAAGTGCGCAAGATTCATTTTTCAGGCTGCTAAGCTTCTACACTATAAACGATAAAAATCCGTTCTAATAACAACTATTCTGAACAAAAAAGTAAAATTCTAAAGACCACCTCATATACAAGTAGCCAATCATAACGTACAGGACTACCTTAATGATGCATTATAATTGTATTATCAATAAGTATAAGTAAATCCACAAACAAGTTATCAATTGACACCATTGTAACAAAAAGGCGTAAAGAGATAAATATATAAGTTACAGTTTACACCAGAACAAATCCTGAAAGCTACAAAGAGGGCTGTATCGTTACCATGGCGACCCAACAGCAAAAATGCAAATGTTTTAGCGCCATAGCTAATTCTGCTGTAAGTCATTGTTTTAACGTCAATCTATCTAATAACTGAATAGCGATAACGACGATTTTCAATAACATTTACGACTAGCCCTTGCCCCGAGCTTCCTTGGTGTCAATGACAGTAACTTAATACGAATGAATTAATATTTGGGTGCTAAGAAATGGAAAGAAATGCCTTAATGTGCAGCTGGTTTCTAGGTGGGGGTCCACGGTTGCTCTTTAGTACTTCCTTGGACCAGTAATACCTGATCGACTTCAGGTGTGGATTGCAAAGTAGCTACGTAAACTTTAGTGTCAATATACAGTATGGGTCGCTTGGTGTCTAGGTGCTGAGTATGCAAGGAGACCTTAAACCTTAGTGTTCAGTAGATTTCAAGTCCTCGTAGGCGTTGGTTGCAAAAGAAACCTTATTGTTAATGAAAGTAGGCATGTGTCGCTTGAAGTTTAGGGTGCTTAGTATGCAAGGAGACCTTAATCCTTATTGTGCAGCAGGATTCAAGTCGTAGTAGGCATGGATTGCGAAATAAACCTTAGCCCCAATGATAGTAGGTACGAATTGCTTAATCATTTCGATGCTCTGTATGGAAGGGTAACTGAACTCTAGTTCTTTTGGTTTCGAGGTTCTCTTATTGCCTGCAGGTTGGGTGCATAGAAGACAGGCAGGGGAAACCTTAGTTGATGTGCCCTTAGTTGTTTTATGGGCCAGTTGCTTTGACCTTATCGTTAGGCAATAATTGTATTGTCGGGTGTGATTTCTTTCGTATTCCTCAATCCTATTCCTCAATACTGATGTCGTAGACCTATGCTTTGTGAGCAGTACCAGGTAACGAAAACAACTTGTCAAATATCCGTGCAGTCTACTTCTTTGTCGAAAATTTAAATACTCGAGGTCAGTGTTTTTTCAGGGACATTCTTGCCTAGATCTAAAAAGGGCTAGCCCCAATTACTTCGATGGCTAAACTACACCGGGGGCGGGTATAATCTTTTTCCTATTCCTCAATCCTATTCCTTTATACTAATGCTGTAGATCCATGTTTTGTGAGCAGTGCCAGGTGATGAAAACAACTTGTCATCCTCTCCTACAGCCTACTTCCTTGTCGAAAATGTAAATACTCAAACGCAAAGTGTTTTTGCAGGGACGTTCTTGCAACTGGAAATTGTAATTCTAAATGAAATTTCATGAGATGAAGCCAAAGGGAAATGATTTTGATAAGAAACAGAACGAAAATATTCAATTTGATTTTACTGGAAAATAAATAAGAACGACATATATACGTAATAGAAACGAAATAGAATGATTTTTAGTGTTTTTTTGGGGAAGAAAATTATAGGAAATAAATGATTTTATTCTTCTGGACTTGCCTTTCCTTTTTACAGAAATGTTTGTCAATAAAATAAAAGAAATAAACAAAAATAAAAAGCAACCATACTCTCATGAGGGGAATCGACCCCCTGACCTCGTTGTTTCCAAACAGAATAACAAACAGGCCGCGCTAATCAAAGTGTCGAGGTGTGAAGAAAAAGGGATTAATCCCGCGGCGAACACCTCGTTCTTTTGTTTTTATTGGCACCAGACTGCCCAGATCAAAGAAGGGTAAGCCCCAATTACCCCAGAAACGATAACAGAAACGTGAAAAAGGGGTTCGATGGCTTAACTACACCAGGGGTGGTAGGGAAAGGTGCAAGAGCGAGCACTGGATCTTGAAAACCCTAGGAGGATGATCTCGGACAAAATCCGTCTCCATGACTACTACTACTTTAGTATATAGAGAGATGAACTATATTTCCCACCGATAACGGTCATACTTTCTCCTTCAGTTTTTCCCTTCCTCTCGTGCAATATTCGACCTCGATTGAACGTCAACGCCATTCAAGTCCAAGCCGCAAGACGGATATGATAATTTCAAACCCGTTTTAAAGGATTTAGTTATTTTAAATAGCATTTGTGTATGATAAAGTTTATTAGATATCAGTAAAAAGAGAGTTTCTTATTCGCTGGTTGCGTGGTCAGTTAGTTTGCACCGTTCATGGTGTGAACAACGCGGCATCATGAGCTATCTGTTATTTGCTTTATATTTGGTATAGCACGCGAACGCTTGACTTAAAATCAAAACATTTTTTTAGATCGTAGTTATTGCTATTGAGTTGCATTGACTGATCTCAACAAGTCATAAAAATAGTTTCAATTTCACTGGGGATTCATTGAATTTCTGAATCTTCTCCGTGTTCTCTGCATAGTTGACTGTTGGTTGAATCATTCTAGCTTTCAAGATTTGTTCTGGTGTCAATTTCATGGTTTGTTGCAATGGCATAAATCGAGAGAGCTTTTAAGGGATTTTATGATATTAATTTGAGAATGCAATAAAAGTGCGAGGCAGGGCGGATCAAGCCACACAAGATTTTTATCTTTACGCTTAACCCAACTTCTCCATTTATCATTTTAGCACAGAAGTACTAAACAGTATGATTTAATTCAGTCTACAAGACTACGAGTATGGCACCACGTCCTTCCATAATAATAATTTCATATTACATATTGTAGGCACAGCAAAAACAAGGATCTTTGGAATTAGTGTCATTTCGTGCTGACCAAAATAAACGATGGATGAATGTAATACAATTGCTTAAACACAGTTAAGTTATCTCACCAAAAAAAGGCCGAAAGTGCAAGCTCATTTCTTTTGACATGGTCAACTATTTATCAGTACAGTAAGGATTGCTAAATAGCCGTGACCGATAATGCAAAAGTTTCGCTAAATCAAAAGAAAACTGTCCTACTGCAGCATTTATGCAGCACCCCTTGTCTTCCTTCAAGAAAACTTTTATTTCAAAGGATCTACGTTTTTCAAGTGGAAAGTAGTTTAGCTATCTTTGGGTAATAAATGGAAATGATGTCTTCATGTAGGAAACTTACCAGCCAAAGTGTCCCCAAGAAGGATAACTTTTACTCTCTTTCTCTCTCCTCCACCTGATTTTTCTATGTCTTCAAAGTATCTCTTTATTGCGTGTATTCCTCTCTCGCATACTTCCAAAGGTGGAGAAACAAGAGGATTTCCATATACATCAATACCTACGTTATCATTAAGTTGTTTGAAACTCCGCGGCAAAGATGCGATTTTATTCCTTGAGAGATCCAATTCTTGAATATTCTTGCATTGATATAAAAAGTTATCCGGCAAAGATGCGATTTGATTTCCAGAGAGATTCAAAGTTTGAATATTCTTGCATTGATATAAAAAGTCATCCGGCAAAGATGCAATTTGATTTCCAGTGAGATTCAAAGTTTGAATATTCTTGCATTGATATAAAAAATTACCCGGCAAAGATACGATTTGATTTTCAGAGAGATGCAAAGTTTGAATATTCTTGCATTGATATAAAAAATTACCCGGCAAAGATGCGATTTGATTTCCAAAGAGATGCAAAGTTTGAATATTCTTGCATTGATATAAAAAATTACCCGGCAAAGATGCGATTTGATTTCCAGAGAGATGCAAAGTTTGAATATTCTTGCATTGATATAAAAAATTACCCGGCAAAGATGCGATTTGATTTCCAGAGAGATAGAGATGCAAAGTTTGAATATTCTTGCATTGATATAAAAAATTACCCGGCAAAGATACGATTTGATTTTCAGAGAGATGCAAAGTTTGAATATTCTTGCATTGATATAAAAAATTACCCGGCAAAGATGCGATTTGATTTCCAGAGAGATGCAAAGTTTGAATATTCTTGCATTGATATAAAAAATTACCCGGCAAAGATGCGATTTGATTTCCAGAGAGATGCAAAGTTTGAATATTCTTGCATTGATATAAAAAATTACCCGGCAAAGATGCGATTTGATTTCCAGAGAGATGCAAAGTTTGAATATTCTTGCATTGATATAAAAAATTACCCGGCAAAGATGCGATTTGATTTTCAGAGAGATCCAAAGTTTGAATATTCTTGCATTGATATAAAAAGTCATCCGGCAAAGATGCGATTTGATTTCCAGAGAGATTCAAAGTTTGAATATGCTTGCATTGATATAAAAAGTCATCCGGCAAAGAAGTGATTCGATTAAAAGAGAGATTCAACGCCTTGATATTCTTCAATTTCAACCCAAATTCGTGAATTATCCAGCTTTCAATAAAAAAATTACTTAAATCTAGTTCTGAATTTTCTTCCAATTCACCATTGTCGATCACCAGCTTTAATAGTTCCAGGCTCTTAAGACGTCCTGCAGCAAAAAATTAAACAATTATTACTATGCAAGACAAACAATTTGTATTATTCCTAAAATCCCTCAGTTAGAATAAGTAAAATTGAAAAAACTGGCTTTGAAATTACCAGCCCCTGCCCTCCGGACCCGGCCTTCAGGAATTTATGGCCCTCGAAAGGAAAAAGTATAAATTATGACACCATAAATTCTCGAATAAGCTCCCGGGGGGTTATTTGCAAAAGACTTTTTCAGGGCTTATTCCGAGGGGATGGCTTTTTCGAGGGAGGGTATTATTAACAGTTCAGTTGTTCCAATAGTTTTTGACAGAATTACAGAAGGGAAAGGACAACTTATTTGTATGGTATAATCACAAATCAGCTGCTTGCCAAAAGCTAATGGCTGACTATTGGTTGAATTGATAGTAAAGCCTGTCAGCACTAGTGATTTAATCGGTTGAAAGTTGCATTACAGACAAAAAATCAATTCATAAGGCATTTGAATAATTACATTTGGGGGCTTCTCCGAGGGTGGGCTTGTCTGCGAAAATGTATTCCTAGCTGGGGGCTTATTCGAGGGGGGTTATTTGCGAGAATGTATTCCTAGCTGGGGTATTATTCAAGTAAGAGTCTTATTCGGTTGTGAGAGGTTATTTGAGGATTTACGGTATTGATACAAAAAACTTCTCACCCCGTTAGCTCTATTCACAATTTCTGGTTAGGCTTTACATTGACTTGCAGAAATCCTCTTGTGGTCAGAGGGATTTCAGATCCTAAGTGGTATCCTAAACAAGTTGGGCTCATGCAATAAATGATCCTTGTGATTATCAATGTGTTAAATAATTGACTATGGTTAAACGATTATTATCATTGTGTTAAATATATGAGAAATGCTTCATGTAATGAAGTGTTGTATTCTCAAATAGATTGTTTGCAAAACAATTGGGATTTTTTCGCAGTTTCATTTGTCAGATTCAAAGTTTCAGTTTTCAGCTCTTCTAATTCATGCCTAAAAAAATAGCAACGCTGTAGCAATGTCCGAAGGACGCTGATGATTATGATAATAATGATGAAGATAATGTTAATAATGACGAAGATGACGAAGAAGAAGACAACGATGATGAGAATGATGATTATGTTGGTGATGATGATGATGATGACGATGATGATGATGATGATGATGACGATGATGATGATGATGATGATGATGATGATAATGACCATAATGATCATAGAGACGATCATGATGATGAAGAAGCCAACGATGATGAGAATGATGATTATGATGATGATGATGATGATGATGATGATGATGATGATGACTTTGAAGAGGATGATAATGACCATAATGATCATGCTAGAGACGATCATGATGATGATTATGATGCTCGACGACGACGACAACGATGATGATGATCACGTTGAAGACGAAAATGATGATCACCGTCTTCATCATGTTGAAGACAATGATTGGTGATTGTGATGATGATGGTGATGATGATAATGATCCATTACGATGATGATGCGATTGTTGACAATGTGATCAGATGAATATTTCCTGGAAGAATCCCAAAACTTTGAATCGAAAATAGAAAACCTCTAGTAACGTATATGTACTAATAAATTTGAGCTCATAGGTTAAACTGTGTAACAAATAACTCCCTTCAGTGCACCGAAACCTGTAATCTTCGCTACAAATGATGAATTTAATTCTAGAATCTCCAAAAGCTATCATAAGAATTCGCATACTATGCAGATGACTATATTCGATAATTAATAGCACTTTGAAGAATTGATTGCCAACTTTGAACCATTTATTTTCAGATGATTTTTGAAGCCGCAAACTGTTTTGAAAAAATTTCTTCTGTCTAACTTGGCAACAATTTCTACTGCGCCACAATCTCCTCTTCTTTTCACACGAAAGTATCTTACATGTAATAGGACTTCTAGAAACCTCTGAGAATAACAACCCAATCAAAAAATTGTATGAAAATATTTAAAATAAAAAATAAAATCAAACTAGATTTGAGCAACATTTTGCAATATTGTAGTCAAACTTTTTTTTGAAGACCGACCGAGCCGGCTTTTTTGCGAGAAAATCTTGGTGTCAAATTTTTAGTTTCCTGTATCTTGGATCGAGCTCGCAACCCTTAGCACAAGAAACAAGCGCATTATTCCACTGCGCTACAATAACAGTTGATACTAATTGATGTTTTTGGCAAGCAATTGCATTTTGCTAATTATGCCCACTAACGACAACACTTAACGGCGATTTCAAAGTTTAATTCCTATCATTTGTGGTTTATCTTTTGTTACGCGGTTTGGCACGAAAAAGCGTCTATATGCCTGCCTACCTACCTATCTATCTATTTTCTATGCGTACATGCGTTCCACGACACCCCACGACACCCTCTTAATATGTCCTTCGGACATAATTCGCCCAAATGTGATCTTATCGACGCAGAAAACGAGGAAGATCATGCGACTGTATCGGACACGGAGGGGCAGATTTATTACGAAAATAACGAGCCTATATTAAAGGCTGGTGTGAAACTACCAAAATCTGCACAACAATGGAAAGCTGCAGAAGACCATTTTAGAGGAACCCTGGCATCTAGGGAGATATCGCCGAATTGCTTGAGTGAAAATATAGAAGAAATGAATAGATCCCTTTATGACTACTTCGCGGGAAAATACGGGAAAGAAAACGACAAATGCCCCTCGGAACTTGCAGAGCGGTACAAAGACAAAACAAAAAATGATCTCAAAAGGATTCTGAAAACATTGAAAAATTCCCCTCCAGAAAATGTCGATTCTGCTGAGATTAAATACGTCGCGAAACTACTTCGACAAAAAATTAAGGATAATGCGGAAAATAAAATCCCTTTCTCGACATCAGAAGATCACAATATCCTTGTACAGAAAAATGTTTGGAACTACGCGAAAAAATTTATCACAAAACGATTAGAGATTTCACCCACATTTCCAAAAATTGATTGCATTGAATACTTCAAAAAGACCTTCAATGTCATTAATCCCAGAAAACTCTTCAGGGTACCTGATCACATACCAAAATTTGATAAGCCATCCACTGAATTTAATTTAAAGGATCCAACATATCAAGAAGTAACTAGAATTATTCGCAGAATGAAAACCTCAGGTTCCCCTGCCCTTTAGACCAGATATCCATAATCTGTTTACAGAGGATGCCCTATCTCAGAACATACATCCACCGTATTTTGGTGGAGGCATGGAAGGCTGGCTCAGTTCCTTCGACATGGAAAAAGGCGGTAACGGTGCTAATTCACAAAAAGGGTGATCCCCATGTTCCTGCAAACTTCAGACCAATAACACTTGAGTCTGTGCCTCTGAAAGTATTTACATCCGTGATTCGTAACAGAATGTTTGACTTCCTTCTCAAAACAAATATCTTGAACATGACATTCATTCAAAAGGCTTCATACCAAAACTGTCGGGAACGTACGAGCATACAGCGCAAATGGCTTTTCTTATCAATCAAGCTAGATTGAAGCAACGATCTCTATTTATCACACTACTCGATCTTCGTAACGCCTTCGGAGAGGTCCATCACAATCTTATACAAGAAACACTCAGATTCCACCATGTTCCCGTTGAAATCCAAAGCCTAATAAAGGATTTGTACACAGATTTTAAAACTTCCATCATTACCGCAGGTTATGCAACACCCTTTATTCCAGTGACTAAAGGTGTTCTTCAGGGTGACTGTTTAAGCCCCCTTACGTTCAACATGATATTTAACATTTTCATTCAATTGATAGGAAAGGAAGAGTACACTCAACTAGGATACAAACATGATGCATTCTTAAGGCCCAGAAATTGGCTCCAATTCGCGGACGACGCATGCGTTGTAACAGGCCAAGAATATGAAAATCAGATTCTTCTAAATTGTTTTACAGCTTTCTGCTCTTGGGCAAATATGGAAGCGAGGCCAGACAAATGTAAAGCATTCGGCATGACAAAAGTCAATACAAATTGTAGTCAAGTCAGTCCAAAGGTGTTTGTCTCAAACCAGCGAATCCCTCCGGTTTCATCTACTGATTCATTCACTTACCTTGGTAGAAGTTTTAACTTTAAAATGGACAATGAAGAGCATAAGAAAAAGTTACTGGAGACATCTAATTTGCTGCTCGAAGCAATAAGTAGGCTACCACTTCATCCGAAGAACAAGATTCTTCTATATTCCACGTACTTCATGTCCAAAGTCTCTTGGGATTTAACAATTGCCGATTTGGACATCACATGGGTCAAACAAAACCTAGACTCACTAGCGCACAGGTACATAAGATTATGGCTCGAGATTCCTATCAGTGGAACACTGGATATAATTGGTCTTACGAAAGAAAAATGCGGGCTAGGAATCATTGATCCGTCGACGAAATTTTCCCAGTGCCAAGTTTCGCGTAGAAACTGCTTAAAGAAGTCCCCAAATGAAGACATACAGTCACTACATAAAGTAACTAGTCGCGATAAAAATGTGCAATATGACACATACGCTAATGGGAAAGAGGTAATCAAAGAAAATAGAAAGAAGAAAGTCCATAGGATCACACAGGAATTGTCATCACAAGGCCTTATACTAAAGGCAATCCTTGAACACACGACAAATAAAATAACAACATATGGAGTGAGGCGCAAGAACTTCTACCTAAGAACATCTTCAATTTCTCTGTGCGTTATCTGAATAACAGTTTGCCTACAAAGAAAAATATGAAACTTTGGGGAAGACTCGAAAGCGAGTCGTGCAACTTCTGCCAACTCCCACAAACCCTTCTTCACGTTGTCTCTGGTTGCAAATCCATGCTTGAAGGGAAAAGATATACTTGGCGTCACAACTCTGTCCTCTTGACGATTGGCAACTTCTTATCAGGAATAAGAAATATCACAGTCTATGCCGATGACATTCCAGGCTTCAGACCGTCAGCTTCTATCACTGGTAACAGCAAGCGTCCAGATCTTCTTGTAATCAAAGAGGGTGTATTATATGTTCTCGAACTGTCTGTTGGGTTCGAAACGAACATTGGAAAAAATGAAGCTCATAAAAATAGGCGCTACGAACATCTTTTGAAAGACCTTTCATCCTTGTACCTGCGTGTCAAATACATAAATCTATCGATGGGAGCAATAGGAACAATCGGTATCAACGGACACAAAGCATTTATGAACATGCTGGAACAATTATCAACTAACAAGCAAGAGCAACTTTACATAGAAAAGTAAATAATAACCATCTGTATACGTTGTACATACTATATATTTTGTAAGAGGGACAGTGAGTGGACGAGTCCAGAACTCTTAACATTTTAAACTCTTTTCCTATTCATATATAGACAAATCTTATATTTTGGACGTTTTAGCTGTAAATCATCAATTTATTTACCTTAAGAACATTTTTAATCATACTTTAGAACTAGCTGTAACTTTCCCCATCATGCCTAAATTGAGAGTGATGGGTGTCATCGTGTAGAAGTATTTTGTAGGGAATAAAAAGTTTCCATTAAAACCACAAATTGCACATCAATGGCCGAGACGATGGCCCTAATGGCATTATTGACAATGGCCCTATTGTTACACGTTTTCCATTGTTCAAGCGTTGGTTAGTTAGTTAGTTAGTTAGTTAGTGACACGCCACCCCACACCAATGTGTTCGAAATTCTTCGAACACAAAAATCAATTACTTGACAATGAACACCAATTAGCAGCATTTGCTACTGTGGCGCACTGGTCTAAACCACCGTCTTCTTGAACTGGAGGTCTGAAGACCGATCCCCGTTTCACGGTACTCTCAATATTTTTTATGCTCGTTTGGTTTTGATTTTCATGTTTTCATACTCGAATTTTTTATTGTAACAACTCTATCCGTTTATGCCCTTCAAAAAAGTTTTTCATTTTTTGATCTTCAGTTTCAATAGTTTCGTTTACTCTTTTATGCTTTCGCGGTCCGTAGGTGCGGTGCATAAAAGCAAATGAGTACCATGAAAAGAATAAATATGGATTATATTAGCATTTATATTTAACATCAATCAGCAAGGAAAATAAAGTTATATCCAAAGTCAAACGTCCAAACATTATTTATTTCATTTATGAGAATTTTAGATGTAGGTAGTCTACTCATTGCTTAGGCGATCCACCGAAAAGCCTTTTTCAAATTTAGAAACTACAGCATGTATCTAGTACAAAAAGGCCTAGGTTTCAGCATTTAGGCCTATAGACCTACTCTACTGAATGGAGCTTTAAAAAAAGCAACTTGTATCTGTCAGATTAGATTGACACAATGAGGCGAAGAGAAGAATAAAATTTTAATGCTTATGTTAAATTGTTGCTGAATAAATTTGATCTTCGTTTTTTCTGTAATCATAAATTGTTTATGAGCAGTTTAATATACACGTTTTTTTTATAAGGAACACCTTTATAAGGAACTCGAGGCTGAAAATTCCCAAAAAATTAAGGAACTTTAAGGAGCTGCCGAGGCTCGGATGAAAAACTAAGAAACTCTTTTTTAAAGAACAAATCGGTTTGTGCGAAAAAGGAACAGAAGTGTAATACAGGGTGGCCCAAAAAAAAGGGACCCCCTTAGGTAAATAATTTCTGAATAATTTTTCTCAAGGAGGAATTCTATAAAATTTATACCAGGAAATATTCAACTCAAGTACGATATCGTGGAGAAATATTGTGATGGTACGAGCATCCATCTTGGCGCAATTAGACATTAAATTCCTGATGTCCAAAAACCAGCTGTTTATAATCCATCATTGCGTACTGTACTGCAATCGTGCGTGAAGGAGAATCATTATCCCAGAGTAAAATTGTCACGACCATTAATGTATGGTCAGTCATATTAGAGAAGTGTATTGAGCAGGATTGAGGACACTTTGGATATCATTTGACTGAAAGAATGAGTTATTGAGTTTTCTGTTTTGTTGCGTAAAGATTACGTAAGGGTATAAAGTTGCATATTTTGTTACAGCACGTTTTTGGATTGTAAAGTTTTAAAGTCAATTTATTCAGAGATACTAATCCATATCATCATGATATTTACATGATATATCTCACTTGAGTTGAATATCATGTAGTATTAATTTCATGAAATTCCAACTTAACAATAAATTATTTATAAATTATTTAGTTAGGGTGTCCCTTTTTGGGCCACCC
Source organism: Chrysaora quinquecirrha (assembly GCA_014526335.1). Lineage (NCBI taxonomy): Eukaryota > Metazoa > Cnidaria > Scyphozoa > Semaeostomeae > Pelagiidae > Chrysaora > Chrysaora quinquecirrha. Next base: position 338,535 of record JACTAT010000007.1, on the reverse strand, counting down.
TGCCATCGTTCTTCCCCAAAAGGCTCCATTTATACTTAAAGTTAGAAATGAAGAATAGTTTCTATGAATTTGTTGTAAAAATTAGTATTCATACATATCCCACGACAAGGAACAGTACAAGGAACTTTCAGCCTCATTTTGTTGAATAATTAAGGAACTCCAGCCTCAACTCAGACCAAAGGTTCCTTATAAAAAAAAAAAACGTGTATGTCGAAAAAAGGAAGTGTGCTTCCATCTTAAAATCCTCTCGTGAGGAGTTAAAACCCCCCTTATCACCACCACCACAAACACCCCTACAACCATCACCTCGACCACCTTTATCACCACCACCTCCCCCCTATCAACACCACAACAACCACCCCTACAACCATCATCACGATCAACCCTATCACAACCACCACAAGCACCCCTACCTTTAGCAGTATCACAATCATCGTGGTCATCAACATCATCATCATAACCACCACCATTATCATAATAATCATTATCGTCATCGTTGTGCATACCGATAAACATCTTTATCATTTGACTGAAATAGCTTTATTCAACCAGAGTCGTTCTTCGAACATGCCCATAGGGCCCCTATGTTTCGTTATGTGGCAGCCACTTGCTTGCTGCGACTACCCATCGCAAATACTGAACATTTCCACGGCAAATTTTGTTTGCTTTCCAAGCTATGTGCATCATTGATACAATCATAGACCAGACTAAACTAGTCTCGTCTTTAAATTTTGGGAATATACAGAAAGTCATGGTGAATGGGGTTCTGCTGGGGTTTAGGTGCGAAAACGGGGTCCAAAATCTTAGTACTCTGGTACAAAGCCTCTGTGGAGGAGAATTCCTTTCCTGTGTTTATTTGCACCTCTACAATATTTGAAAAAAAATAACTGTTGCAGAATGTTGAAAACCAGAAATTGATGAAAAAGCATGCATTTTGTTTAAAGGATGGTGTTGTGGGTCACTTCAAACTGCACCACAACTGAACGAAGCCTAATTTAATTATCAATTTACTACATTTCAATCTTGAAATTCCGTAAAATTCCGAATAGATGTCTTTGGCTATGATGTCCAACAGAACTTCATTGGACTTCATCATTGTTGTCATCATTACGCTCTGGCATTTCTGTGTAACAGTATCTTGAAGTCAGTTGGAATTTCTGCAATAGTCAGCCTAGGCAGTGATCAGAGCCTTTCTAGAAGATCAACAGCTGTTTGATCCGATATATTAGCGAATTCATGCTCGTTAGAAGTGTGTATATATTTATTATCACAAACAACTATTTCCTAAAAATTATTTCCCAGGTATATGGGACCAGCATCCTCATCATACATCACTCTCCTTTTCCCTGTCTTGTTCGAGGGTGGTAAAGGGTATTTTGGGAAACGTGACTGACCATATTTTTTAATCGGCAATCGTGAAACGCGGTATTTATTTAATGTGAAACGTGAATGGCATACATACGTATCCCCGTGATTCGTGACCCGACCACCCCCCTCTTACTACCCTCTTGATCATTATGCCTGTGCAACCTTGTGCAATAGTAACATCAAGATATCCGTTGGAATTTCTTTGATATAATCTGCGATGGCTTCGGCAGTGAGCTTCATTTTTAGTGTGGCATCAAAACTGTTTTCCAGAAGATCAATAGAAGTTTCATCCAGCACTTGCGAATCCATGTTCATAAGAAATGCGTATAGATCCATCATTTGACATAACTATTTTCAAATGTATTGTAGGTTGTACAGAATTGAATTTTACCCATTAAGCATATCGTTTGAGAATCATTCACATTGACTGCGCTGTATTTCAAAATTTTACGCCAACTTTCTTTTTAACCACTGAAGTGTGGTACCGGTAAAAACCTTTTTAATCAAGGCACACTTTCATTTGTGAAAAAGACTTGCTTTCATGTACATCAGCTGATAGGAGTTGATAATCATTGGCAGGATTTTTACCTGCATCTATGCTCAAATACGAGCTTTGTATAGCATCAACAATCCCAAAGACTTGAATCAAAAAAATCTTATAGCTATTTTTAGGGAGTCGAGAAAACATTTCATTTAGTATAGGTTTACGTTAGTTGTCAATGTCCTTGGCCGCAAAAAGTCACCGCATTGGGAAAACAAAATAACGGCATAGAAATGTATCGGGGTGTTTCACTGTGATTTTAACATGATTGCCTAGCTACATTTCTTTTAAGAGTGCAAAGAATCTTCTTTTGGTGGCAATTTGATTTCATCGAACATGTCAGCATTACATGTACCTATCTTCTATTGATCTCGTTCGACATTTTTGACACTTTTCAAAATATTTTCGAAAGCACAAAAAAACCTAGATTTTAAGCAGGCGTTTGGAAACAAAAAAGTTTGAATTTCAGCAAAGTTGAGCTGTCTTATTCTAAAATGAAGTGCTTTATTGGCAAAAAATCTATGCAGCGATGGAATGGAGATAGTTGTTTATGATATGTGCGTACTTTTAATGAGCAAGAATTCCCTTACATCGGATTAAACATCTATTGATCCTCTAGAAAGGCGGTGTTCACTACCTAGGTTGACTATTGTAGAAATTCCAACTGACTTAAGATACTGTTGCACAAAAATGCCAGAGCGTAACGATGACGACAATGATGAGGACATTCAAACATGATAAGGCATATAGCTGTTTTGGCGGCAAATATACTTTTGCAAAAGATATACGGCAAAATTCCCAATATAAGCTCCCGAATACCATAAGCCCACCTTTACAGAGGCTTTGTACCAGAGTACCAAGAATTTGGACACCCGTTTTTGCACCAAATCCCAGCAGAACCCCGTTCGCCATGACTTTCTGAAACAACTAGGGGTAGAGGTATCTCGAAATGTCCATTAGAATTTATCCGTCCAAAAAGTGAACCTTATCTTAAAAAAAGCCCGCTCTGAAGTGGTTTTTGAGTAGAAAATTATGCGTTGGCTTTTAAAGAAATTAAGAGTAATAAAATGACGGATCAGAGTCAAAATTTAATAGAATAATGAGGCCCATAAAATACAAATGCTTTAAAAACAAATGACTTACGTTCTCGCACAGCTTTTCGTGGAATATACCCTGCAAGAGGTTCATAAAAAATCAATTTGGATTTATTTTCTTAATCTCGTTATTCATAAACAATGAAATCAATAAAAAACAGTGTTGCGCAAAATATAAACCCGGTGGGGGCAATCAAATCAAAATAAAAAAAAATGGCATTCAAGGTTTCTTAGTTCTTGGTTGAAACTAGATTTATCCGAAGTCTAAGACCCCGTTTACAATATGCCAGATGAATTTAATAAATGTTTTCTATTCTACAGGTCCACAGTCGTCAAGAGAGAAGAAAAACACACAGGATGTATCAAATTCTCAGGGAGATCAGCTGATAATTTAACATTTACATGGTAAGAAATGAAATTAAGGCAAAGAAGCTTCAAATGGATGTTGAAATATAGATAAAACAAGCCATTGTTCTTATTAAGGTTTGTGCATCCCTTAAGTCATGCAGTTTAAAATATTCTGAAGGTGGTAGATTTGATAGGAGCATGGAGCCCGAAGAAGGCGCATAGTAAATTGAAACAATATTTCAATGTAACATGCAAGAACAAGCAAGGATTGGAGAATAATATAGTGCAGGAATTCCCATCCTTAAACATCAACATCAACGGTATGAATTCATAGTGATACATCGTTATCCTGACCACGGGAGGCCCAGGAAGGTGAATTAGACTCTCTCCATAAGTCCCACTACGTTGTTGTTGTTGTTTTTCAAAATCGCTCAGTGTGGGACTTATGTCCTTACAGCTCTGAAACTGGCAAGCCGCGCCAAAAAATTGGCGTCCCAATCAGATTGCAGCATTTGCCTCAAAAACAATAAGTATTGTTTTTTGAACCAATCAAATGCCTTTAAATCCTGAAACTCCAGAGTGAGGCCGTAGTCTGGATTGCTCGGACCGGTCTGGAAAATGTTAAGTTGCTGCGGCCGAAATCAAGACCCAACCGACCCGATTTCAGTGACTTTTTGGCCAAGCTGGTAACAGTAAAATATTTTGGGAGTCAGTAAAAAATTTTGGGAGTCTTGTAAAACAGATAGAAACAAGCCGAAAACATCATTAGATTCGCTATGAAATTTTACAACAGAATTTGAAATAAAAATTGGAATTAGTTCTCGAATAAAGGCAAGAGAGCCTTACGAGTCCCTGGTCGGTAGCATTCCGACTTTTCCACATACCGGTAAAATGAAAACGAGGCAACACTTTTTTGCCAGTTCCAGAGCTGCAAGGACATGAGTAGACTTATTACAAGAGTCGTAGTTATCGCTATTAAGTCTAAACTTTGAGCAAACAGCTATATCGTTGTTGTTGTTGTTGCTGCTGTTTGCGAAGAGTGGGACTCAGGTAATCAGTCTAGGACATGAGTCTCTGTTGGAGTGACAAATCAAAATAAGGGGAGCGTAAACTAGAGACTCGTGTAGTGAGTCTAAAGGTGAATATTTAATGAAAAATGAGCCGAGCTGACGAAACATTCGAAAATCGAGCGATTTTGTACCGAGTGGTGGCCGGAGCCTAGGGAGAAAGCAAATTTGAGTAGACCTGCATGGAAAAAACGGGAAAATATTAATTGATAAAGATATCTAAGTTGAATCAAAGTATTTGGGGCTTTAGTTCGATAATTGAAGAATATTTTGATATGCGTTTGCAGAAATTTGGAGCAACGATGCCGGAATGCGAGCGAATCAAAAACAGTTTTAGAATTTGCATTGAGTAAGAACTTTCACTCCTTGTATTTTTTTATATAAACACTAACAGTCAACTGAGAAATTCGAGCAGCATATTCGAAAAGTATTCAATTCAATAAAAGATCGAGTAAAGAAGGGTCACAACAAATGATATACACAAACACACAGGAATTACAATTTGATCAACTAACAGAAATATCAACTTATCTTTCATTAAATATTCACCCTCCTGGGCCTCCTGTGTCCTGACACGGTGAGATAAATCGAAATGCAGCCAGGTATTATTTCAAAAGGAAATCACTATTCAGCTACAGTTCAAACGTTGAATGAAAGGTTCAGGGCACGAAGATTAAAATAAAGATTACTTTATGCAGCAAGCTCAGCCACATTGAAAAATCAAATTGAGAAACAGAAACAAAAGTTTAACGTGAAGGTTGCCTTCAAAAGACAAAGTCACTATAAAGGAATATTTTGTTGAAAATACACTCAATGAACTTTGAACTGGACATTTTTTTTTATTGACATTTCTTTTGTTTTTAACTTTCGAATTAACTCACTCGGTTTTATGTTTTCGTTGGACTCGCTCGTGCTTATGTATTCACTACTTTTTATGCTAGTTATGTTATGTTCTGATTGAATATTTATCTGTGATCTTTATCTCGTGAATTCTGCGCAAAATATCAACAGGTTATGGGCCCAGCGTACGACTGAAGTTAGTGTAATCTGAGAATCTGAATTGTTTTGAAAAAGCAAGTGGCTGTTTGTGTGATTCGTGCAAAGAAACATGGCGTCAGAAATAAAGATAAATATTGTTCCACTCAAGGGCTCAAATTATCCAACTTGGAAAGTACAATGTAGAATGGCTCTAATGAGAGATGGACTTTGGGGTATTGTAGATGGAACGGAAGCAGAACCTCTTCAAACGGAAGTAGAAAAACATGCAAAGTATGTTACGAAGAAAAACAGAGCGTTAGCAACAATCGTACTCTCAGTGGAACCGACATTATTGTATCTACTGGGTGATCCTCAAGATCCTGTGATAGTCTGGAAGAAACTAGCAGACCAGTTTCAGAAGAAAACTTGGGCAAACAAACTGGCCCTAAGGAGGAAGCTGTATTCTTTGCGGTTGACTGAAAATCAGTCTGTCCAGCATCACATCAAGGCGATGACAGAAGTGTTTGAAGAACTGTCAATCGTTGGTGATCCAATTAAGGAGGAAGACCGTGTTGTCCATTTATTAGCAAGCCTGCCTGCGTCATACGATGTCTTGGTGACAGCTCTAGAAGCGAATGAAGACGTGCCTAAAATGGAAATAGTAACAGAGCGGCTTTTGCGTGAAGAATTAAAATTAAAAGAAAAGAAGCCTGCGGAGCAAATGCTGGTGATGCGAAGGCGCTGATGTCAAAACAGGCTAGAAAGAAAGGTCCAAGATGCAATCATTGTGGAAAAATTGGCCATATAAAGAGAAATTGTTATGAGCTTCAGAACAAAAAGGAAGAATCTGGTTTCAAGAAAAAGCCTCATAAAGCATATACTACTGTTGAAAGGTCTCAACGCAACGAAAGGGACTCTGACAGTGATGTGGTGGGCTTGGTAGCAAATGAAGCAGCACTCAGTTCTACACATAATAATAAAAAGTATGGCTGGATCATTGATTCTGGGGCAACTAGCCACATGTGCCACGAATCAGATGCATTTATTGAGTGTGTAAAATTAACCAAGCCTCAAGAGATATCACTTGGTGATGGAACTGTAGTCAAAGCTACAGGAAAAGGCACAGTATTGCTGGATATTTTAATTGGTCAAGATCAAATCCAAAAATGCAAGCTTAACGATGTGCTGTTTATACCAGAGCTTTCGTACAATCTCGTCAGTGTATCAAGAATCACAAAGTTGGGAAAGTCAATAAAGTTTGTAGCATCCGAATGCATAATCCTGGATGAGAACCAGAAGACCATCGCTACAGCAAAGCAAATGGGAAGTCTGTACTATCTGAATGTTGTTCATCGAAGTGAAGCAGTTCATGTTGCTGCGAAAGATGCAAATGAAACAATGTGGCACAGACGTTATGGCCATGTTGGATTCAGGAATTTGGAAATTCTAGCAGCCAATGAAATGGTGGATGGCTTTGATTACCAAAAGTCTAGTGCCTCAAAGTTTTGTGAGCCATGTATCAATGGTAAACACCATAGAAGCCAATTCCCAGCAGAAAGTGGAAAAAGGGCAACTGAAATTCTTGAGCTGGTACACAGTGATGTATGTGGGAAGCTTGAAACAAAGTCACTCAGTGGAGCTGAGTACTTTGTAACATTCATTGACGATAAGTCAAGGCATGTATGGATATACATGCTGAAACAGAAAAGCGAAGTATTTGCCAAATTCCTTGAATGGAAAGTTATGGTTGAAAAGGCCACTGGAAAATCAGTCAAGACACTTCGAACAGACAATGGTGGTGAATACACTTCAAAAGAGTTTCAAAACTACTTGAAGAACAATGGAATCAGTCACCAATTAACTGTGCCGAAAACTCCAGAGCAAAATGGTGTTGCTGAAAGATTCAACAGGACACTAGTAGAAATGGTTCGTGCTATGTTGTCTGATTCAGGTCTAGAAAAGAAATTCTGGGCAGAAGCACTCTCAACAGCTGGTTATCTCAGAAACAGGAGTGTAACTACTGCAGTAAATGGAATGACACCACATGAAGCATTCACTGGAGAAAAGCCAAGTGTACAGCATCTAAAAGTCTTTGGTTGTGATGCATACATTCATGTACCCAAAGATGAGAGAAAAAGCTTGATGCTAAAGCAAAGAAGTGTACATTGCTTGGGTATGGCACTGAAACCAAAGGTTATCGTCTGTATAATCATGAAAGCTGCAGAGTTTTCTATAGCAGAGATGTCATCTTCAATGAGCTAAAGGAAGCAAAACAGTCTGAAGAAGTTGTTGAAAATGAAATGACAGAGTCTGGCAAACACACTGTTGAATTAGAGATCAAAACGAAGAAGAAATGATCGAAGAAACAGTTCAGAACCAGGCAAATTCAACAGAAGAAAGTTTACGCAGATCTGAAAGATTAAGACGTCCTACAGACTTCTATGGCGTGAGAGTCAACATTGCAGATGGTGAGCCACGTGAGCCAAGAACGGTAACTGAGGCTAGAGCCAGCCCACAGCACAAGGAGTGGGAGAATGCAATGAATAGTGAGATGAAATCACTGAAACAAAATGATGTATGGGACCTTGTGGAGCTGCCAAGTGGAAAGTCTACAGTTGGCAGCAAATGGGTTTTCAAAACGAAATCAGATGCTGAAGGACGAGTTGAGAGATACAAGGCTCGACTCGTAGCACAAGGCTTCACACAGAGATACGGACATGACTACGATGAAACCTTCTGTCCTGTGGTAAGGTTTGAATCAGTCCGTACAGTCATAGCTTTAGCTGCTAAGCACGGTCTAAAGCTACACCAAATGGACATCACTACTGCTTTCCTGAATGGTGAATTAAAAGAATGCATTTACATGAAGCAGCCAGAAGGTTTTGCAGTGAGTGGAAAAGAGAAGCTGGTTTGCAAGTTGAAGAAAAGCCTTTATGGGCTGAAGCAATCACCCAGGTGCTGGAACGAGGCGCTGGATAAACATCTGAAGACGATGGGATTTCAACAAGCAACCAGTGATCCTTGTATATACACCGCTTCAGGAGGAGAAATTTTCCTGATTGCAGTCTATGTCGACGATATTATTCTGGCGGGAAAATCTCACGAACGAATGAAAGAAGTAAAGAGAGCAATTGCAGACAAGTTCGCAGTGAGAGACATGGGCGAATTACATCACTTCCTAGGCGTGAAAATCGTCCAAAACAAGGACTCCGGTGATATCTGGATTGGCCAGGAAGCATATACAAGAGAATTGCTGAAGAAATTCAAGATGGAAGAATCGAAGCCCATGTCGACTCCCGTTGAGATCGGATCCAATCTTGTGAAAGCAAGTAATGAAGATGATCTGTTTGACGAAGAAACATACCAATCTGCCGTTGGTAGCTTGCTGTATTTGTCAACCAGAACAAGACCTGACATCGCTTACTCTGTAAGCAGTGCAGCACGTTTCTCTGCAAAGCCAACAAAGGAGCATTGGACAGCCGTAAAAAGAATCTTTAGATACCTAAATGGTACAGTCAATCTTGGCTTGGTATATAGTAAAGACAAAGAACAAGAGTGTCAAGGATATAGTGATGCTGACTGGGCTGGTGATCTTGGAGATAGAAAGTCTACTTCAGGCTATATATTCAAGTTAAGTGGCGGTGCTATCAGCTGGAGAAGCAAGAAGCAGAGTTGTGTAGCTTTATCCACGGCTGAAGCAGAATATATTGCACTTGCAAGTGCAGCTCAAGAAAGTGTGTGGCTACAAGAGCTCCTGACAAGCTTGAAAGAAACAAAAATCAAGCCCACAACTATCTACGAAGACAATCAATCGGCAATTTGCTTGGCTAAAAATCCTCAGTACCATGGTCGAGCCAAGCATATAGACATAAAATATCACTTTGTTCGGGAAAGAGTTGCAGCTGGTGACATCAAGCTCGAATTCTGCAAGTCCCAAGACATGATAGCTGATATTTTCACCAAAGGACTAAGCAGTCCTCAGTTCACAAAACTGAGAGAGATGCTGGGAATGAAATCTTCGTTTGGCTAGTTCATGGAGTGAGGAGGAGTGTTGAAAATACACTCAATGAACTTTGAACTGGACATTTTTTGATTGACATTTCTTTTGTTTTTAACTTTCGAATTAACTCACTCGGTTTTATGTTTTCGTTGGACTCGCTCGTGATCTTTATCTCGTGAATTCTGCGCAAAATTCACTAATTTTTATGCTAGTTATGTTATGTTCTGTGAATATTTATCTGTGATCGTTTTACACATCTCGTGAATTCTGCGCAAAATATCAACACGTTTGTTTGATAAGCTGCTGTTGTTGTTGTTTTACCTTGGGTTTTCAGTGGAGTTGATTCATTAAGAACCTTAGAATTGAATTGAAATGCATTATGCTGGGCTGGGCTAAAATTCATTTGATATAACACACATTGGTAGATGGGCTCGCCTAGGTTGTCTGCCGTGATTTTACTCCCGGTATCAACAGCCCGTTCTAAGGTTGGGCCACGCTTCCTTAGAAAACGCAGTATGAATTTTGCCGTGGTTTAATATTTGGTGCGCGTCCTGCGCAGTTCACTCGGTTAGTTTACGGACAGACTGTAGTTTTTATCGACCACCTCCCTCCTTCCAAAGCCCATTTTTGCATTTGAATTCTTCTGCACTCTTTCTGTTGAACGGGTGCATTGGTCCGGAAATTTCAGGGAAGTTTTGAATTCTAGAGGCAACAAAGGCCCGGTGCATCGCACGCACAGTTCCCTGCATACATATATCTGGATGTATACGTATCATTAAAATTTAGTAGCTCGAAAGACAGTATTTCAGGAGATCTGCATGTTGTTGTTGTACTGGGTAAGTTTTAGCGCGATGTTTTTCGTTGGAGATAAATATGATTAATAATCGCAATGGAAATACTACCATATTTTTTCATTTTAATTACAATTTCGTCGGTATGAACTTACGATACCATACGAGACATTTCAACAAAAACGTAAGATACAAGTAAACAGTTACAATCAAAAAAGAGAAAAAATAAACTGAGATACAAACAACGACATGTACCTTCAACATGACAGAACAAAAAGACGACATTTTCCAACTAAAAAGACATGTTTCGACGATCCTGTGACCATCGTCAGTTTAAATTTATAGAATTACGTGGTTTTACGACCTTTTGAAAATGAATTTCGTTTTCTATTTTCTCCTTGCATTTGTTACATGTTTTTCAACTTTTTTCTATTGGTGGATTGGAATGTCTACCTTTCTTTATGCTTGGACAGTGATCGCGGAGTCTGAATTTTCAGTTTACTTCTGTGCTTTAGTTTGCGATGAGATAAAGAAATCTTGCATATCTGATCTGCTTAATATGCCGAAGCTCTAGAGCAGTGTAGAGTCTCCAATAGAAGGTGTATTGCATTTCTAGGGATTTCTTACATAGTTTGCTGGATAGGGAAGTTATTGAGTTTGTCGTTTGCCAGTTTGTTTGCAGATATCAATTTAGCTTATTCACATTAACGTTATTGTATTACGGTTAGTTGTTGATTTTTCATATGCGACTAGAAAAAAGGGGACCAGCTACGATTAAATTATGATATATGGCATTGGCAAGTTTATAATCACAGATATAGCTATAGAAGACGAAAATGATTTGAAAGACTTTGTGAAAAACAGCCCAACTGTACATAAAAAATGCTGTGAAAAATACGATGGTTCTCACAACTGGCAAAAACAACGAGTTAGGCCGAGCACTGTTCACGTTTTGTAATTTATAAGAATGAGTTCTCAACTCCTCAAAAATTTATGAAAGTTCAATACTAGGATCTTGAAACGTAAGATATTTTTATTCTCACAATGTTCTGTTTGTTATTTTCGTTCTTCTTACAGCAATAAAACTTCTGTTCGAGTCTCTCCGTGAAAAACATGGCATTTGTGAAATTTTACAGTGCCCTTTACTGAGCATGCACAGAAGTACTGCTTAAAACAAATGAAAAAAGTTTTGTGGCCAGAGCTTTAATGAATTAGAGATTTATTTCTTATGCAAAAGTGAAAAACATGGACGTTGAAAAACGCGGAATTTTCTCCACTTAATATTTGGCGCTCCTCCATTTCTCATTTAGATTATTGACGGAATAATTGATGCATTGCAGCAAAATTTCCTGCATTCGGCCTTTCGGCCCAGTGACACAAAGTTTCTAACAACTGACCTCAATGAGAAAGTTGGATTGGCTGTTGGAAAAACCCCAACCGTGCGAGTCGCAATAAACTAAATATTCTGTAAATAGTCTTCGAGTTGTACAAAACTTCAAAATTGCGATGAATAGCGGAATCATTTTCGGGCATACTTAAAAGCTTTTTTCGTCTGACACTCCTCAGAGTATGAACGTCAGAAACAGACCGAAATAATAGACTAAGGCGGAATTTATACCAAGATGCGGCTCGAAATGCACCAATCAGAAAGAACGAAAAGCTGAATTGGCATTGTGTTTTAAACACCAATCAGCTGGTCGGATACAGTGGGAAGACCAATAGAATTATTTGAAGAGTCCAAGTGAGAAAACGAACTCTTTCTGTCTACACAGAACCGGCCTTTTGGTTTTGATGTAGACAGATTCCAAAACCCCTAAGTGGAACAAAGATCTTGCTTTGCCAATGATTCTGAAAAAATCCTCGCTATAATTTTCCGCACAAATCGGGTTATCGAGTAGATGTTGTCCTATAGCCGAATCATGTTTAAGACTAGGTTGTTGTTTAGACCCACGGGGTGGTTGCTCTTTTTGCCGAAAATTATGCAGACGAATATTAGTAGGGATAAAGCAGCATGTAATAATCCTTCAAATCAATTTTTGTGCAATAATCCTTCAAATCAATCAATGCTGATAAACCTTTGGTCTTCTTTACAGATGTAACCTGTAAGACGGGTTTAATTTCTTCATCAGCCATTTGGGCTTTTTCCATCAACTGTGGTTGTTCTAGCCAATCTTCTGTCAATAACCAGTCAGGTCCCTGCCACCATAACTGACTTTGGCTTAATATCTCTGGGCTTTTTCCTCTGGCCCCATATCTGCAGGATTTTGAGTTGTGGGACAATAACCCCCTTTGGCTTTACCGGTTAACTTCTCTATTTCTGTTATACGATGCTCGACAAACTGGCGATACAGACCTCTTCTTTCCAACCAGTGTAGCACGGTACAACTGTCTGTCCACATAAAAACGCCTTTCACTTCAACTTTTAATGCTTCGATGTCTGTTGTCTCAACCTTGATGCGCATCTTGCAGCTGTTAACTCCAAGCGTGGAATAGTAAGTTCCTTCTTGAGTGGTGATAATCTGGTCTTTGCAGTCAACAAACGACTTTGAACTATACCAGCTGACTTGCTTACGATGTACACAGCAGCACAGTATGCAGACTTGCTTGCATCAGCACATGTGTGGATTGTTACCGAATCCAAGCTTGCATCAGGTACAACATATCTTTGAAATCGTACTTCTGACATTGACTCTAGTTGCTTGACAAACAACTCCCATCTTTCTTGAATTTCTCTGCTGACCATACTGTCCCAATTTGTCTCTGCTTTGCACACATCTTGAAATATCTTTCTAGCAATGATAGTAACTGGACCTACAAGTCCCAATGGATCGTATATTTGAGAAAGTTTGCTGAGCAGTTCTGTCTTTGTCAAGAATTCCTTTCTCTCTTCGATTATTTGAGCAAGGCTGACGGCCATTTGATCTGAACTTTCTGTCCACTTTATTCCTAAAACCTCGCTCTGACCAACATGCTGATTTAAACTTTGTTCGGCGAATGTTGCATCTGTACCCTGTACAATCTCTTTCTCTAGGCTGTCTTTCACTTCTGCTTTGTTTGTCTTCCACTTATGAAGATCGAATCCACCTCTTTTCATGACCTCTGTTAGTTTCCTCTGCAACCTTACAGCCTCCTCAGAATTGCTTGCACCACAAACCACATCATCCACAAACAGACTGTACATGACTCTTCTAATAAAACCCGGATCCTCCCTTTCATAACTTTCCAAATGTTTTCTCAACGTGGCATTTAACAAAAATGGACTCGGTCCAGCCCCAAAGACTACCCTCGTAAACCGCCATTCATTCACCTTCAACGCCATTCATGCACCGTCAACCCACAGAAACCTCAAACTATCCCTGTTCTCCTCGGAAATCTCTATCTGATGAAACGCCTTCTTTACATCCCCGACAAGTGCAACAGGATACGTTCTAAAACGCAACAAGACATCTAACAACAACGGCATCAATGAAGGTCCCTTGTGAAGTCACTCATTAAGTGATCTGCTACCTTTCCTTTCCTTTGCCGAAGCGTCAAAGACTATTCTAACTTTAGTTGACTCTGCTTCCTGCCTAATCACCGCGTGGTGTGGAATGTAGTGCCTCTGTCCTTTGGCTTCTCCTTCAGGTACCTTTTCAACTATTCCAGGATTTATCTGTTCCTGTATCACCTGATCATACGCTTTCAATTGCTCTGGTACTGCTGCAAGTCGCTTCAACTGAGATTTCAATCGTTTTTCTGATAACTGTCTGTTGTCTGGCAGTGATCATGTCTTGAAACATCAGAGAACTCAATATCTTTCAGGTGCTCGAATCTTTGCTTCACAATCTCAGGTCTTGCATTTCTTACAGTGGTCAATTTACTCAATGTTGAAGCTTCTGTAGTAAACTTGATCTCTCCATTCGTATTCCTCACTTCAAGTTCGTAAATAGAACATCTATGGCTTCTGCTTCCATGAATCGTGTCCAGGATTTTGGTCTCATAACGAATCGGTTTACCCTTTAACTTGTCAGCAATCTTTTGCACAATATAAGTCTTGTCACTTCCAGTGTCTAGCAACAATCCACATAGAACTGGCTCCATTCCTGGAATATTAATCTTTGCTTGCAAGGTCTGGTACGCTATGGCTCCTTTCGCTGTAACGTGCAAGTTTGGTGTCGTTTCCTCTTTGCAGATCGACACATGGTGACCTGTTTTCTTACACTTATCACATTCGGTTTTATCCCTACATTTTCTCTGAATATGTCCCTTTCGAAGACATTGAAAACATCTATTATTATATTTCTTTTGGATTCCTTTTCTTTTGTCAATCTCTTGAACTTGACTGCACTCTTTACTTTGATGTTCTCCAAGGCAAAAACACATGTTGTACTACTGACAGCTAACAATCGACCCTCTCTTTTCTTCTCTACTGCTGGTTGACCTTGGCTTTCATTTGCACTCCTGATTACTAATTCTTGCCATAACTTTTCCAAGAACTCTCCTATCATCCATTCATGATTGACTTCCTTCGAGCGACGAATGTTGATGGCAATTTTCCTAGGTATTTTGCTCATTAACTCTGGTACAACTGCTACTTAGTAATGCTCTCCTGAACTTCTAAAACTGATAGTGCCTTGAAATGCGAGTCAACCTCTTCATAAAACCTCTTCAACTTAGTCATATCTCTTGGACTAAGAACTGCTTGTGTTGCCTTCAATGCTGCCATGTGCGCTCCCTTTAACAATCCAGTTTGGCCATACTTAGCTGTCAATACTTTTACTGCTGGTTTATAATTATTGCCTATGATGCATAAATTTGCGATAGTTGTACTTGCAGCCCCATCCAAACAAGCCTTTCAGAAATGACATCTTATGTACATCAGCATATCCTGGGTTATCGTGGACATTTCTTTGGAAATTCTCCCAAAACTCTAGCCATTACATGGGGTCGCCATCAAAACGTTTCAGTTGCAACTTAAGCAATTTCACAATATTTTGATTCCCATAGTTACTTTCATTTCTGATGGTTCTCATTTCATTCCCCAGGGAGTGCCCTAGGCCCCCTCCAAAGGGATTATGCTGCAATTGCAACTGTCCAACATTTCCCAACTGTTCAACAATTTCCGTTTGTCCCATATTCCTGGTCTGTCCAAAATTTCCAAATTGTCCAAAAGAGATTGGCTGTTCAAATATTTCTGATTGCCCAAAGGACACTTGTTGTCTGAAATTTCTTTTTATAACGAACAATACATTTCAATGTCATTTAGAAGAGACTAAAATACTTGTTAAATAAACAGAATAAATAAAATAAAAAACACACAAACCTTTAAAATCTGCTTGATTCATTTGAGCCATTCTTTTCAATATCTAAAGAAACAATTTGTATGAATACAATCTTTAAGGCAAGATTATATCATCATGCCCAATATTTAAACAAAATTTGCTTCACGTCATTTTATAGTGCTGGAAATGTGAAAGTATAAAACGATGCTGAGTTTCATTAAGCAGACTAGTTTTCAGACAGAAGACAAATTTTCTTCTTTCTAGCCCTCACAATGTTGATTTTATAATGACGCAAACTTTGAAAATTTATAATGGATTTGACCATGAAAAATCATTGTGGGGCAAAATTCAACACCCTCAGCTATTTCCACAGTCAATCTCTTATAAATTTTCAGGATTTTAATTGCTATAAAATCAACATCGCAAAGACCAGAAGCTTAAAAATTTGCCTTGACGCCACAATTAAGGTGCAGAATTACAATATGAAGACACAAGTGTCTCTGACGCAATTTTCAAATCTTTTGAACATGAGGCCATTCAAATTTCATTCTTGTCATGAGCGTGAAATTGTAGAAATTCAATAACAGTATAACAGCATTTATTTTTAATGTTTCCATATTTTTTTGAGTCTTTGGATCCGAGGTCTTTGGGTCTGGCATCTTGGTGTCTCGAGGTCCAGCAAATAGAAAAATAACATGCCCCAAGTTACAGCGGATTTGCCAAGAAATTGACCAAAGCCTTTTCCAAAGCTCAAACTGTCACCAAAGAGCAATGTCATAGGACATCTTAAAATTAGAGCCATCTAATCTTGAGGGATAAAATTGTTTCCAGTTTTTATGTGCGAAGGATGGGCACATTATGTGGGGATGCGATGTCACGGATACAGGTATAGACAGACCTTCCTACCTACCTACCTACCTACCTACCTACTTAAGACGCTCTTTTTTTGCCAAAATTTAACAATAGATTCACCGCAAATATTCGGAAGTAAACTTTGAAGTCGCCGTAAGTGTCGGCATTAATGGTATCATTAACAAAACGCAATCACTTGACAATAAACATCCATTAGCACAATTTGCTGGAGCACTGGTTTAAACCACCGCTTTCTTGAACTAGAGGTCTGGAGATCGATCCCCGTTTCACGGTAATCTCAATATTTTTATGATTGTTTGGTTTTCATTTTCATGTTTCATACTCAAATTATTTATTGTCACAACTCTATCCGTTTATGCCCTTCAATAAAGGTTTTCATTTTTGGTCTTCAATTTCAATAGTTTCGTTTACTTCGTTTAATGCATTCAATACACCTTTTCAATTTACAGCCTTGTTTAAAAATTCTCGAAAATTTTCTTGTACGAGAATTTCGGCTTCAGATTCGGATTCAGCACCTAATTCTTTTCTAAAGGCAAATTTTCGTCCCTCTTGTCTTTCCAATCTTGATTTTATAGCGATGAAAATTTTGAAAATTTATAAGGGATTTGACCGTGAAAAATTACCGAGGGTGTAAAATTTCACCCCGAGCAATTTATCACGGTCAAATCCTTTATAAATTTTCAAACTTCTCATCGCTATAAAACGAGGATCGTGAAGACTAGAGGGAAGAAAATTTGCCTCCAACCTAAAACTGAGATGCTGAATCCGAATCTGATACGGAAATTTTCGTACGAGCGAAGTTTCAAAAACTTTGAAAACGAGGCCCTAAGTTGAAAAGGTGTATAGTTTAAAAGCAAACGAGTACCAGGGCTTAATTTACATGGATTGTGCGTGAAAGTCGACATAAACATGTTTTCGAATGGCAATCAAGGGTTAAAGTAGCCATTAGTGGTGATTAATCATTGGCAATTAGGTCGAGAGATACATTGGTTGTTTATGCAAGCCAGGGTCTTGGCAAGAGTTTCTATTACGCCACAAGCTCTCTCCGTTCTCTCCTTTTTATTGAAAATAATACAAAATCTTAAAACTATGTCTGCAAATTTGGGAATCGAGAAAACTAGAGGAATCACTGAATGTCTGCAAATCTCAAAAATTCGATGCAATATTAAAAGGCGAACAATTCTATGAAAACTTGAAAACAAAAAAATATCTAGAATATTTTAGTATTTCTAGAAATACTGTATGTCAACTTTGTAACATCTGTGCTAATTTATCATGTTTAGAAATGATATTTTATTATAATGATATTTTAATATAATGATATTTTATCATGTTTAGAAATAGCAGAAGTGCCGTAGTTGTGAAAACAAACGATTTGATGAGTCGTAGTTGTTTACTTCATTAACATTGGCATGTTGCCATTAAGCATTGCAAACATTCTTAACACCACGATCAAGGAATGTGATGTCCAGAATTGAAGGTGATGTGTTCAGGAGATTCGAGTGAACGAAATTACGATCAGCAACACTACCAAAATCATCATTATCATAATCATTGAGACACAATCACCATCAGATTCAGCATGTTATTATCATTATCGTTGTCGTTATTGTAATGGTCATAATAATTGTGATAATCATGGTCATGATCATCATCATCATCATCATCATCATCATCATCATCATCATCATCATCATCACACACGACAGCACACCACCCAACGCTTATAGTCAGGTCGCTACGGGGAAGAAATACTGGGTCAGACTGCAAAATCGGCGGGCAATGCAAAATATGGTTTAAAGCAAACGCAGAAACTGGTAGATGACAAATCAACTTGTTGGACATCGCTGAATTACTTGTGGGGATAATCCAGCAGCATTTTGTGCTTTCCCCATACAGTTTTTCATTTACTTCAAAATCTTAAAAATGGCCGAAATCCAAAATCATTGCATAAAAAATTTAAAACTACTGCCAGAAAGGGCTTATTGAGTGCATTCAAAAGAGACTTTGTTTGTTAAATTTGAGCCCACCTACCGGGAGTAATCGATCGGTGAACTTTGAGCGCCCCCCTGCAATATTGCAAGAGCAATAAATTTATCGTGTTTGCAGGTGGGCGCTCAGGTTTTACCAATCGATAACTCGGGGGGATAGTGACCGGAGTTCAAAAACAACATATATTCAGAATGTACTTTGCAAGCACTTTCTGACTGTTGTTTTCGATTTTTCAGGCACCGATTTTAAATTTGTGCAATTTTCTAGGTTTCGAAGTATATAGAAAAGCATATGGGAAAATCAAAAAATGCTGCCGGATTACACCGACAAGTAATTTGGAGAGGTCCAACAAGTTGATTTGTCATCTATAAGCTTCTGCGCTTGTTTTAAACCATTTTTTGGATTGCCCACAGATTTTGTATGCTGCACTTACCACAGCGCCCTGACTATTAGAAATTTTTCACAAAAAAGAGAAAACAAATTTCAAATGCCGAAAGACAGGCTTGAACCTGTATGTGGAGAGCCCAGGGGATTGGCAGGCTGAAGGGGTACACAAATTTGTTTATAAGAAACACTTTTATAAGGAACTTGAGAAATTAATAAGGAACAGTTATGGAACTGGTCAGGCTGAGATTTATGGAAAAATTAAGAAACAAGGAATATATCAACTGTTAGCAAATTAGCGCCGTCAATTCAGTGAAACAGAGCAAAAGAAATCAACTATTTGTGCTAGAACACTAGAAAAGAAGAACAGCTATAATTTAAGATTTTGAGCAATTAATCAAAATTAAGGAACTAATAAGGAACTTGAAGGCTCAGAGCAAAACTAATGTTCATTATAAAAAAGTTGTGTATCCGCTGAGCCAGCCACAGAGCCGCTAACCACCTTCAATTTTTTTCAAGGTTATTGCTGGACAATTATTTGAAGAGCAGCGTATATATATATATAAGCTCTACAAATATATAAGCCTATATATAAGCTCAAGATGAAGAACGGCATATATATAGCCCTCAAGCACTGAGTACTACCGCATGGTGCTTCATACCACTATTAGGGGTTCTTTTGCCCCATATTACCCAGGCATCTCAACTCTTCCCCACAACTGAACTGAATTGAATTGATTCTAAGCTGATGTTGTTCGAGCGATGAACAGGCAGTTGCAGTCTTTGAACAATAAAATCTTGACGAATCAGAGTCACACGGTAATAACGCAAGCGAATAGACAAAGTGATTTCTACCCATCAGATTTGAGATTTTCTCTCGCTGAAACCAAAGAAGTTTGGCACATCCTACTCAACAGCAACTAGAAGCTGCAAGAGTTTGACGCTTCTTTTCGGAGTTCTTCAGGATTGCTGGCCTTGAGGAGACAGTTTCAAACAGCAATTTTCTCCACAGGCAGAGCAGCTTGCGAGTTAAATCTCATTCTATTCCACTGGGCCTGAGCTTTTCTATTCTGTTTTGTTGCGAAACTTCGGGCATTACTAAACAGTGCAATCACCCCAACAACCCCCAACCACCCCAACCACCCCAATCACCCCCAACCACCCCAATTACCCCAAACCACCCCCAATCACCCCAACCACCCCAACCGCCCCAATTACCCCGGTTGCACTGTTTAGTAATGCCCGCGAAACTTCAGATATCATCATGCGGTAGGCTAGGCCCAGCCTTGGTATGACCCACTACTAAATCTTACTTCCGCATCTTATTTGGCTCTTTTTTGCTAATCTGATGAAATGGCAAGTACACATCAATGGGATGACGTTATCAATTTTGCGGCATTCTTTTATTTTAATTGACTTTAAAAATAAAATGCTTTTAATCAAGAGAGATCATGTCAGACTTTCCCTCTGAATAACAGAGATACAACTTACACACTTCATTTGTAAGAAAACTCTTAAAAATATTAATCCAAGACATTTTTCTAAAAATCAAGAAACTCTTCTTGATCTTAAGCAGGTAAACTACAATCAAAGAAGCTGTCTGTGTTTTAATTACCTATCAAACTTTTTATTGATTTTCAAACATAAAAGCAAATTTACTTCTTGTATGATTTTCTTCATTTCCTCTTTGACTCGAAAATGATACATTAAGCCCATTAGGAGTCCTCAATGAGGTAAATTTAAAATGTTTGATTTTTGACAAGTTAAGAAACTATGCAAGGACATTCTACTATACAAAGTGCCAAAATGTAAGTAGCCCTACTGTTGTTGATGACCAAAATATTCTTAGGATCCTAATTACTGGGGAGTTGGAATAGGCAGGGGGACTGGAACTGCATGCAGGATCTAATTGCTGGGGTTCAAAATATCTATTTTGGGAGGGTCAGGATTTGTTTGACAAATTTTTTCATCAAACTGCTGACATGCTGTCCAGACCCCAATTAATCTCAAATTGTAGGGATAAGAATGATCATGACTTCAGCTACTGACACACTCTGCAATAATAATATACCTGGTACAACTGTAGGTCAATCCAAGCATGCAGTGTACCTTCAAGTCAGAAAAGTATTAGTCTAGTAAAGTTGAATAACTTTTTTGATATCAGCTATTTTAAAAACAAGAAACTGAAATTCTATTATTGTCCTATCCCATCCCCACAAGCACTGGTTAGAAGTCTCTTCCTTAGCAGGGACATACCAACATGCACATCTAGGTACTGTGCATTGCATCCTCTCTTTTGATCTGGATCTATGTCAACAATTATCAATTTTTAATTTTTAATAGGAGTTTCATCTTAACACACAAGATAGGCAATAGACTAAATCCAGCTTTGTGCCCACACATCACCTGATCACAGCACACCAGCTCAGCTGCACAACAAAGGACTAGAGACTAGATTTAGGCTAGCTGCGAAAAACTAGGCCTCCTGCAGCCTCATCATCGATAGAAAAATCCATAAATCTTCCTCAAATATGTGAAAAACTCCCGAACAACTTAAAAGCAATTTTAAAGAAAGCAGCTGATTTTCGTTCAAAAATACCATTAATTCCATTTCGAGAAGCATTGTGTTTGACAAAACACCTTTTGGTCCCCAACCGACAGCAACAACAGTTTGCCTGCCTGACCTAGTGTGCATGCGAGATTACCGTGTAGTGCCAGGCCTCTTTCAGCACGATCAAGTCACAGGCTCCTTCATCTCTAAAACAAGATGATCGTCATTGGGAGGTGTGCTGTCCTAGCCGCAAATCATCCATGTGAGAAAATTGCATCACAAAAATATTTCCTGTAAAAATTTGGCTCCTGAGGCACCAGTCTGGAATCTGAGGTTCTCCATGTATGCAAATCATATGGGTAGTGAGGCAAGGTGCACTATTGTAGGGGGTCTGGGGGTAGCTCCCCCAGAAAATTTTGAAAATTGAAGCCTCTACTTTGTCTCAGAGAAGCCTGTTTTCATTAGATTGTTCACAACAATCAACATTTTTTATTACACTGCAAAATATTTATACACCAGTTGTTGAATTAACCAAAATGTACACCAAAGTGTACGCCGAAAATCAATCACGCACGCCGGACATGTCCGGTGTACAGCCTTTAGATTCCAGACTGGCGTGAGGCACAATGAAACAAGTTCTCCAAAAAAATGGCATGAATATGCTGGTGACTTTTTGCTTTTTTCAAATCTGCTATTATTGGATTTGCTATTTGAACGCAGAAAGTGATTGAAATTTATCGTAAAAATAAGTGGACGGACACTCTAATCCCATAAGTTTGGGTTCAAGATTAACAAGGAAATTCTCAAGGAAATTGCAAACCTGGTTCAAGGAATTTTAAGGAATTTTGAAAAATGTTGGACTCTATCAAGTTTTGAAAAGTAGAAACGCGGCTTCTGTCCCTTCGTTCTCTCTGCTCGGGCTATTTTGAACGTCGTAGACAGGGTGGGAACCATAAAAACTTGAACTCAGTTTGTGTGCAGTTTCTCATTCAGTTTGTCAGATTAAAAAGTACAACAAAAAAGAGTCTGAAACAGCTTCCGCCATCTTCCTAATCGAAACTGACAGCGTAGACTAGGCCCATCTAAATTCAATCTATTTTCACTGTATTTTTTTCAGCGAAACAAGTCTAAAAACATACATCAAATTGATAACATAAAAAACTATGAATGAAACAGTGAAAATGCAGCAGAGTGCAAATACTTACTACTATACTTCACCTTCTGTTGCATGGCAGATGGCACGCCTCCGAAGAAACTTGAGAAAGCAGTGGAGGCAGTGAACGCAGTCTATCCCCTTCCCATACGGATGCACAGTTGATTGAAGGGATAAATAATGTGTGATGATGCATGTCTGTGTCCAACCAATCAGCTATTTATCTTTGTCTATTCTTGAAATTCATTGGCTTTATTACTTTCTCTTTGAAATTCATGATGGCTGAAATATGAAAAATGGAATATGGAATGATTGAGTAGAATGATGGAATGCCATGAAAAATTTCCTACAGTAAATCGGGCAGTAAATGGCAGTTAATGCAAGAGAAGGACAACTTCCGAAATATTCCAGTAATATCTCAACTTTTAGAAGTAAAAACTGAATAATATCATTTCAGTTCTTTTTAATTAAATTCAAATTTTATTTATATTTCCCCTATATACTCATGCAGGGATTGAATTTATCCGCGTTTTTTTTGTGAACAGCAAGTCTTGCCTTGCTGCGAAAGCTGTCCGATTCAAACCGCATTCTTTCGTCGCAGGGTAGGCGTGCCATCGTCTCTTTAATTTTCCGTTTCTTCTCTATCTCGTCTGGGGTAATTAGTGTTTCCCGTTTTTGACGTTCCTAATACGTTGTTTCGAGCAAAAGCTCCATTGTCTTCACAATAGGGGCTTTCGTTGTGGCGAATTTGCGCGTTTCTTTTTAACTCGCCAAGCTCCGTCTACAAAATTTACACTGAAATTCTTCGTGTTTTAACAAACTCTAGGCTTCCCGGACGATTTCCCTTTTCAAATGGTCAGCAAAATTATAAAATTCATCGGCGAAATTTCGCTCTCAAAAACAGCTTCCCGCCTCTGTCCTCGCTGTTTTCTGTTGTGCTTGCGTGATACACGTTTTTTTATAAGGAGGAACCTTTGGTCTGAGTTGAGGCTTGAGTTCCTTAATTTTCGACAAAAATGAGGCTGAAGTTCCTTATATTGTTCCTTGTTATGGCATATGTTTGAACATTAATTTTTACAGCAAATTTTTACAGCAACTTTGCTTCATTTTCTAACTTTAGATATAAATGGAGTCTTTTTTGGCAGAACGATGGGAAATATATTGTTATTCTGTTATTTTTCTGTACAAATAGTCTTGTTCTTGAAAAAATTTATTCCTAGTTTTTCATCCGAGCCTCGACAGTTCCTTAAAGTTCCTTAATTTTCTTGGAATTTTCGGCCTCCAGTTCCTTATAAAGTTGTTCGTTATTAAAAAAACGTGCATGTGAAATTGCACAAGAACAGGACTGAAAACCAAGACCAGTATAAAGACTAAGGCATGACTGCAGAACAGGACTAAGGAAAAAGACTAAAGACGATGGACCAAAATAAGAGTAAGTGACACGGCACTAGAAGATCAATGAAGACCATGAGATGAAGCAACAGGACCAAAGAATAAACATGAAGAACATGAGTAAAAGCAAGACTGAGGAACAGGACTGAGGAACAAGATTGAATACCATGAACAAAACAAGAGTACGTAACACAGCTCAAGAACATCAGAAGATCATGAGCAATAACATGTCAGATCATGAGATGAAGAAACAGGACCAAAGAATAGACCTAAAGAACATGAATAATAACAAGACAGAGGAACAGGACTGAGCAACAGGACTGAAGACTATGAATAAAACAAGAGTAAGTAACACGGCACTAGAACATCACTGAAGATCATGAACAATAACATGTCAGATCATGAGATGAAGGAACAGGACCAAAGAATAGACCTGAAGAACATGAATAATAACAAGACTGAGGAACAGGACTGAGGAACAAGATTGAATACCATGAACAAAACAAGAGTACGTAACACAGCTCAAGAACATCAGAAGATCATGAGCAATAACATGTCAGATCATGAGATGAAGAAACAGGACCAAAGAATAGACCTAAAGAACATGAATAATAACAAGACAGAGGAACAGGACTGAGCAACAGGACTGAAGACTATGAATAAAACAAGAGTAAGTAACACGGCACTAGAACAACACTGAAGATCATGAACAATAACATGTCAGATCATGAGATGAAGGAACAGGACCAAAGAATAGACCTGAAGAACATGAATAATAACAAGACTGAGGAACAGGACTGAGGAACAAGATTGAATACCATGAACAAAACAAGACTAAGTAACACGGTACAAGAACATCACAGAAGATCATGACAAATAACATCTCAGATCATGAGATAAAGGAACAGGACCAAAGAATAGACCTTAAAACATGAATAATAACAAGACTGAGGAACAGGACTGAGGAACAAGATTGAATACCATGAACAAAACAAGACTAAGTAACACGGCACAAGAACATCACAGAAGATCATGACAAATAACATCTCAGATCATGAGATGAAGGAACAGGACCAAAGAATAGACCTGAAGAACATGAATAATAACAAGACAGAGGAACAGGACTGAGGAACAGGATTGAATACCATGAACAAAACAAGAGTAAGTAACACGGCACAAGAACATCAGAAGATCATGAGCAATAACATCTCAGATCATGAGATGAAGGAACAGGACCAAAGAATAGACCTAAAAACATGAATAATAACAAGACTGAGGAAGAGGACTGAGGAACTGGATTGAATACCATGAACAAAACAAGAGTTAGTAACACGGCACAAGAACATCACAGAAGATCATGACAAATAACATCTCAGATCATGAGATGAAGGAACAGGACCAAAGAATAGACCTAAAAACATGAATAATAACAAGACTGAGGAACAGGACTGAGGAACTGGATTGAATACCATGAACAAAACAAGAGTTAGTAACACGGCACAAGAACATCACAGAAGATCATGACAAATAACATCTCAGATCATGAGATGAAGGAACAGGACCAAAGAATAGACCAAAAAACATGAATAATAACAAGACTGAGGAACAGGACTCAGGAGCAGGGTTGCATACCATGAACAAAACGAGGGTAAGTAACACAGCTCAAGAACATCAGAAGATCATGAGCAATAACATGTCAGATCATGAGATGAAGGAACAGGACCAAAGAATAGACCTGAAGAACATAAATAATAACAAGACAGAGGAACAGGACTGAGGAACAGGATAGAAGACTATGAATAAAACAACAGTAAGTAACACGGCACTAGAACATCGCTGAAGATCATGAACAATACCATGTCAGATCATGAGATGAAGGAACAGGATCAAAGAATAGACCTAAAAACATGAATAATAACAAGTCTGAGGAACAGGACTCAGGAGCAGGATTGCATACCATGAACAAAACGAGGGTAAGTAACAACGCACAGGAACTGAAGACCATGCATAATTTCAGGGCTAAGTTACAGGACAGAGAAAGAGGACTGTGGAACATTAACTATTTCATAACTAAGGTTACAACAAAGGCCCATGAACTGGGCTCTTTGAATACAGAACATGAATAATATAAAGACTGAGCAGCAGGACACAGGAATGACACTGAAGCGAAGAAAGGAGTAGGGTAGAGAGGGACTGACCACGATGAATCATTTCAGGACTAAGGAGCAAAATCATGGACTAAGGACCTTGCACAGCCACCAAGAAACAGGACCTTCTATGGCACTAGGGTACAGTACCTTGGAATGGACATGGACTTTGGACGGTACAGGGACCCTGGACAGGGAGCAAAAACAGGGCCTATTATTATGATTGAAGGACCCGTGACTTATACCAAGGAACAGGGACTTAAATAGGGCCAGAGAACAGGACCTTGGACAAGGACCAAGAAAAAGGACTTAGGACCAGAATAAAGGAATTACATAGATGTTACATCTGCAGACTGGGGTACGGGTCAGGACCATAGAATGATTTTCCTTAACAATTTGAATGCACAGACAGACCTTATAAGGTGGGGGGTTGGTCTGAGACGGACAGGGGCTATTCTCCTATACTGTATACTCATTCAGGGATCAATTGAATCGTTGTTGCTCACAGTCAGTCCTCTGTTGCCGTTCAGGCTGCCCAAGTCGAACGGCTTTCTTTCTTTGCAGACCATGGGGGGATCACCCCCTAATTTTCCCTTTCTTCTCTCTCTTGGACTGACCACAATGAATGATTTCAAGACTTGGGAGAGTTATCGTACACTAAGGACCTTGGACAAAGTCCGCAGTTCCTTGACTGGGACCAGGAAACAGGCCCCTGGGCGATGCTCATTGACAGCGCTGGAGAGCATGAAAAATTTAAAGATTGAGGAGCAGGACACAGGAACAAAACAGAAGGAACGGAAGGAATTTCACAGACCATGATGTTAGGACTAAGGAACATGATCATACACTAAGGACCCTTCACTATAACCAAGAAACAGGATTTCAGTTGGACCGGGACATTGGAGTGAACAGGAACCTTAGACAGGGAGCAGAAACCGGACCCTTTGCTGTGGCTTGAGGACCTTGAAGTATTACTAAGGAACAGGATCTTTGAATGGACATGGTCTTTGGGCTAAACAGGGACATTGGATAGGGAGCAGAAGTAAGCCCATTATTATGGCTTAGGGATCCTGGTGCTGGAATAATATAAACTACGTTTTTGGAATCATATGGAACTACTTTTTATACTTGGAATTCATTGCTGTTTTGTACAAAGTTAACTGGAGCTATTTGTTGCTGTTTGTATAAAGTTTTTATTGCTGATTATTATTATGAAAGACTTTACTGCTGAATCATCTGCTCAAATGCGGAAAAGAAGAAACTAACGGATATGCCTTTTAAGGTGCATGCGCACCATTCGACAAAATCCAATGTATGACTCTTAGTTTGTTTGGTTGAAGAAACTCTTCCTTTTTCTTACATTTACCGTATTTCGTTATTACTTACCTTATTTAGCATAATCTAAACGTTAGTCATCGGTTTAAAAAGATTGGGGTTTCTTTTGGTGCGGGGCTTTTTCTCTGTACAGACGACGAAAAGAAAAGAAAAGAAAAGAAAAGAAAAGAAAACAAAACAAAACAAAACAAAACAAAACAAAACAAAACAAAACAAAACAAAACAAAACAAAACAAAACAAAACAAAACAAAACAAAACAAAACAAAACAAAACAAAACAAAACAAAACAAAACAAAACAAAACAAAACAAAACAAAACAAAACAAAACAAAACAAAACAAAACAAAACAAAACAAAACAAAACAAAACAAAACAAAACAAAACAAAACAAAACAAAACAAAACAAAACAAAACAAAACAAAACAAAACAAAACAAAACAAAACAAAACAAAACAAAACAAAACAAAACAAAACAAAACAAAACAAAACAAAACAATACAAAACAAAACAAGACAAAACAAAACAAAACAAAACAAAACAAAACAAAACAAAACAAAACAAAACAAAACAAAACAAAACAAAACAAAACAAAACAAAACAGCTTATGTATTCATGTTCCCAGCAGGATCTATATATGTACGTACGTGTTACTCACGTGTTACCCACGAGTTACTAACGTGTTACTAGGAAGAGCAATATGCCTTTCAGTAAAATTTGACGTGTTACCACGAGTTACTGCTAAAAAATAAAAAATATAAAGAAGCAATAATTTTTCTATATTTAGAGAGTAACTCGTGGTAACACGTCAGATCGCACTGAAAAGCATATTGGTGTTCACAGTAACACGTTAGTAACTCGTGGGTAACACGGGTAAATAACGAAAACGAATAATGTGGAATTGCACCTCATCTCAGAAATTTAATAAATTATTACAGAGTTATATAATTATATACACTAATGATGATTACATATGATGATTTTATTATTACACATTATTACACAAGAGAGAACGATCTTCGAAAGTGGTTATGAAAAATTTTTCCGAATTGTTTTAAAAAATTCCTAACAGTCACTTTGGCCCTGGACGTCCCTGCAAAACGTCCCTACCCACCCAAATTGGTATGCAGAAATCGTCAACCAAATTGTGAAACCCATTAATCTGTTGAGCTAATAGCTTTTCCTTGTCATTTACGAAATAGAGAGCAGTCTTCACTTCAGATTATCCTGACTCCAAATTACAAGTCTTTCAATCTTCTAAGACAATCCTTCACAAAATATATTGAGACTCAAGTCCATTTTTGCGCACTGTATAATTTTTTGGCAGTTTTTCCTATTTTGCGTCTCCCCAACCCCCTCCAAGCAATGTTGTTTTTAGGAGAAGCATTTTACCGCAAAATTTCAACTTGATTACCAACAACATTGCTGTGTAGGGGGAAGGGGAGCCATTTTCTCATATTCTGATGACAAGTCTCATAATTTTTGTGAAGGATTGTCTGAATTTTAAAAAATTTGTGAAAGGGTTCCCTACTGTATGAGTTGCAGTTTTGTTTTTTAATTTCTATTTCGGCAACTATTATGCACTAGGGCAGATGAACAGAACATAATTAGCGCTTAATATATATATATGGTTATAATTAGGAGAAACGAAGTATTACTGAGACATGTTTTATTACACTTTCTTCGAGTTGTATAATTATGGTGGTAATAAGAAAAACAAACGCAATCTGCGTGTTAGGCCTATGATAAAATTTGCATTCAGTTGATGTTGACGATATGTGTCAATAAATGATTATACAGTAGGTACAATTGCAATAACTATACCAAGTTACTTACGAATGAGACAGGTCAAGTGTAATCTTCAACTGACTTTAAAAACTGCAAGCAATTTGGGAGAGAGAATGAGAGCAGAGCTGTTGTGGCAATTTCTTGCAATTAGTTTCTCTCTCGAAACGAAAGATAATTAAAGTAAACTTCCTGTTGTTGTTTTATGCAAATTTTCGTGATATCTTCGTGATATGAACCCGAGAGGAGAATCACAACGCACAGACTTTGAAATGCTAGGGACATTAAGGAATGCTTACATTTAAGTAATTATGCTTACCTATAAAAACGTTGAATAAAGGTTCTGTGTATCTATTTTCGTCTTGTCTTTACTTAACTATATATCTAGTAAACTAGCTTATGTATTCATGTTCCCAGCAGGATCTATATATGTACGTACGTGTTACTCACGTGTTACCCACGAGTTACTAACGTGTTACTAGGAAGAGCAATATGCCTTTCAGTAAAATTTGACGTGTTACCACGAGTTACTGCTAAAAAAAAAAATATAAAGAAGCAATAATTTTTCTATATTTAGAGAGTAACTCGTGGTAACACGTCAGATCGCACTGAAAAGCATATTGGTGTTCACAGTAACACGTTAGTAACTCGTGGGTAACACGTGGGTAACACAACGAAAACGAATAATGTGGAATTGCACCCTCATCTCAGAAATTTAATAAATTATTACAGAGTTATATAATTATATACACTAATGATGATTACATATGATGATTTTATTATTACACATTATTACACAAGAGAGAACGATCTTCCGAAAGTGGTTATGAAAAATTTTTCCGAATTGTTTTAAAAAATTCCTAACAGTCACTTTGGCCCTGGACGTCCCTGCAAAACGTCCCTACCCACCCAAATTGGTATGCAGAAATCGTCAACCAAATTGTGAAACCCATTAATCTGTTGAGCTAATAGCTTTTCCTTGTCATTTACGAAATAGAGAGCAGTCTTCACTTCAGATTATCCTGACTCCAAATTACAAGTCTTTCAATCTTCTAAGACAATCCTTCACAAAATATATTGAGACTCAAGTCCATTTTTGCGCACTGTATAATTTTTGGCAGTTTTCCTATTTTGCGTCTCCCCAACCCCTCCAAGCAATGTTGTTTTTAGGAGAAGCATTTTACCGCAAAATTTCAACTTGATTACCAACAACATTGCTGTGTAGGGGAAGGGAGCCATTTTCTCATATTCTGATGACAAGTCTCATAATTTTTGTGAAGGATTGTCTGAATTTTAAAAAATTTGTGAAAGGGTTCCCTACTGTATGAGTTGCAGTTTTGTTTTTTAATTTCTATTTCGGCAACTATTATGCACTAGGGCAGATGAACAGAACATAATTAGCGCTTAATATATATATATGGTTATAATTAGGAGAAACGAAGTATTACTGAGACATGTTTTATTACACTTTCTTCGAGTTGTATAATTATGGTGGTAATAAGAAAAACAAACGCAATCTGCGTGTTAGGCCTATGATAAAATTTGCATTCAGTTGATGTTGACGATATGTGTCAATAAATGATTATACAGTAGGTACAATTGCAATAACTATACCAAGTTACTTACGAATGAGACAGGTCAAGTGTAATCTTCAACTGACTTTAAAAACTGCAAGCAATTTGGGAGAGAGAATGAGAGCAGAGCTGTTGTGGCAATTTCTTGCAATTAGTTTCTCTCTCGAAACGAAAGATAATTAAAGTAAACTTCCTGTTGTTGTTTTATGCAAATTTTCGTGATATCTTCGTGATATGAACCCGAGAGGAGAATCACAACGCACAGACTTTGAAATGCTAGGGACATTAAGGAATGCTTACATTTAAGTAATTATGCTTACCTATAAAAACGTTGAATAAAGGTTCTGTGTATCTATTTTCGTCTTGTCTTTACTTAACTATATATCTAGTAAACTAGCTTATGTATTCATGTTCCCAGCAGGATCTATATATGTACGTACGTGTTACTCACGTGTTACCCACGAGTTACTAACGTGTTACTAGGAAGAGCAATATGCCTTTCAGTAAAATTTGACGTGTTACCACGAGTTACTGCTAAAAAATAAAAAATATAAAGAAGCAATAATTTTTCTATATTTAGAGAGTAACTCGTGGTAACACGTCAGATCGCACTGAAAAGCATATTGGTGTTCACAGTAACACGTTAGTAACTCGTGGGTAATACGTGGGTAAATACTAACGAAAACGAATAATGTGGAATTGCACCTCATCTCAGAAATCTAATAAATTATTACAGAGTTATATAATTATATACACTAATGATGATTACATATGATGATTTTATTATTACACATTATTACACAAGAGAGAACGATCTTCCGAAAGTGGTTATGAAAAATTTTTCCGAATTGTTTTAAAAAATTCCTAACAGTCACTTTGGCCCTGGACGTCCCTGCAAAACGTCCCTACCCACCCAAATTGGTATGCAGAAATCGTCAACCAAATTGTGAAACCCATTAATCTGTTGAGCTAATAGCTTTTCCTTGTCATTTACGAAATAGAGAGCAGTCTTCACTTCAGATTATCCTGACTCCAAATTACAAGTCTTTCAATCTTCTAAGACAATCCTTCACAAAATATATTGAGACTCAAGTCCATTTTTGCGCACTGTATAATTTTTTGGCAGTTTTCCTATTTTGCGTCTCCCCAACCCCCTCCAAGCAATGTTGTTTTTAGGAGAAGCATTTTACCGCAAAATTTCAACTTGATTACCAACAACATTGCTGTGTAGGGGGAAGGGGAGCCATTTTCTCATATTCTGATGACAAGTCTCATAATTTTTGTGAAGGATTGCAGACGTTTTCCAATTAATGTACTTAATTTCCATAACGCCAGTGTGATCCGCTGGGGATTGGGGACTATATTCTCATTGAACTGATATGTTCAGTCTGCGTGTAAAGACGTAGAAAGGTCTGGAAATGTTATTTATTACATTTAAAACATTAAGCAGCTACAGTTTCATTAAAAGCTACTTATCAAAATTCATTTTTTATGTATTTTTAGAACGGCAAAAAGCGAATCCCATTCCTATTTGATGTTCTGTTCCCCATTCCCAAGGGACAAAATCCCAGTCCCAGTACATCCAATCCCATATTCCCAGCCCAAAATCAGGCAAATCCCATTCCCGTTTTACCCCTTCAGGACCCTCATTGATGGGTTGTCGAAACTACTGAATTATTGTTGCGATACCTTGCCCCGAATCTGCTGTTGGGAATATTGAGAACATTCGTATCTGAATCTTCGTATTTTAAAGCCGCAACAGTTGAATCACACAAATCAGTTATTTAACACTGGACTTATACCAAGTAACAAGAGCTATTATTGTGGCTTGAGGATCTTGGACTATACTAAGGAACAGGACCTTTTTAAAAGTGGGGCCGGAGAACACGACCTTTGAATGGACATGGGCCTTGGACTAAACAGGGACCCTGGATAGTAAGCAGAAAAAGGACCTATTATTATGGCTTAAGTACCCTTGATTAATACCAAGGAACAGGAGCTTTAATGGGACCCGGGAACAGGGTCCTGGAAGGGACATTGACCTTGGAAAAATAGGGGCCTTGGACAGGAAGCAGAAACATGAACCATTATTATGGCTTAAGGACCCTAGACTAATACCAAGGAACAAGACCTTTATTGGGGCCGGAGTGCAGGACCTGAACTAGGATCAAGAAAAGAGCCCTCAGACCAGAATAAAGGATCCAAGTAGAGGTGAAATCTGCAGGCAGGAGTACAGGGCAGGAACTTGATTTCTTTCAATATCTTGAATGCAAAGACCTTAGGCGGAGGTTGTGATGAGGCGGAGTTGTCACGAGGCTGTGGTCATACATACATGGGCAAGGTCAAGTCCCCATATACTAATACAGAGATCGAAGCTACGCGGGTTTTTGCTGATAGTCATTTCTCGGTAGCTGCTCAAGTCGAACTGCTTTCTTTCTTTCGTTCCTGAATTCTGGATATTACGCTCCAAGGTAACCATAAACAACAACAAGACTAGGGAACAGGACACAAGAATAGAGCTGAGTAACATGAATAGTAGCAAGACTGAGGAACAGGGCTAATGAACAGGACTGAAGAACATTAACAATAGCAAGGCTAAGGAATAGGACCGAAAATCAGGACTGAGGAATATGAATTAGAACAAAACTGGGGAACAGGATTAAGGATCAGGACTGAAGACCATGGAGGAAACCAAGACTAACGAACATGACAGAGGAACAGGACTGAGGAACACATCCATCCATAGGTCATGTACCCCTCCCTGAATGGGTATAGTAGAAATGCTTTTTGTGCGAAATTCTAATGATTTTACTATTTATTTTGCTTCTGTCGCGAAATTTAAATCAAAAATTTCGGATTTTTCTCAATTCAATTTTCGGAACTTTTTCGGAACGGAATTTTTTAACAAACATTGTCAGCAAATTGTTGAAACGCTATGCGATTCCTGAAAATTGGTATAAATATGAGTATTGGTCTATCGAAAATCAGTATAAACTTGATTAAAAACTGGCTTATTTTCGTTTGCTTTCACTTTTCTTGGTGAAGTTTGATTCGAAATGACATATTATAATTCACTGAAGCATATGTAGCAGTGTGGGAGTTAATATTTTGGCATAATTTTGGGTATAAATTTTCAGGAAATTGGTAGATCCCATAGATTGGTAGATCCCATAGACATGGGTAGGCATTTTGATTCTTGGGCGGCACGTGCCTTTCCGAAACTAAGTCAAGTGACCCCCTGGGCAGTCAATTAAATAAGAAATATCGACATCAATATCCCGGGGGTTACTTCCATTGTTCGTTATACTAGACGTTGCACCCAAATGGGTAACTTTTTCAGCGCCGATTTCCCTACATATGGGTTGATTTTTCGTTAAGAATTTTTACATATGGGTAGTAAAATATATAAAAACTTTTTGACATGCCCCGGGGGGGGGGTATTTCCCATATGTATGGGTACGGGATGTGCTATTTTTTGAGGTACCTTTTTAGGGGTGGAAAATAAATTTTGGGGTATCAAATTTGCTAAAATTACAAACTTGGGGTATCATTTTTGCTAAGATGATCAATTTTGACAATAACTGCCAAATGAATTTCTGCTGTGTAACTCTAAAAACAGGCTTTTGAGTATTTCTATGTACCACATTCATATTTCTTTGTGAACTTTGGGGTATACTTTTTAGAATTTTCATAAATTTTGGGGTCAACTTTTTATTGCAAAAATGGCTCACCCCCGTCACTGATCTATTGAAGTTACCTCCCCGGGTGACATGCATTGCTTTGAAACGCCTGATAAAAAGTGCGTTTTAGTTTTCAGCGCAAATGCCTTTTCGCCGCATTTAGAGTTGCCTCAGGCGTTAAATTGGGTTCAAACATTTGAGATATTGCTACAAATGGATAACAAATTTCGCTGTTTTTTCTATACATGGATACCACGAGAAACAGAATTTATCGGTAGACATGGGTGGGTTTGGAAAAACTGGGCGGCACGTCTATTCACTTGAACAATGAAGTACCCCCCCCCCCGGATCAATATTCAACGCAAATCCTAACAAGCGGAGGGTCCTAATAAGAGCAGGGATTTGGAAAATTTTCAAAAAATTAATTGGCAGGGAGGACGGCAATTAGGCACCTAAGAGTATACGTAAATGCAAAACAGTAAAATGTTGTTTAAAAAGCAAAACAACGTGTGAAAAACAAAAATTGAAAATTGGTTGTGCAGTTTGCACGACTGCGTGACTGCGTTGCTTGGTGAACACAGCAATGCATGATGGGATACCGGACAGACAGATTCCGCATTCTTGGAACTTTCTTTCTGGGCTTTGGGCTAGGCCCGGCCCGTTTTCTAGTCAACTTGCCCCACTCACTACCAACTCGCACCATTGCCAACTCGCCCCACTTTTAGGTCAACTCGCCCCACTTTCAAAGTCAACTCGCCCCACCTTCAAAATCAACTCGGGTTTAAGCAATGGTTTCCCGATGCCTCATCTCACAGATAACAACACAGTTATAACGTTGTTAACACAAGTGTGCCTTTCTTAACATTTTTGTAAATAGCTACTTAAAAGCTTTTTCGTATGTACCCTTCAGAGTGTAAAAGTCAGAAACAGACTAAAACGACTGAAAAATGCAGAATTTGAACCAGATGCAGAGCCAAAAGCAATTTAGATAGTATGGCCAAATTGGCATTGTGTTTTAAAACACCACTGAGCGATCACCACAAACCAATAGGATTATTTCAAAAGTCCAAGTGAGAAGACGAAATCTTTCTGTCTAAGCAGGACTGGCCTTTTGGTTTTGATGTGGACAGATTCCAAAACTTTGATTTACTTGCAAATGTTTGTTACGCATCTATCAGAACTGCGATTTAGAAATGATGATTTTGATGTATAGAGTTTGACCTTCATTTCTCAGTTTATTTTTGCTTTATAAATGTTTACTTTTTTCAAGGTTGTTGCTGCCCTTTGAGAAACATCTTCGTGTGAAACACAAAACAGTTGCCATGCGATTGAAAACATACTCAGTAACATCACAAGTTAGTCAGCCACTTGTACTTACTATCAAAACAATCAAGCAAGAAGACGAAGCGAAAGATACAGTTACAAGTTCTCAAGAATCTACTGCTGCCAATACGTTTGCAGAAAGCCGAAATCGTAAACAGGCATCGGCTTGCTGTCCAGTCATAGCAAGCAAAGCTGGGGCGTGGGGATTTAAAAATGATGATCGTGCTAAAACCAGGTTAGTATCTCATTCTGATCTCGAGGTAATCTCCACTGCAGCGTCTACATCTATGATCACTGCAGCAGCAACACCATCTTCCATACAAAGCCCTACTGTTACAACTGCCAGCTCTATGAAAACCATATTGCCATCTACTAGCAAGATTATCTTATGCCCACGCAACAATATACTAACCAACGTCACGACTTCGTTCGATGCAAGTATTGTTTATCGGCCTTTAGTATCATCTTCTGTAAATACTCCGTGTGTAAATACTGGACCAAAAGATACCAGCTTTGTAATTACCGGATCTGCCAATGCCAAGTCTACATATACCACATCTAATAAACTTTTGCTGTCTCGTCATCCTTGTAGCTCAGAAACGTCACAGCGATCATCCGTTCCAACTAAGGAAGAGCTCGTCCTGTCAGTTTCTCATCAACATTCTGGTGGAGTCGAGAAAGGAGCTTCCCAGGTAACTACCCTTGTGAAGGAGCTGAACAATGACTCGGGTATTATTAAGTCATGGAGCTGTGTTAGTTCCTGCGTTTCATCTTGGTCTACCAAGACTAACTCGTGTATACAAAGTACTTTTCCGATTTCAAAGGAACCATATGAATTTGGTAATGGTAAAACAGAGCAGAGATCTATTGAAACTAACTCAAATTCACTGGCTTCAGATCTACTTTCTGCTGACATCACAACATCCATATCAAATAAACAATCATTGCCGGTTGTAAAATCAGAAGTGGCTCCACTCACAACAACCAATCAGATTGTGAATACACGTGATGCGCGTCAGAAAGAGGTATCTGTTATCATAAATGCGAATCCTCAGGACGAGCAGTTACAAACAATACTTGAACGAAGTAATGATGGTAATTCTAGAACAAGCCAAAACGCCACAACTGTATCAAAGAAAAGAAGAGGAAGACCGCCAAAATATCTGAAAAAAAGGATTATGGAAAATGTATCAAAGGTTTCCTTGAATCTTTCTCCAAATAGCACTGCAAACAAAGAGCGCGTCATTTCAGTTGCACCTATAAATACCACTGTAATATCTCATGCACCCATTTCTAACGCATCGCAACCGCCGACGGTGTATAAACCATTAGCTTTACAAGCTATTGACACGCAACAGCGATCTACTGATAATTCCTCGCGAAAAACACCTAAAGCAACTCCAGTTAAGATGTATGAGTATGTAATGGCAACAGATTCAACACAAGCGAAACTTGTTAAGCATAAACAAGGTGTTATTTCATTACCAAAGACAACTGCAATTCATCCGACACAATCGAATGTATCTGTGAAATTGTATCCTAATGCTGTCCTGCAAAATTCAGCTGCAGAAAGAACTGCACTGGGTGGAATAACATCTTCAACTTTTTCTGTTTTGGATGATTTTTCTAATGGTCATCATATCGTCACAATACCAAACCCAACACTTGAGAAAGGAAATTCGTTCGTGATTGATCAGTCATCAATGAATATTAATATTTTGAAACATAATGCACAAAACGAGTCTTCTGGCACTTATTCTGACAAAGGAAACTTAAAACAAGACAAACCTGAATTACCTGAAACTCTTTCACTGGAAAGTAGGACTGTTGTGATTTCTGGTACAAAAGAACATTGCCAGGCGAGATCTGTTATTGTCGGTCCTCCACCGCTAGTTCCTATAACAAAGCCGAATGATTCTAAGAATTCAGGTAGTGTCAAATCAACAGACCGGCCTTGCAAATCAGTTGGAAATTCCTCTGGCTTCGACAGCGGCAATAACGCGTTACTGTCCGGAAGGGCAAAGGCTAGTAATGATTTGACGCATATCTCTCTTGTACCGGATTACAAATCGATGAAAGAATCACTGGATGTAATTTCATTTATGAAACCATTGTCAAGAGGAATCGATGATTCCATTGAAGATCTACGAAGAATCACGGGAACAAATACGAAGACAAACTTCACTATTGCATCAGATCTGACGCATAAACCGCCGTATAGATATGACTCTGAAGAACGGTATGACTCAGGGGAACCGTACAGATACAAAGATGCATGCAAGAACGTGACCCCTTATGATAATGCCTGTGTTCCACCCGACAAGCTGTTTAAACCGTTAGAGCGGTTTGAACCGGCGGTGCGTCCAATAAATGCAGACTCGCACAAGGAACAGGCTACTCATGATGGTCGTAGGTTTCTGGAGTCACAAAGAAAATACGATACATATGAAAAGCTGAAGATTGACATTGACCCATTCAGATGTCAATACCATGTGCCGTTACAAGATACTAAGTATAATCAAATTCCCTGTGATGATGATAAACGTGCTTCTATTGACAATATGTATGAAGGTAGAAGAACTATCCATGGAGATAATAATTTAATGCATGTTACAGTAGACGATGAACGACGCAGCATATATTCACACGAACCGAAAAGGGATCAAACTGAAATCAGACGAAGATCTTTTGACGATAATCGTCGGCCAAAATCGATATCAAATGCCGACAAGTTACCGATTTTTCATCGTCAATCGTCGCTTGAGGGATGTAATGATAAAAATTGCACGTTGTCACACGATCAGCAAGATTTCAGGCCCATTGAGCATGCAAAAGCTGTTTATGAGCATCTTCACGAATCAAGATATCATGAGCTGTACCGTGCCAGCCTTCATGAGCAAGCACGAATCCAAGAGAAGACGCATGTTCTACAGCCATTGGTACATGGAGGTGAGAGTAGATTGAATGGTCGGCCTACATCTTGTCACAGAAGACCATCTTATAATAGCCAAGAGAATCCTCATCACTTTGAATCTGTATACCATGATCCTGTTTACAGAGAAACTGAAAAGCTGGAGGAGCATTCAAACGAAATGGGGCATCATCTTGCACAGTTCTATCATCATGATCAACAAAGACTCGAAAGCGGACGAAAATCCACTGCCGCACTTGTGAAATTTGTTTGAGCATGCAGTGTTCTTAAGGGATGCCGATGATTTCTAAAGGGTTGCCCGCGAAATTGCAAACCATTTCAAACGTGATAGTAGTGAACGCTTTCTTTGTTGTGAACTGTGAGAGTAGAGGGTACTAGATAGACCGATAGACCAACTGAGTGAACATTTCGTTCTAAATTAGGCATCTGATGCAGCATTATTTTCAACTTGAACAGCTTTTTTAGAAGATTACATCAATTCTAAAGGTTTGAAATTAACTATGAAGTAGCTATTCAACATTCAGAACGAGATTTTTTGCGATGTTTGCGAAACCTTCCAGCTTCGGGGGCAGAAGGTTTTAGAGGCCTGCCAAACCTGCCGTTTTCAGAAGACTGTACCAAAAAAAATACGTTTCGACATCTACCGAAAAGAGCAGGCGCCTGCTGAAAACAGAATTTGATTTGACCAAAAAAATACGCCCAAATTATTCTACATAGGAGTGCTAAAAGGGTATTAGGGGGTCGAAGACAAGATTAAGGGGCCCTAAAGTACAAAAATTGCCTGTAAATGTGGACCAATTATATCTCATTCGCTTGAGCGTCCTGACGCCTGGTACTCCAGAAAGGATGTTGCTTTGATTATCTGAACATTTAGTAAAAAGGGTGCAGGGGATAAATTGAAAGAGAAATCGTGGGGGGCAACTAAAGTTCTGTTACAAAAATTACAAGTGGACTTAGGGAAGGCGACATTGGATTGGAATATATATTTTATATGTAGGAAAGCTTTTAGGTAAAACAAAACGAAACAACTACGAAACTTGCTATGGGAACTGTTTGAGTTAAATAATATAAAGCCACAAGAGGCAAAATAGAAATATAGGAGTATTCGTACTCAACATACGGTAATGGAAGCCACGTAGTGGTGGGTGTAGTGACTGTAAGGCTTTATGAATGGAATGCGTATAGAAGGATCCAAGAGTGGAAAGAAGAATCGAAGTGATGCATGAATTGGAATTATTAGGTACGACTCATCAGCTGTCAACCTGTACAAACACGTTTCGAGGGATTAAGGACAGGACGCTTTACGAGTACAGGTCTCACAGCGCCCGTTCAATGGGGCACTATCGTACTAAGAGACAGTGAAGGAGATTTCGAGATGCTTTAAGAGTTGTGTGTGTGATTCATTTACATTTGGCTGGTCTTTTGATATATGGTGTTTTATTTTGTATTTGCAACATGGGGTGTATGGGTGTGGTTATCTTATGGTCTTGTTATTATGCCCAATGAAGTGGCACACAAATAAGCTACAAATTGTTATATTGCTTTTAATTCTTCATAATAATACTTTATGTTTGTTAGTTCCGATTAGTTAGGTAAGGATTGTTCCAGTTTAGTGTGTGCAAGGATATATCCAAAGTTCTTGTTTCTCTTAAATGCCAAGACTGGTTTCTGTGCAGCGATTCCTTGTAGATCTTAGTCGTTTTCCTGGCAGTGCCACTGTCTATGTAGACTTGGGCCTACCTATGATGTGTTCTTGTTGAATGGAAAAATAAATGGTAATTTTGATACAATTTGTTTGGGTAGTTCAATCAGTAGATCATCTTGCGATGATTGTTTAACTTTTTCGAATATTGAATTTATAAGGTTTAGGTTATATCCTCTCTCCACTAGATTTTTTAGAAGTTTATTCAGTTTTAGTTAGAATTCTTTGTTGTCTGAAATGATTCTCCTATATCGGAGAGCCTAACTGTATATAATTCCCTTTTTACAATTGTTTTGGTGAAAGGATTGGGCGTGTAGTAGGGAGCATATGTCTGTTGGCTTTTTGTAAATGGTTATGCTTATTGAATCTTTCTTGAGTATTGTCATTGTGTCTAGAAAGGCGATCATTTCTGTGGAGTGTGACATTTCAAGTTTGATTGTATCGTGAAATAGAGTTCATATCAGGGGCGTCGCCAAAGGGGGGGGGGGTACAGGGGGGCGCTGTACCCCCCAATGTTG
The DNA here is from genome assembly GCA_014526335.1 of Chrysaora quinquecirrha. NCBI lineage: Eukaryota > Metazoa > Cnidaria > Scyphozoa > Semaeostomeae > Pelagiidae > Chrysaora > Chrysaora quinquecirrha. The sequence goes on along the minus strand of JACTAT010000007.1, from coordinate 297,749 downwards.
CAAACGTCGGCACAAAGAAGGTTTTTTCGGTCTGAAGATTTAGGATTTCTCTTGGTCGGCATTTTTCAACAAAATGCGTTGAAGCCCGGTTACAATAAACTCGACAATAATATATATTCCATTAAATTAGAGCATGATTAGAGTACTTAAACGAGAAAAAATATCACTGAATATCTGCTTGAAGCTTATAGGCTTACAGTACATACAGTATAAGGATCGATGAAATGAATAAATCAGCCACAAAACGCAAACAAAAAACAAAAAAGTTAGATTCTTGAAAAAAAGTTAAGGGGTCTTGTTTTTCAAATTGGATTTCATGTTGATTATTGGACAAACCAAAATGAAAAAATGGGTGTGGCTACAAAAGCCACGCCCTTCTGTCGGCAAATTTTAACTCTGTGCCCCCTAAAAATTTTTTGTTGCTCCGCCCCTGGTTCATATTATTGTAGAAGTCATTTAGTATTTCATATCATGTGTCCAGATGGTGAAAATATCGTCAATATAGCGTATCCAGAATAGAGGCTTGAGACCCTCTGGTGTTGTGGTAAGGATTTTGCTTTCAATTCTGCTGATGAATATATTTGCATAGTTTGGAGCAATGGATGTGCCCATGGCCGTTCCCATGGTCTGTAAGTAGAATTCATTATTAAATTCGAAGTAGTTTCTCTTTAGTATGAAGTGTAGCATTGTTTTATGTGTCTTATCGAAAGGGGGTTGTTTTCACCATAGCGATTTAGTAGAGCATCTAGACAATATTCAATCCCCTCATCATTTGGGATATTGGTGTATAGTGCTTGACGTCAAAGGTAACCAGTAATGAACCTGGTTTGATCTTGCCATCATATGTTTTTAGTATTCGTAGGAAATGTGCGGTGTCTCTGATGTAGGAAGGAATTTCCTTTACTATTGGCTTTAGGTAGTGATCGATGTATCGAGAGAGTTTGGATGTAGGTGAATTACACCCTGATATGATTGGTCTTCCTGGATTACCAGGTTTGTGTATTTTGGCAGCATATAGAATATTGGTGTTCTTGAATCTACATTAGGGGTTGGAAATTGAAATAGTGTTTCATCAATTATTTGACGTCTTTTTAATTTACTGGTTAATGTTGCGATTTCGACGCTTAAGTCGCCTATTGGATTATGTTCTAGTTTTTGGTAATAGTTGGTGTCATTTAGTTGGCGGTAGGCTTTATTCATTGTACTTCTTTATGTAATTGCTTTTCGAAATGATTTGTGCTTGCAATTTGACAAAACCTTTGATAAGGGTATTGATACAACAATATTATAGATTTTTTAATAAATATTCTTCGACTCCATAAATAGCATTCCCCAAAAGTTTTTATCTTAGCCCCCCTTAATCTTGTCTTTGAGCCCCTAATACCCTTTTGGCACTCCTATGTAGAATCTTTGACAAAAACTTCCCCATCTGGCCAACTTTGGTGAAAACGACGGTAGCTGAATTGAGGTCATAATCACTTGGCCACTTTGTAGAATTCTATACCTCCCCCCTATATCTGGGAAATGCCCCCTCGCACGCCTGTTCAACATCCGGATTCGTAATCTACGTCCAAAAGTATCCCAGAAAAACCATATTTCGTAAAATCGCTCCGTCGGTGGTAATAATCCTCATTCTCCCTCTGGTCTATTAGTGCACTGGTTAGTAAATTAGTTTGTCAGTTAGTTAGTTAGTTAGTTCGTTAGTTCGTTAGATAAGTAGTTATTCAGTTCTTCGCTTAGTTAATAAGTTAGTTGGTTACTTCGTGAGTTAGTTCGTTGGTTAGTTAGTCAGTTAGAGAGTTAGTTTGTTCGTTAGTTAGTTGGTTAGTCATTTAGAGATTTAGTTTGTTCGTTTGTTGGTTAGTTGATTAGTTGGTTAGTTAGTTAATTAGATAGTCAGTTAGTTAGTTGGTTCGTTAGTTGGTTAGTCATTTAGAGAGTTTGCTTGTTCGTTAGTTAGTTCGTTGGTTAATTAGTCAGTTTAAGAGTTTGTTTCATCTTCAGTTAGTTTGTTTGATCGTCAGTTAGTTAGTTAGTTAGTTGGTTAGTCATTTGGAGAAGAGTTAGTTTGTTCGTTACATACTTCGTCGGTTACTTCGTGAGTTAGTTCGTTGGTTAGTTAGTCAGTTTAAGAGTTTGTTCATTTCTCAGTTATTTCGTTGGTTAGTTATTTAGAGAGCTAGTTTGTTCCTTATGTTGGTTAGTTAGTTTGTGCGTTAGCCAGTTCTTCAGTTAGTTAATTAATTATTCAGTAAGTTAGTTAGTTACTTAGTTAGTGAGCTAGCTAGTTCGTCAGTTAATAAGTTGGTTGATCTTAATCTTAGTTTTTGTCTTAGTCTTAAACTTAAAGTTGATGTTAATTCTAGTCTTGAAGTTAACTTACAGTTAATCTTAATCTTAGACTTTATCTGAATCTTTATCTTTATCTTTATCTTAGTCTTAAACTTAAACTTGAAAAGAATCTCAACCTTACATTGGAATTTAACTTTAAACTTAAAATTGAAAATAAATCTAAACCTAACCTTAAACAAAATTTTCATCTTCATGTTGATTGAATCTTAACAAAAGAGCAATTTAAACTTAATCCTTAACTGCTCATGTTCCTGAATCATGTTCTTGAGTCATGTTCTTTAGTCTTGTTTTAGTTGGTAATCTTTGGTAATCTTTGTCTCGCCTTAGCTTGCTTGTCGTCAGTCTTGTTTCCGAGTCTTGTTCTAATTCATGTTCTTCAGTCTATTTTTCTCGGTCCTATTTTAGCCTTGTTATAGCTCATGTTCTTCGGTCCTACTCCTGTTCCATTTTCCGTACTGTTTTTTTATTGCCTTCAGTCCTATTCCTTAGTGCTGTTCCTCAGTCTTGTTATTATTAATGATACTCAGTCCTATTCTTTGGTCGTGGTCCTTAATCTTGTTTTTGCTCATGTTTTGTAGTCCTGTTCCTCTGCCATATGGGTTAGTCTTATCATCGTTTCGTGGTCCTCAGTCCTGTTCCTCAGTCCTATTCTTTGGTCCTGGTCCTTAATCTTGTTTTTGCTCATGTTTTTTAGTCCTGTTCCTCTGCCATATGGGTTAGTCTTATCATCGTTTCGTGGTCCTCAGTCCTGTTCCTCAGTCCTATTCTTTGGTCCTGGTCCTTAATCTTGTTTTTGCTCATGTTTTTTAGTCCTGTTCCTCTGCCATATGGGTTAGTCTTATCATCGTTTCGTGGTCCTCAGTCCTGTTTCCCAGTCCTGTTCTTCAGTTTTGTAATTATTCATGCTCCTCCATCCTGCCTTAGTCCTGCTATTAATAATTCTGTTAATACTGTTCCAGTGCCATGTTTTTTAGTCTAGGTTCTGTTCATGATGCTCAGATCAACTCATAGGTCCTGTGCCTAAGTTTTGTTTTTCATTCAAGTTCCTCAGTCCTGCCCGTCGGTCCTGCTCCCTAGTTTTGTTACATTTTATAGTTACTTTGCAATCAAATATCTGGGATTCCATTTGCCTACCCTGTAGTGATTTAATTGAAAAATTGGATCTATTTAAAATCAACGTAGCTTGGGTTTAACTGCTTACATTTATTATGTCCGAAGGACATATTAAAGGGGTGCTCGTGGAACGCATGTAGCTTATACTTGCATTTTTTAGGAAGCTTATACTTGCGTCAAGCAATTGCAATGAAGAACACTTGATCCTGAATTGAGGATCGTGGAATCAGAGTTGATCATATCTGTCATGATGTTCATATGTGATGTGATAACATTTCTAGATCACAAATAACAACTATAACAGTCAAAATATTATAGAAAGACCCATGATTATGACTCCAATAATTCCTAGATTTGATATTTACATTGAACAGTTGTTCAACAGACCTCAAGAAGCCATGCATGTTATGCATTAGGTTTTACGCCTTGCGCAAATTCACTGCGATGGTGTTATATCTATTTTTTCTCTTGTTTGGAAATATATATAGATTTATATGCTTGCTTGTGAGCTTGTCAGGAAAGTCACATTAGCAAGTGCTCTATCTTATTGAAGTCTGCAGTTCTTCCCTTTTTATAGCAGAGCATTTTTCACACCAGTGTTATATGGATGATTATTTCTTGCAGAGTTTTAGTAGTATGGGTACATACAACTTATTTGCAAGAAAGAAGCAGTTTTCATGACGTTTTCAACTCCGTTGAAGTGCTCCCTTTTATAGGAAATTTTAGCGCTCTTATGGTTCTCCATAGTATAGTATTGTTATAATAAGATGACCACAAGAGAATAGGCCATTTTGTAAGTCAACATAACACAACTCTAAAATCGATAATCGAAGCACATGTTCTACACATAGCCAGAGTCCTGGGCTCTAATGATGACATAATGTAAATACTACAATACTACACATAGCTCAAGGAAGTTTTATAATTTGTTCAACTGAAACTCGAAACGACATATTGTTCGATTTAATATTGACATTGAAAGTCAAATTGAGCATCACTTCAGATGTGTTCGTTTTAATGATTCTAGAGCACCTCATAGCTCAGCAATTGCGTGAATCATTATCAAAATTCGAAGATGTTTGGATCAGATATAGAATAAGGTTTTGTTTTTTGCAAATCTAATTTCACCTAGTATATTAGGTTTGACGGCGGATTATTCAAATTGAATATCCTGCTTCATCATATCATTCAAAGTGAACATTTGGTGTAATGTGCTTAAGCCTATAAAAATTTGGCTTTCTTCTTCCGCTGTTATTTCAAGAAGAAGAAGGAATACGCTGCCATGCCTTCGGCTTACCAATTTGATGACAAAATAGTAGTATCAGTAATAATAGAAATAAAGTATCATTAAGACTTGACAAATATTATCGATTTGTCTCTTCGTTAGATTGCAGCTAGCTTTTACGCAACATGCATTGCTTGCTGATATTTCAGATGTTCAAGAAACCTTTCTATTTAGCTAGCTTTCCATGTTTTTACTCTATTTCACTGGTAATCCACATGACGTTGTAGGGTTTGACACGATGAAATAAATCTTTTTTCAGTTCTTTCCATGTATTATCTTTCCTTTAGAAGAAAAAGGAAGTTTTAAGCTACAAGGTGAGTAAAAAGCTGAAAGCAGTTCACTCCTGTTTATCACTTTGTTGTCTTGAGAACAGCAAGTAGCTGGTATATTAGCATGAGGCTCTATATCGTTTATTTAGCCTTTACCTGCGTATTAGCCAAACGCAGCCTGGAGATTATTGTCCTGTTCCCATGTCCTGAAGTTTGGTACTTAATTTTTGAAAACATTTGGGCTACAGTGCGCAAAACAATTTATGCTGTTTAGAATGTTATCCTTGCTTTTGTTGCTGCACATTGGTGATAGTCCATTTTCTATTCCAAGACTCACAACGGCATGGAAGAGCGTTTGTCTGGCTGAGATTAATCTGGGTACACTTGACATTTACAGAGTCAGTCTAATGCTAGAGGCATGCAACCTTTATTTTCATAATTTTGCATGTATTTTTCCCTATACGTTGGTAGTGCTTTTGTTCAATTGCAACTCAATAATTCAAGGGTTTACACTTGGAATAATGTGCTAGGTTTTCTGACTAGAGATGAAACGCAAAGAAGACAAGACATATGCTTCGAACAGAACACAAATCAGAAGAGTGAAACGTTAGGCCTACCACAAGATAAAATAAAACTAGTAATCCAGCTTTGAAATAACAAGATTACACTTGGTTGCTTGTTTGTTATTTTTCAAAGTCGCAGACTTTTTGACCGCAGTAAGAAGGCTGAGACTTGTTCCATCACAACATATTGGGATATTGAAGATCTCCTAACATCAGCTTCTGTTTTTACAGGAAACATAGTATTTTACTTTATCATTAAAATACTTTTTCTGCATTATGGCATGCACAACGTGTTAATAAATTGCACACTCATGGACCTTATCATTGATTTAGCCATGTCTGTACAGTGTAGTTCTCACACTACAACGTGATTTTGAAATAGCTACATTACTGTACAACAATTTATTGTGTTTTCATTGGACACATTGTTGCATTTTCAGGGCACTCTGTTATTTTCTGATGTGTTCCTGTATCAATGGTATCAAGTCTCATGTGATCATATCAGCAAGGATATGTGATAAAATTCTTAAATTAAAAAAATAAGTTTATGTTTGCAATTCAATTACAATTTTATCTCATGTCCGAACTGATGAGATTACATTACCACCCGAAAAGACTTAGTTTCTTCGTTCTACCCACCCTTGAAGTATCAGTTCTTTGACCATTTTATGGGAAAGCTGCTGGTTTATTGCTCAGATACGGTTGTTTCAATGTATACAGAGTATGTTGTACTTTAGTGTGACGTGTCTTTTATTGAGTCGGTAACACATGTTCAAGAATAGCCTACCAGGAGCGAGCGCGTTTTTCATGTAATTATTTAATTGCAATAATTCCAAACACTAAGTTACTATTTCATTTAGGAATTATACGGCTATAATAAAGCTATTTTGGCCGAATAGCTCCGACGCATCCCGAGTTTGGCCAAGAAAACAAGCAAACCTTTACTTAGGAGAAATCGTCAAAAATGGTCCAAAACCGAGGTTTCTAAAATCATCTGAAATCCTCAAAAATTGAATTCAAAAGCTTTTTTACCCTATTATAAGGCTATAATAAAGCTATTTTGGTGGATTTATTTAAGTGAAAAGATCCTTTCAATCCCCCAATTTTTGCCAAAAAAGCAAAGCTACACTAAGGGAATTTTTCAAAAATCGGCAAAAATAGAGGTTTCCAAAATCATTCAAAATCCTCAAAAATGGACTTCCAAGGGTGAAATAAAGCTATTTTGCAGAATTATTGTAGAGAAAATAGCCTAGAAGTCACGTGACTTGGCCAAGAAACGGGCGTACAAAATTCACTTCTGAAATTCAACGGGACAGACTGCTTTTAACATTAATGTCGCTTCACGGAGAAAAACACTTGAATGTTTAAAGGGTCAATCAGAATTGTATAAAAATCCAAATCTTCAAAGCTACTACTGTCTACAATTACTTCATTTATACTACTTAAAAATGGATGATATAAAAAGACACTTTATTTGGTACTGAGTCTTAAAAATCTCCAGAAATGGTAAAAAAAGACGAATAAAACAAGTCTATCAATTTCTTTGATTTGTTCCTAGCCTCTTACGTAGTTCACCGATGAGATATTGAATCAGTCTATCAGTAATTATACTTTGACGTTGACATATATACACTTTGCTACGTCATGGCAGCTTTATGTTACACAATCAGATTTGAGTCATAGCCATTAACCAGGTAATAGTTTTAGTCAGGAAAAATTTGACGATTGTTCATCACCGTGTAAACGTTTAAAAATTCCAGGTAGTGTATCGCTACTTCTAAATGCAAGTTTCTGCAACAAAAATTCAGTTGTTTTGCCAACATGTGTTGTATTCTATCTCTTTCGACAAGTAATCAAAAAGGTCAATACGCTCAATGTCTTTGAGTTTCTCAAGCAAACTTGCGACTGTCACCTGCTTTGTGCCTAGAAGATCGATCAAGGCTTCAGTTGGCGAGTAATGCTCTTTTTTTCCATTACTATCTATCAATTTTATATCATCTCTTGAATACCCGATTTTGCCTGCCAAGTCCTTCCAGGAGCCAATCATGCTGGAACGGTGTGCTAGCTTCATTGCGATATTCGCAATAACAAAATTGAAATTATCACAATCCAGTTCACCAAAAGATTTATCATAACTGGGGTGATTTTCCATTTCGTCAATTGTACGAAATATATCCAGTCTTGGATTTTCAAGATTTTCCAAGTATCCTCTCAACTCGATCAATTTCAGATCTACATTTTCACGACGGAGCTTCAAAAAGAAATCTATATGTGCTTTGCTGCCAGCTTCGATTTCAGCAACTGTATCATCATCAAGAAAAAACGCTCTAGCAAGGTTCTCCCAATTTACAATACACTGAGACTTACTGGGATCCAACTGTTTAGAAAGCTTTTTACAAACAGTTGCATTGAGCTCACCAAGATACTTTCCTAAAAAATAAGAAATTTCTATGATTATTCGACACATTGATAATCCCATGGGTAGATTTCTAATCCGCGAATTACGAGTTAAGAGTTGCGAGTTACTTTTATTCCACAAGTTACAAGTGATGAGTTACATTTCATTTTACGAGTTACAAGTCACCAGTTACTTTTATTTTGCGAGTTACTTTTTATTTCACGAGTCACAAGTTGCCAGTTACTTTTATTTTGCCAGTTACATTTTATTTCACGAGTTACAAGTTGCCAGTTACTTTTATTTTGCGAGTTACATTTTATTTGACGAGTTACAAGTTGCCAGTTACTTTTATTTTGCGAGTTACATTTTATTTGACGAGTTACAAGTTGCCAGTTACTTTTATTTTAGGAGTTACTTTTTATTTCACGAGTTACGAGTTGCCAGTTACTTTTATTTTGCTATTTACATTTTATTTCACAAGTTACAAGTTGCCAGTTACTTTTATTTTGCCAGTTACATTTTATTTCACGAGTTAAAAGTTGCCAGTTACATTTATTTTGCCATTTACATTTTATTTCACAACTTACAAGTTGCCAGTTTCTTTTATTTTGCCAGTTACATTTTATTTCACGAGTTACAAGTTGCCAGTTACTTTTATTTTGCCAGTTACATTTTATTTCACGAGTTACAAGTTGCCAGTTACTTTTATTTTGCGAGTTACATTTTATTTGACGAGTTACAAGTTGCCAGTTACTTTTATTTTAGGAGTTACTTTTTATTTCACGAGTTACGAGTTGCCAGTTACTTTTATTTTGCCATTTACATTTTATTTCACGAGTTACAAGTTGCCAGTTACTTTTATTTTGCGAGTTACTTTTAACTTCACGAGTTACAAGTTGGCAGTTGCTTTTATTTTGCCAGTTACATTTTAATTCACGAGTTACAAGTTGCCAGTTTCTTTAATTTTGCCAGTTACATTTTATTTCACGAGTTACAAGTTGGCAGTTACTTTTATTTTGCCAGTTACAATTTATTTCACAAGTTACAAGTTGCCAGTTACTTTTATTTTGCCAGTTACATTTTATTTCACGAGTTACAAGTTGCCAGTTACTTTTATTTTGCGAGTTACATTTTATTTGACGAGTTACAAGTTGCCAGTTACTTTTATTTTGCGAGTTACATTTTATTTGACGAGTTACAAGTTGCCAGTTACTTTTATTTTAGGAGTTACTTTTTATTTCACGAGTTACGAGTTGCCAGTTACTTTTATTTTGCCATTTACATTTTATTTCACAAGTTACAAGTTGCCAGTTACTTTTATTTTGCCAGTTACATTTTATTTCACGAGTTAAAAGTTGCCAGTTACATTTATTTTGCCATTTACATTTTATTTCACAAGTTACAAGTTGCCAGTTTCTTTTATTATGCCAGTTACATTTTATTTCACGAGTTACAAGTTGCCAGTTACTTTTATTTTGCCAGTTACATTTTATTTCACGAGTTACAAGTTGCCAGTTACTTTTATTTTGCGAGTTACATTGTTTTTGATGAGTTACAAGTTGCCAGTTACTTTTATTTTAGGAGTTACTTTTTATTTCACGAGTTACGAGTTGCCAGTTACTTTTATTTTACGAGTAACATTTTATTTCACGAGTTACAAGTTGCCAGTTACTTTTATTTCACGAGTAACATTTTATTTCACGAGTTACAAGTTGCCAGTTACTTTTATTTTGCGAGATACATTTTACTTCACAGGCTACAAGTTGCCAGTTACTTTTATTTCTGAGTAACATTTTATTTCACGAGTTACAAGTTGCCAGTTACTTTTATTTCTGAGTAACATTTTATTTCACGAGTTACAAGTTGCCAGTTACTTTTATTTTGCGAGATACATTTTACTTCACAGGCTACAAGTTGCCAGTTACTTTTATTTTACGAGTAACATTTTATTTCACGAGTTACAAGTTGCCAGTTACTTTTATTTTACGAGTAACATTTTATTTCACGAGTTACAAGTTGCCAGTTACTTTTATTTTACGAGTAACATTTTATTTCACGAGTTACAAGTTGCTAGTTACTTTTATTTTACGAGTAACATTTTATTTCACGAGTTGCAAGTTGCCAGTTACATTTATTTTACGAGTAACATTTTATTTCACGAGTTACAAGTTGCCAGTTACTTTTATTTTACGAGTAACATTTTACTTCACAGGCTACAAGTTGCCAGTTACTTTTATTTTGCCAGTTACATTTTATTTCACGAGTTACAAGTTGCCAGTTACTTTTATTTTGCGAGTTACATTGTTTTTGACGAGTTACAAGTTGCCAGTTACTTTTATTTTAGGAGTTACTTTTTATTTCACGAGTTACGAGTTGCCAGTTACTTTTATTTTACGAGTAACATTTTATTTCACGAGTTACAAGTTGCCAGTTACTTTTATTTCACGAGTAACATTTTATTTCACGAGTTACAAGTTGCCAGTTACTTTTATTTTGCGAGATACATTTTACTTCACAGGCTACAAGTTGCCAGTTACTTTTATTTCTGAGTAACATTTTATTTCACGAGTTACAAGTTGCCAGTTACTTTTATTTTACGAGTAACATTTTATTTCACGAGTTACAAGTTGCCAGTTACTTTTATTTTGCGAGATACATTTTACTTCACAGACTACAAGTTGCCAGTTACTTTTATTTTACGAGTAACATTTTATTTCACGAGTTACAAGTTGCCAGTTACTTTTATTTTACGAGTAACATTTTATTTCACGAGTTACAAGTTGCCAGTTACTTTTATTTTACGAGTAACATTTTATTTCACGAGTTACAAGTTGCTAGTTACTTTTATTTTACGAGTAACATTTTATTTCACGAGTTGCAAGTTGCCAGTTACATTTATTTTACGAGTAACATTTTATTTCACGAGTTACAAGTTGCCAGTTACTTTTATTTTACGAGTAACATTTTACTTCACAGGCTACAAGTTGCCAGTTACTTTTATTTTACGAGTAACATTTTACTTCACAGGCTACAAGTTGCCAGTTACTTTTATTTTACGAGTAACATTTTATTTCACGAGTTACAAGTTGCCAGTTACTTTTATTTTACGAGTAACATTTTATTTCACGAGTTACAAGTTACCAGTTACTTTTATTTTACGAGTAACATTTTATTTCACGAGTTACAAAATGCCAGTTACTTTTATTTTACGAGTAACATTTTATTTCACGAGTTACAAGTTGCCAGTTACTTTTATTTCACGAGTAACATTTTATTTCACGAGTTACGAGTTGCCAGTTACTTTTATTATGCGAGTTACTTTTTATTTCACGAGCCTTTTATTTTGTGAGTTACATTTTATTTCACGAGTTACAAGTTACCAGTTACTTTTATTTTACGAGTAACATTTTATTTCACGAGTTACAAAATGCCAGTTACTTTTATTTTACGAGTAACATTTTATTTCACGAGTTACAAGTTGCCAGTTACTTTTATTTCACGAGTAACATTTTATTTCACGAGTTACGAGTTGCCAGTTACTTTTATTATGCGAGTTACTTTTTATTTCACGAGCCTTTTATTTTGTGAGTTACATTTTATTTCACGAGTTACAAGTTAGCAGTTACTTTTATTATACGAGTAACATTTTATTTCACGAGTTACAAGTTGCCAGTTACTTTTATTTTACGAGTAACATTTTACTTCACAGGCTACAAGTTGCCAGTTACTTTTATTTTACGAGTAACATTTTATTTCACGAGTTACAAAATGCCAGTTACTTTTATTTTACGAGTAACATTTTATTTCACGAGTTACAAGTTGCCAGTTACTTTTATTTCTGAGTAACATTTTATTTCACGAGTTCTGAGTTGCCAGTTACTTTTATTATGCGAGTTACTTTTTATTTCACGAGCCTTTTATTTTGTGAGTTACATTTTATTTCACGAGTTACAAGTTGCCAGTTACTTTTATTTTACGAGTAACATTTTACTTCACAGGCTACAAGTTGCCAGTTACTTTTATTTTACGAGTAACATTTTATTTCACGAGTTACAAGTTGCCAGTTACTTTTATTTTACGAGTAACATTTTACTTCACAGGCTACAAGTTGCCAGTTACTTTTATTTTACGAGTAACATTTTATTTCACGAGTTACAAGTTGCCAGTTACTTTTATTTTACGAGTAACATTTTATTTCACGAGTTACAAAATGCCAGTTACTTTTATTTTACGAGTAACATTTTATTTCACGAGTTACAAGTTGCCAGTTACTTTTATTATGCGAGTTACTTTTTATTTCACGAGCCTTTTATTTTGTGAGTTACATTTTATTTCACGAGTTACAAGTTACCAGTTACTTTTATTTTACGAGTTACTTTTTATTTCACGAGTTACGAGTTGCCAGTTACATTTATTTTGTGAGTTACATTTTATTTCACGAGTTACAAGTTACCAGTTACTTTTAATTTGCGAGTTACTTTTTATTTCACGAGTCTTTTATTTTGCGAGTTACATTTTATTTCATGAGTTACAAGTTACCAGTTACTTTTATTTTGCGAGTTACTTTTTTATTTCATGAGTTACGAGTTGCCAGTTACTTTTATTTTAGGAGTTACTTTTTATTTCACGAGTTACGAGTTGCCAGTTACTTTTATTATGCGAGTTACTTTTTATTTCACGAGCCTTTTATTTTGTGAGTTACATTTTATTTCACGAGTTACAAGTTACCAGTTACTTTTATTTTGCCAGTTACATTTTATTTCACAAGTTACAAGTTGCCAGTTACTTTAATTTTGCCAGTTACATTTTATTTCACGAGTTACAAGTTGCCAGTTACTTTTATTTTGCCAGTTACATTTTACTTCACGAGTTACAAGTTGCCAGTTACTTTAATTTTGCGAGTTACTTTTAATTTCACGAGTTACAAGTTGCCAGTTACTTTTATTTTGCCAGTTACATTTTATTTCACGAGTTACAAGTTGCCAGTTACTTTTATTTTGCCAGTTACATTTTAATTCACGAGTTACAAGTTGCCAGTTACTTTTATTTTGCGAGTTACATTGTATTTTACGAGTTACAAGTTGCCAGTTACTTTTATTTTAGGAGTTACTTTTTATTTCACGAGTTACGAGTTGCCAGTTACTTTTATTTTACGAGTAACATTTTATTTCACGAGTTACAAGTTGCCAGTTACTTTTATTTTGCGAGTTACTTTTTATTTCACGAGTCTTTTATTTTGCGAGTTACATTTTATTTTACGAGTTACAAGTTACCAGTTACTTTAATTTTGCCAGTTACTTTTAATTTCACGAGTTAGAAGTTACCAGTTACTTTTATTTTACGAGTTACTTTTTACTTCACGAGTTACAAGTTGCCAGTTACTTTTATTTTACGAGTTACTTTTTATTTCACAAGTTACGAGTTGCCAGTTACTTTTAATTTGCGAGTTACTTTTTATTTCACGAGTCTTTTATTTTGCGAGTTACATTTTATTTTACGAGTTACAAGTTACCAGTTACTTTTAATTTGCGAGTTACTTTTTATTTCACGAGTCTTTTATTTTGCGAGTTACATTTTATTTCATGAGTTACAAGTTACCAGTTACTTTTAATTTGCGAGTTACTTTTTATTTCACGAGTCTTTTATTTTGCGAGTTACATTTTATTTCACGAGTTACAAGTTACCAGTTACTTTTAATTTGCGAGTTACTTTTTATTTCACGAGTCTTTTATTTTGCGAGTTACATTTTATTTCATGAGTTACAAGTTACCAGTTACTTTTATTTTGTGAGTTACTTTTTCATTTCACCAGTTACGAGTTGCCAGTTACTTTTATTTTATGAGTTACTTTTTATTTCACGAGTTACGAGCAAGAAGCTACATTTATTTCGATTAAGTTTTATGTATTAGATATCATAATCAGAAACATGCTTATATTCGGAACTTGTTGTGTTATTTATTTTAAGCACCATATTGACTGAGCGATAGTAAAAAAGAAAAATTAGCTCATTACCTTGTCCTTAGGGGCCTAAGAAAGTTGATAAGTCATAAGAAACTTCTCATGAGCTTTTGACTGGAGGGGCACTTTAATAGAATTTGTTGGGTACCGGTATGTGCCGCACATATGGGTGGGCTTTTGGCCCTGAAATTCTCTAAATAATGTATGATTTTAACCAAATCCCCATAAAAGTGGGTGGAAAATTGAGGACAACTCAAAAATTTAACTTAATTTGGCCAGAAAAGTGTTAAAATCACGTCAAAGATGTTCGTAGTAAAATTTCAAGCAATAATAAGGCCTAGAGAGTCTTATTATTCTCATATTCCGCTTATTTTTACCCATAATATAGGGTCTGTTTCTGCAGAAGTCTACATTATAAGTGAGAGGGTTTGAAAAATCTTGGTGGCATATCCCCGTCCATCCATAGGTAATGTACCCCCCTCCAGGGGGCGCAACTCCACTGTTGGTTTGTGCCTGTTATCCTACAAGCAGCAGTAATGCACTTTATAAGAGTTCAAAGTGTAGACTAATAGAACAACAGGGAAAAGCGGTTGATTTCCCGTTATTTTCCGAGAAAATATTGGAAGAAAGGGAAGATGAACGAATTATGGCAGGCATTGTAAGTTTCAAGCAATCTGTGAACACATTATAGTGAGCTGCAGCTGTGTGCAATGATGATCAAAAAAATCGTTTTAGGAACTGGATATGGTCACTGTAAACAATTTCATGGTATTAATCTTACGTTCAGGTGGCAAAATAACTTCATCGTAAGCCAGATTACTTGAACTATGGATAGTGCCTTCTTGTATGTGAACCCGAGCTGAAAAAAAGAAAGCTGCATTAACCCACAGCAAAAGGAGACTGAAGTTGCGACTACACATGCGACTTTTTGCTTCAAATGGCGACGCAACACACCTGAAAGTGTTCTCCGTCGTTGTGAAAATCTTGAGGTGGCTACACGCTGCGACAAAAATGCAGCGACAGAAGTTCTGCGGCAATCAACGCGTGTGCTAAGAAAAACGGGTCGTAGAAAATGTCCAGGGAAAGGCGCAAAAGCAATGCAATGTGTTGCGTCCACAATGCAAAAAAACCGGCTACACGCAAGAACATGTCGCAAAAGTGCTTGCTATTATGTCTTTTTGCTTACATTTGATTCTCAATACTTTGTAGTTATATGTCAACTTTATATTCTATCCGTTTCTTATGCAAAGCTGTGCATGAAGGTGATCAACAACATCACGGAGGGCTTTCCCAATCTTCCTTAAACTACTCTTCTTGTTTCAAAAGTGAATACATACGAAAGCCAAAAATTTCCTTCACTTACTAATGTATCTACATTTGTACAGGTACAATAGCTATATTCAATAGCATTGTCTAAAAACAGTAATTGTACACAATAAAAAAACATTAATCTACATGAAAACAATAAAGAGAATACGTGGACTATACATAGCCTGGTTCCTCTCATTTTGTTCAATTGTTCCATTGTCCGTTGTTGCTATTACGTATGGTATGGTTTTTGGAAATTCAAAAGCGCGAGAGTCGATAATATTTGAGCCCGTCTCAGATACATGGATTATACGGCTAATCAAGGTATGGTGCAGTAAATCACGACTTGGGCCTGTATTGAATGCCGTGCCAGAGTCGCATCGTGACAGCAATATTTGGGCAAGACATAGGCTCGAAAAACTGGCACGACGATTGGATGTGCTAAAGAGGGGGGGGGGGGGCTCAATAGAGGAAATGCAGTACAATAAACAACTATGAAAATGAAAAATTACCATAAAACCAATCAATTGATTTGACATCGTATTCCTAACAGCTTTTCAAACATCAAAAAAGTTAAACATTCACAAAATAACCGTAAACAACTACGAAGACTTACTTTGAAATGGAACCAACACCACATGGTTCCTATCCTGATCACACTTTTTCTCAGCAAAGTCATTCCAACCATACTGACAAGGCGAAGACACTTCTTTGTAACCGGGACTTTTATCTGAACATTTTGAACATATTGAATCCAATTTCAGTTTTCTTATACCAGGACACTCCTTTACAAGGCTGCAGAAATCCTGTGATCAAAATTTAAGATAGAGCTGACAAGTGAAATATAAAATTAGGATTAAAATGACCTTGTTAGAAAAAAAGTTCGAAAATGCCTTCCTGACGAAGTGCTAATGCAATAATATAAGTCGTGAAAGAAAGTAAAACTGAGTGTTAGATTTACGATAAAGCTAATACATTGGCATTATATCACTGAAAGTCTATATCTAAAGAAAATACAGTTTAAATGCTGTAGATTCAGGTGGCATTTACTTCCTGTCAAACGCTCACTTGTGGTATTCCTTTTCCTTCTCCCTCTTCCTCTTTTAATAATATTGAATTAAAAAGGAATTTCACCGTTTGTTTCAAGTTTGCGTTATCCCTATAACGGTTGTCTTTAATGTCGACATGGCTTAAGAGGGAGAGAGAGAGAGATATGTATTTACCAACTCTTGATTATCTGAAAATTCTGATATTTCATACTTGAAATCTGAGATTTGCCAACAGACTTTTTGCAGCTACAGAAGAGCTCTTGCTCAAAGTCCTAAACCAATATCGGGTCTCAAAAGTATTGATGGACCAGCAAAAATATTTTGGTAAAAATCATTGACATCTGAAAGAATATTTTACAAACATCAACGTTGTTTATTTGATTATCTTAAAAATATTTTGTAAAAATATATATTCATATTACCTTAACGTATACTCGCGTAGCTTGTATAAGATTTTTTCTGCAAGAAGGTTTAGAACGTACATGGAATTTCACTACGCTTGAATTAAAGTCATCGGAAATTTCAACATGGAGCAACACTTCATTATCATCTTCAGCTACAAATCCAGTCAACCAAGGATTGCAAAACTCGGATATACGATAAACATGTGTAAGATATCTTACAAAAATCCCATCTGGTAACAATGGCATTACTTCAGCAATAATGATAACATCATCCTAGAGCAAGAACAGCAAACATCAATCGACGTGGACCAAATTTTCAAGAGCTTGTGAAATTTTGTAACAAGGACGTAAAATCATCGACAATGGTCAGCCAATTTCTGGACAACTACTCGGCACAGTGGCGAATCCAGACAGGGTTGCAAGGTTTCTGACAACCACTCAATTTTTTCCAAGTCACTAAAGAAGTTTTGTTTCTATGTGGCTTGCAAGAAGGATCCAGTTTTCCGAAAAGAAGTTTATTTTGATGTATGGGACCTTCTTCCTGCTTTTCACATCGTTCATGTGCTCTATATAAGGCATTGATTTAAGAAAGGAACCCTCTCGTCCACACAGTGATCAATTGCACTAAAATGCATTTTGAAAGAAAAGAATCGACTCGTGCCCATGGCAATCCCTTTGTAATACATTGTTTTTTGCTGTAAACAAAGGAGCCCTCTTCGAACCCATTTTAAGGTTCTGGACAGAAGGCTGTGCCATAACTGAGAGTTAGCGTAAGCATAATGGCGCCAGTGACTCGAGAGGTGATTTTATCGTGAAACCCGGGGGGATACTTCAATATGTAGACATACCAGACGTGCCGCTCATATGGATGGGTTTTTTCGACTGAATTTCTCTACACATGGGTCTGATATTCTGCTCGATTCTGGTTGATGGGTTGGTATTTTAGAATTTTCTTACCAAAAGGTCCCATTATGATTTACCGCAAAGTGGCTGACAACCTTTCTACTTTGTTTTTTGCTTTCCAAACGATGAATTAGCAGCAACAACAGAGCCCAGTCACATTGATTGCAAAGAATCGCCGTCAGATTCGATTTTGCGAGACCTTTCGTGAATTCTAGCACTGTAAAAGGGTTTTAAAATCAACCAAATTCATACACATAAGGGCCTGAAATTTCCCGATTTTCATGCAAATGGGTCAGAAATCCTTGAAAATCCTATCATACAAATGGGTCCTTTTGTCAAAGTCCAGATTCACGTCTGATCATGGACACATTGAAGTACCCCCCCGGGTCGTGAAATTGGACATTGAATTGATTTGGTTTTTTTTATTTTAAGTCTTGAAAATGAAGCAAAATGAACTTTTTGTACTTTGACTGCTGTTGTGGGCCTAACCAATTTCTAGCTCATGGGAAGGCCTAAACACGTAACAGTTACACTAATGTTTTGTCTGACAACCAACGGCAATCAAAAAATATTTCAGGCAAAGGTAGATCAGTGACATGTGGTTGTTTAAACATAGGTTCCAAGAGGGACAAAAATAAAATGCCCTCTTTAGGCGATAACCTGAATGCACCCTTGTCGAGCAAAAAGATGACAGCGGGTTTCCACTGAATTGTAGAAGGATTGGACATTGTCTGCGAACGTCGCCGATCTTTTCCATCTTCCATCTAGGATTTCATGAGTGTTCAATAAGTTGGCAATTGTCTGCGATCGAGCCTTCACGTTCCAGATCTTCGAACCAGAACAATAGGAGCTGTCAATTAATTCGGTAATCAGATCCACATGATCGCATTTTGACAAAAAGAGCATCTGCGATGATCGCCGATGGGATGGTTTGCAATCTATGTCCACATTAATGTTTCACTAATCATTGCACACCCATTCATCACTTGTGGACCGTAAGCCTCGGGAGAGTTTAAGACTTCAATTCTCCCGAGGCTTACAATCCAAGACCAACGACAGTCGTTCTGATAGTGATGTGAGACCATTTCCATGAAATCGGGAAAGCAAAACAGAGGCATAATTCACCTGACCTTCTTGAATTAGTCACTGTTTAGATATTCGGAAAAACATATAGGAACATTTTTCTACTCAGTTCAGAAAACTGATAAAACTAGGATAGAGGCAAAAATTAAGAAACTTGATTTCATCTGTTCTAGTTATTTCAGGGGATAAGTCAGTCTTTCCGATAATTATTTTCGAGAAAGTATGCAATTGACTAATATATGTTACCGTTTCTGACTGGGTATACCATCCAGTGGTTCTAAAATCAGCAATTGTTTGACTCAGAAACCAAGGTGTGAAGAACAGTTTTTCTTTTGAATCTTCTTTCGTTTTAATTGAGCACAAGAAGTCAAAATATTCCAGTATACGAATTATCTCATAGAAAATGCTGCTTACTGGGTAGAAGAGAAGTCTAAAAGAGTAAGAAAATTGGGACGTTAAATATGCATTCATCAAATTCATGATATTTATATTTCAAGTTTTCATTTTGCTGCAAAAAAACTGGATAAATGCATGGAGTGTAAATGGGTCAGTAACAAGACAAAAACTTTCCCTAACTGGTTTCTAACAGGCTGCCAAATATTCCCCTTCCCTCAAGGAAAGAGCAGCATTTATTAAACACGTTAAGTAAAACATTGAGAGCTGAATTCATTCTTTTTTTCTTATATTAGAGATTCGTAGTTCTTAGCTAGTTCCATTTTGGCTGGAAGGTACATTGTTAATGATGAATGGGTCGAAAGATTGATTAAAAAGATTATGATGGAAACCACTTGGTGCCAACCGGAATTGTTAACCGATGGCACGTTTTATAGACGAACATGTAGCTGCATTATTAGCCTGTCTACACCTCATTTTGGACTAAATTTTAACCACCGCATCATCCATCCTACCTCCCTAAAAAGCACTCTGGGTAAGGGCTTTACGACTGCAGACTTTGCTCGCATTTAACGCGAGTAGTTTCTGAGATAGCAAAAAAATTGGAACAAAATCATAGCCTGGTGTTTCTAAGGTTGTCATATGAAAAACATCTACACAATGCAAAATATCAAAACGATGGATGAGAAGTTGACCAACAAAGTTTTCACGTGGTTTTCACGTGACATTGCAATGCCATGTGATATCTATCACTAGAATCAACAATAGCAAAGAATTATTGGAGGCATTGTCTGCAAAATTGGCCACACAACTGGACACTGTCTTAACTCTTAATTTATAAACAAAAGTGAAGGTTTGATTTGTCGCACAAGAAAAATCCTTATTAAAACTTGGCAAATTATATTGATAAAGTCCAAGCGTTGAGATGTCATTCCTATAGGTTTCTAATTTCAGGCTCGAAGACTGAAGGGTTAAAGACTGCATGTCCCTACGAATTTCTCTGATAACTGACACTCGCATGGGCCAATGCAAACAATTTTCTTTGCCATGAAACAAAGCAATTTTCATTGCCTCAAAAAAACTTGCGAGAATCTGCCTGAGTTTGTACTGTTTTTGCAATTTTTTGCAGTCTTGAACCAATGGGACGAGGGGTATATTTCAGTAAGAACTGATATTAATTTTACTCACTTCAACAATTGTTCTTCGATTATTCCCTTCGACAGCATATTCTTCCATTTATCAAAGTCTCTTTCTGAGACACAGAGCTTATTCATAGCATCTTTACTTTGTTCTCTATTATTCAACTTTTTCTCAAGATCATGACGATACAGAAGCTTCAATATATCTACAAGCCAGTCAGGATCAGAAAATACCAGATTCTTTGCTTTTTCGATATTTGAAAAATACAAAATTGAACTGCAGGCGTGAAAGTAGCAAAGGGCAGTCTCTACACTTTCAGGAACCAGCCAAAACATGTTGCTCGCCATCTTAATAACCTCCTCCAACTCGATGACTGGAATCTGATTGCTGTTCTTGTATGTTTCATTGAGCCTCCAGAGTTCTGCTTCCAAAAGACTCCAGCTTTTTGGAACAAATTGATGCACTAATGGGCAGATGTCTTTATTGCCAATGACCTCGAGCAATTTTTCTTTCAAAAGATTGACTCCATCCAATTTACCAATGGCTGAGATTTCAATGATTGAGTCATTTAATAAAACGGGTGGATTTCCAGAATGTTCCTTGATGACAAATATATGACAGTATTAGTAACAGGCATGAAAGCGGTATAACAAAAACAGATCAAAATAGCAGAAACAAATTACTTCATGGCGGTCATAAGTTTAGTAGGAGATTTGGACGGCACCAAGATACACCTTGATAGCAGAAAAAAGATACTCCTCCATGGCAATGTTATTCAATACACCGAAACGTTACAAATAAATTCATCGATTCAGGGAGTAAGAGGTTGGAGGTTTGCAGGGGTCTGACACTGAAGTATCTTTACTTCCTTCCAATACAAACCAATTGTTTGCAAATAAATGGCGTTTTTTCAGTTGAATTTATTAACTCTCATCCACTCAGAAATGTTTTGTAACTCATCCTTCAACATCTGTTCAAGTTGATTAATGTCTCCAAAGGCTATTGCTGTGTGCGCATCATTAGCATACATGCTCGCCGAAGAATAAAATCATTCCTCAAAATCGTCAAGGTATATGATGAAGATAAGAGGACCAAGACAGACGTCCTAGAGAATGTCACATGACCCAAAGACTCAGAACATTCACCATTGATTCTGCAAAACTGTTTTCTCTCAGTGAGGTAGCATTTAAACCAGCCAATCACAATTTCATGCAAACTATAACTAAAACTTTTCCAAGCAGTACTTTGTGATTAACCGTATCAAAGGCCGTTTCAGATCTAAAACCATCGGCACAGTGACCTTGCAGAAATCAATACTTGCATCCTTCCAGATATCTGGGAAAACTCCCGCAGCGGGTGATGAGTTAAAGATTACAGTAAGGGGGAGAGCGATGAATTATTTGCATCTTTGTGAAATCCAACAGTAATTTTATCTTGCTCACTGAATTTGCCGTTTTTCAACTGAGTTAGTACTCTTAAAAGTCTTTCAGCTGTACAAAACATCAAAATTGCGGAAAATAAGGGAAACATTAATTAACATATTTAAGAGGGTTTTTCGTCCGACACCCTTCAGAGTGTAAATGCCAGAAACAGAGCGAAACAATTGGCTCATGCGGACATATAACCCAGATTTATATCCTGTTTCTGACGTCTTTTCTGAAGAGTGTCAGACGAGAAAAAGGTTTGGTGCTCAAAGATGTCTCCGCTATTCCTCGCAATTTTAGCGCTTTTAAGCCAGGCTCATGTCGACTTATGATAGGATAGAACAAAGGTTGTCTACAATCCTTGCCATTAGGTGTTGCGACCAAGCTCCAAAATTAGCGCGAATTCCAGAAAATCTCAAAACTCTGTTATTATTTCACTGAAAACCCCCTTCCCCCCATCTCAATGTTGGTTGTTTTATTTCGATGTACCATTGGGCAACCAAATGTCACAAAATTTCTAATTCAACATTGATATGGGGGGGAGGGGGGGTTAATTTTACTTTGGATACCTTGTAATTAGCAAAGAGTCGCAACACTTATGGCAAAGATTGTCTTTATGTCTTGCATTGCAGCTGGCAATTTATGTAGCCATTGGGCAATGATAAAGCCTGTTTTTAAGAGAAATTTGGTAACAATTGACCTGAAAAAATAATCTTTATAAAATTCAAAAAGAGTAGGGGCAAAGTTGCGTAAATAGGCAATCAAATTTGACGTCATGTGAATGATAGTAGTAACTGAAGTGCTATTATTTTGTAACAAATCATAACTCAGAAGTTTGCATGCTCTCTGTCTTATCTAACAAATTGCAACTGTTAACTTATGTCGAAATGTCAACAACAGGTCATGACTGATAAGAAACTGTCTACCGTGGCCACGGGAGTACTCGTGCCGACTGTAGCTGGCAGGAAAAGGCTGGCAAACCAATCGCTTAAGTAGAACATGCCCAACTTTCTGGATCTATGCGCCGACTTGTTGCCGTCATCAGCAACTAATTACCAGAGCTCTATGATTTTGTTTCTTAGTTTCTTACATGAAAGCTAAAGTTTGGGATTCTGCATAGCTTCTTTTTTCGCTTTATCCTTTCTCATCATAAAATACCTTATGCGTGCAATAAGCCACTGAGTATATTCACTTTTCTTTTAACGTTTATGAATTCGAGCATGTCGTCTGGTAACTGCATCAAACAATATTTGGAATGGAGACACCATCTTACTAGGATCTCCAGAAAAGGTTCCAAAAGGTTTTTTCAGTCATTTGCATCAAGGTCTTGTTGGGAAGCAGCTTTATAGCAATTATTGACGATTTTGCTTTCCATAATTCTTCTGTTCTTGGCATTGGTCTACTATTGCTTTTTCAAGCACACTGGGTGCTAGAATGTACTTACATTAGGTCGTAGAGAAATGGTCAATCAACGAGTTACTTGCTTGAGGCAATTAATTTGCCCCTCCTCAATGCTTATTGTTGCTACCCTTGTAAAAGCTTTTATCAGATACTCTATTTGGTGTTCAGCGTACACGTAGATCTTCAAATGCTACATTATCTCTTTCTAAGTAGGTGGTCGATACCCACTAATAAGGCAAAAAGATGTCCTTTCGTTTTGTTAAACTTGAATGCCAAACCCCTCAAGGGTGTCGCTTAATTCACTTACGTCAAATCTAAGGAACTAAAAACTGTAAGCAACACTGAGATATGGCCACTTCTTATTGAAAGCAGGCAAGAAATTCAGAACACCAAAAATGATGCAAATATCTAGAAAAAAATGATGCAAATATCAAATTTACCTTTATTCTTTCAATATGGTCTTCTAGATCGCTCAGAACATTTTTGCAGTTTTCATCTTTTAATTGTTTGTTCTCTTGGCTGACTTCATCCAAGTGGGTTCCAACTATAAAAAAAGGTGTCCCTGGGGCATGTGCATTAACCATTGTGATCCAATTACCAATTTTGATTTTGTAATCATTTTCTGCACTATATTTGATCATATCAAACAGCAGTAGACAAACCATCCCTGGAAAGTAAATGTACTTGGAGTTTGAAAATCAATATTACAACAAACTTCAAAGTGCACTAGAGAAAGTTATTGAAAGAAATAAAGTAGGTTTTATACGGGTAGTAAAATGAGTGAAAAGGTGTGGACTCATCTAATCTATACAGGCAGGATTTAAGAAATTGCTTTACGATAAGAAGTAGCACTCGGCTGCTCAAGAAGTCAAGAAAGTTCATTGTTGAGTTTAATGAAAGTAAAAGAGGATGTAGTTATGTATTTCATTGAGAAATTACTTTCAATCGTGAGAAGAATGTATCTCTGCGATAGGCTTAGCCATTTTAGAGATTAAGATTGTAAATTGCAGAGAAATAACCCAAAAACAGACTCGAATCTGTGATATACGACCATGCCGATGCAACAGGCCTAACAAGTAGACCATTTGCGTCGTACGTACTAAGGCAGGGAGGTAAAAATAGCCCAATTTTGCTAAGAAGTTTAAAGAAAATTTTAGCACTGAAGTCAGAGGATTGCTAAAAAAGTTAGAAAGTTTGAGTACTGGGCTCATTCCGAACTTGCTTTCAAAGAAATTTGTATTCCTGTCGATAAGTTTGACTTTGCCACCTTGCCCTCTCTTTTCCTCCCTCCGGTCAAAAGTGTGAAGCTATCTGTAGCATGAGGTTTTTTATTTGCCAAGTTTAAATGGGTCATTCTATGGGTTAATTCAACAGGTTTTGTATTTGCTCCAAACCGGGGTACTCGCTGCGAGTTTAAGTAAGTCTAAGTGAGTTTATCGTTGCGAGTTTCACGGTGAGTACCAAAAGTGAGTTTAAATTTTGAGATAAAACTTAATCAAACCCACAGGGAGTCCAAGCTTTGATGATAGTTTTTTCATGGAAGCAATAGGTATTATCTATTCGTGCTAATGTGGTGAATACGCATTACAGTGGTGGAATGTTTTGTGTAATTTGGTGGATACGGACTACTAGTGGGTTATTATGCCTGATGTGGTGGGTTATTATGCTCGATGCGGTGGGTTATTATGCTTGATGTGGTGGTAGTTTATGCTTACTGTGGTGGATGAGCACTACTGTGGTGGGTTATTATGCCTGATGTGGTGGGTTATCATGCCTGATGTGGTGGGTTATTATACTTGACGTGGTGGTGTTTTTTGGGTACGGTAGTGGATGAGCACTACTGTAGTGGGTTATTATGCCTGATGTAGTGGGTTATTATGCTTGATGTGGTGGAAGTCTTTGCGTACTGTGGTGGATAAGCACTACTGTAGTGGGCTATTATGCCCGATGTGGTGGGCTGTTATGCTCGATATGGTGGGTTATTATTCTTGATGTGGTGGTAGTTTTGCGTACTGTCGTGGGTGAGCACTACTGTGATTGGTTATTATGCCTGATGTGATGGGCTATTATGCCGGATGTGGTGGTGTTTTTTGCGTACGGTAGTGGATGAGTACTACTGTAGTGGGTTATTATGCCTGATGTGGTGGGTTATTATGTCTGATGTGGTGGGTTATTATGCCTGATGTGATGGGCTATTATGCCGGATGTGGTGGTGTTTTTTGCGTACGGTAGTGGATGAGTACTACTGTAGTGGGTTATTATGCCTGATGTGGTGGGTTATTATGCCTGATGTGGTGGGTTATTATGCATGATGTGGTGGGTTATTATGCCTGATGTGGTGGGTTATTATGCCTGATGTGGTGGGTTATTATGCCGGATGTGGTGGTGTTTTTTGCGTACGGTAGTGGATGAGCGCTATGTTGCGGGTTATAATGTTTGGTGTTGTGGTATATTTTGCACAATGTGGTGTTTCAACAATTAGAATTCAGAGTTAGTTTTAACAACACTACTCCTACCATGGGCTGTAGGAAATGTGGAGCTCTGAATAAGAAGTCGTTTCACTTTTAATTTTTGATATATTGTAAACCTACCCTCTTCCCCATATCAATGTTGGAGATTAAATCTAATTACTGAGCGACAAGTAATACCATTGTCTTGAAACGGAGGCAACATTGATACAAGGGGGTGGGGTGGTCCGTCTTATTTCCAATGATTTGTAACAAGTTTCGTGTTGCACTGAGAAAGTCTCTATGAATTTTGACCAGGATTGTAGCTAGCTCATTATTCTGCTGCGAAGGCGTCATTGTAATCTGGCATGAGGCTGATTGACATGAGATTGGGCCACTATGTCACTCAAAAAGTAAACTGAAACCTCTTCAGTACATAAATACATATTATATGGGTAAGGAGAGCTGCAACTTGCTGGTTTCAACTTTCTCCGCATGCTCGTAACGCGAGAACAATCGTGTGCCTACTTCTGACGTCACAACTAGGAAGCTGGAAAGTTAACTTCGATCGTTGAAGACGGGGGGTGGCAAAATGAGTGACATACCTGTGGAAAGACGATTTTGAGCGCGGGATTTCAAAATTCCTAGATTTAAGTTGCCATCGCTTCAAACACTTGAAAAATCCTACCAAATTTAGAAGTGAACATTGTCACTCTGCAATTTTCGATGATTGACATTGAACAATAATCTATTGTTCACAGTTCTCTTGCTTCTTACCAATATAATATTGATGCACTAATCATAAATTACCAGTTGAAGTAGGAAGATGGAACAAAATAGATTATAATCTTAGAAATGTGACATGTGCTCTTCCAGTGAAGTTGGAGATGAATTTCATACTTAACTAAGATGCCCAGCTTTTGATAATGTTAGAAAGAACTTTATACCCAATTACTTTTCTCGTTACCCAAAAGAAGAAAAATTCGATTCCTAAATGCAAATAAGTAAATAATTTTTTTGCAAATATAGCAAAATTTATTAGAGAAATATTTCGCTATCACCAGAAAATGTCTTAATCTCCTGTAAACCAAATCCAACTTCCAATTATTGATCGAGCTACTGTAGTATTAATTTGGCCAAAATTTACTTACGAATTTTGCTAATTCTGCAAATTATGTATCCTGTGGCTTCATGTCTTTTGTTGTTGCTGTTGTTGTTAAAAGTTTTGTTTTATATCTTTTGATTTTAAATACTAATTTTCACTCTTAATAATGTTAATTAAACGTAAAGAGTGATAAAAAAGTATTTTTAATTTGATTTACATACCCTAGCTGAGGGTATGTTTAATAATCTTTATGATGACGATGATGATGATGATGATGATGATGATGATGATGATGAAGGAGCTTCAACTCTCAGTTTGAGTGACATGATGGCTCAGTCTGAAGTCAATCAGTCACACGCGAGGTTACAATCGCCCCTTCGCAGCAGAATAATGAGAGACAGATATACAAAATACAGAAAATGAAAAGGCAAAAAACTGCTTATTCGGAACTCCACGTTTCCTACAGTCCATGCTCCTACTCTTAAGCAAGCCAAACAGCTATATAATATTATTTACACATCATAGCCAGATCAGCAAGATGATTTTATGCACTTTAAAATGATAAAAAGTTGAAGAAAAGTTGATGGTTGTTACTTACCATTTGAAACAAATAGCTGGTGCGAGAGGAGGTATTTGTTCTGACCGCCACAATCAATAATTTTTGTTTCAAATTGACCCATTATTGTACTGCTCATTTCTAATTGAATTGTGCGGTCATCTCCGCTATTCTGTACAGCCTTTCCATGAGTTAAGGCTCTTGCAAGGCTTGTTTTTCCTGCAAAATGCCAAGATCATTTAAAAAGACATTCTGAATAACACCAGTGGCTGACTAACATTAATGGCTAAACGTTAAAAATCCGCTCTAATAACAACTATTCTGAACAAAAAAGTAAAATTCTAAAGACCACCTCATATACAAGTAGCCAATCATAACGCACAGGACTACCTTAATGATGCATTATAATTGTATTCTCAATAAGTACAACTAAATCCACACATAAGTGATCAAGTAACACCATTGTAACTAAAAGGCGTAAAGAGATCAATATGAAAGTTACAGTTTACACCAGAACAAATCCTGAAAGCTACAAAGATGGCTGTATCGTAACCATGGCGACCCAACAGCAAAAATGCAAATGTTTTAGCGTCATGGCTAATTCTGTTGTAAGTCATCGTTTAAACGCAAATCTATTAAACTGAATAGCGATAACGACGATTTTAAATAATATTACCGATGAACTAACGGTCATACTTTCTCCTTCGGGGTTTTCCCTTCCTCTCGTGCAATATTCGACATCGACTGAACGCGAACGCCATTCAAGTCCAAGCCGCAAGACGGATATGATAATTTCAAACCCGTTTTAAAGGATTTAGTTATTTTAAATAGCATTTGTGTATGATAAAGTTTATTAGATATCAGTAAAAAGAGAGTTTCTTATTTGCTGGTTGCGTGGTCAGTTAGTTTGCACCGTTCATGGTGTGAACAACGCGGCATCATGAGCTATCTGTTATTTGCTTTATATTTGGTATAGCACGCGAACGCTTGACTGGATTAAAATAAAAACTGAATCAGTTTACAAACCTGCAGAATTGGTCAACGTTCTCTACGTTCCAGCCTTAGCGAAGAATCTCTTTTCTGTCAGCGCCGTTATAAAAAGAGGAATGACAATGACATTTGAAAAGGAAAAATGTCTCATTCTGGATGATACAGGAATGATTCTCGGTTCAGGAAAACTCGATGGTAAGCTGTTCGTTCTTAATGCTTGTGAATTGAATAAAGCAAACCACGAAGCTGACATTGCTGTTAAAGAATTATCAGAAGAGCTTTGGCATAAGAGATATGGTCATCTGAATGTAAACAATCTACGAATCTTACAAAATAATAATCTCGTTTAAAATCAAAACATTTTTTAGATCGTAGTTATTGCTATTGAGTTGCATTGACTGATCTCAAGTACACAATCATAATGATAATGGTGATGATGTCAGAGAAGCTGACAATGAAAATCAAAACAGAGAACTACCTCGTCGTTCCACACGAGATAGAAGACCACCAGAGAGAGATGGTGTTATCACTGGAAATTGGTGGGAAATCAACGATGCATTATATACCTTTTCAGATGGTATACTTGGAGAGCCTAAAACTCTCGATGAAGCAATGAATTCGTCTTCAAAAGTTCAATGGAGAAAAGCCTTAGATGATGAATTCGCATCTTTGACTCAACACAAAACTTGGAATCTTGTTGAACTTCCAGAAGGACGCACTCCAATTGATTGTAAATGGGTATTTAAAATCAAATACAACGCCGATGGCACAATAGATCGTTACAAAGCTCGATTAGTAGCCAAAGGTTTTACGCAAGAAGCTGGAATAGACTATGAAGAAACATTCTCACCAGTAGCTCGATACACATCAATTCGAACATTGCTTGCGATAGTCAATCAACTAAACCTACAAGTCATAAAAATAGTTTCAATTTCACTGGGGATTAATTGAATTTCTGAATCTCCGTGTTCTCTGCATAGTTTACTGTTGGTTGAATCATTCTAGCTTTCAAGATTTGTTCTGGTGTCAATTTCATGGTTTGTTGCAATGGCATAAATCGAGAGAGCTTTTCAGGGATTTTATGATATTCATTGAGAATGCAATAAAAGTGCGAGGCAGGGTGGATCAAGCCACACAAGATTTTTATCTTTACGCTTAACCCAACTTCTCCATTTATTATTTTAGCACAGAAGTACTAAACAGTATGATTTAATTCAGTACACAAGACTACGAGTATGGCACCACCTCCTTCCATAATTATAAATTCATACAAAATATTGTAGGAACAGCAAAAACAAGGATCTTTGGAAATTTCGTGCTGACCAAAATAAATGATGGATGAATGTAATAGCTACATTTGCTTAAACACAGTTAAGTTATCTTGCCAAAGAAACAAGGCCGAAAATGCAAGCTCATTTCTCTTCACATGGTCATCTATTTATCAGTACAGTAAGGATTGCTAAATAGTCGATATGGTAATGAAAAGTTTTTTCAAATCAAAAGAAAACAGTCCTACTGCAGCGTTTATGCATCACCCCTTGTCTTCCTTCACGAAAACCTTTACTCTAAAGAATTTACGCATTTCAAGTGGAAAGTTGGTAAGATACCTTTTGATAATAAATGGAAATTGTGTCTTCATGTAGGAAACTTACCAGCCAAAGTGTCGCCAAGAAGGATAACTTTTACTCTCTTTCTCTCTCCTCCACCTGATTTTTCTATGTCTTCAAAGTATCTCTTTATTGCGCGTATTCCTCTCTTGCATACTTCCAAGGGTGGAGAAACAAGAGGATTTCCATATAGAAGAATGCTTACGTTATCAATGAGTTGTTTGAAACTCCGCGGCAAAGATGCGATTTGATTTTCAGAGATATCCAAAGTTTGAATATTCTTGCATTGATATAAAAAGTCATCCGGCAAAAATGCGATTTGATTATAAGAGAGATTCAAAGTTTGAATATTCTTGCATTGATATAAAAAGTCATCCGGCAAAGATGCGATTTGATTTTCATAGAGACGCAAAGATTGAATATTCTTGCATTGATATAAAAAATTACCCGGCAAAGATGTGATTTTATTCTTTGAGAGATTCAAAGTTTGAATATTCTTGCATTGATATAAAAAGTCATCCGGCAAAGATGTGACTTGATTTACAGAGAGATCCAAAGTTTGAATATTCTTGCATTGATATAAAAAGTCATCCGGCAAAAATGCGATTTGATTATAAGAGAGATTCAAAGTTTGAATATTCTTGCATTGACATAAAAAGTCATCCGGCAAAGATGCGATTTGATTTCCAGAGAGATTCAAAGTTTGAATATGCTTGCATTGATATAAAAAGTCATCCGGCAAAGAAGTGATTCGATTAAAAGAGAGATTCAACGCCTTGATATTCTTCAATTTCAACCCAAATTCGTGAATTATCCAGCTTTCAATAAACAAATCACTTAAATCTAGTTCTGAATTTTCTTCAAATTCACCATTGTCGATCACCAGCTTTAATAGTTCCAGGCTCTTAAGACGTTCTGCAGCAAAAAATTAAACAATTATTACTATGCAAGACAAACAATTTGTATTATTCCTAAAATCCCTCAGTTAGAATAAGTAAAATTGAAAAAACTGGCTTTGAAATTACCAGCCCCTGCCCTCCGGACCCGGCCTTCAGGAATTTATGGCCCTCGAAAGGAAAAAGTATAAATTATGACACCATAAATTCTCGAATAAGCTCCCGGGGGGTTATTTGCAAAAGAATTTTTCAGGGGTTATTCCGAGGGGACGGCTTTTTCGAGGGAGGGTATTATTAACAGTTCAGTTGTTCCAATAGTTTTTGACAGAATTACAGAAGGGAAAAGACAACTTATTTGTACGTTATAATTACAAATCAGCTGCTTGCCAAAAGCTAATGGCTGACTATTGGTTGAATTGATAGTAAAGCCTGTCAGCACTAGTGATTTAATTGGTTGAAAGTTGCATTACAGACAAAAAATCAATTCATAAGGCATTTGAATAATTACATTTGGGGGCTTCTCAGAGGGTGGGCTTGTCTGCGAAAATGTATTCCTAGATGGGGGCTAATTCGAGGGGGGGTTATTTGCGAGAATGTATTCGTAGCTGGGGTCTTATTCAAGTAAGAGTCTTATTCGGTTGTGAGGGGTTATTCGAGCATTTACGGTATTGATACAAAAAACTTCTCTCCCCGTTAGCTCTATTCACAATTTCTGGTTAGGCTTTACATTGACTTGCAGAAATCCTCTTGTGGTCAGAAGGATTTCAGACCCTAAGTGGCACCCTAAACAGGCTGTGCTTATGCAATAAATGATCCTCGTGATTATCAATGTGTTAAATAATTGACTATGGTTAAACGATTATTATCGTTGTGTTAAATATATGAGAAATGCTACATGTAATGGAGTGTTGTATTCTCAAATAGATTGTTTGCAAAACAATTGGGATTTTTGCAGTTTCAGTTTTCAGATTCAAAGTTTCAGTTTTCAGCTCTTCTAATTCATGCCTTGAAGGATAATACCTCGAAGCCAATATTTTTGGTTGTGACACAAGCTGACAAATCCAAGTAAATTATTTTGCCATGTTACACAATCTCGATTAAAAAAAACGATATGCCATCCAATAAAAACAGCATTTACTGTCGGATTTCTATTTGTAAAAGATACTCAACAGTGAAACCAGATTTTAGAATTATTTTAACAAAGCCAAAACAATGTTCAATTCAATGGCAAAGAAGGTAGAAAATTGAGGGGGAAAGATTGCAATTTCTTAGGGGTATCCTATCGAAAGCACAACCGAAATAAAGGTCATGATTATAATTAGGTATTAAAGACTACAAAAAAAGTACAAAAATATAATTGATTCTTAAAAACATTTCAGAACCCGAACTACCCGCATCTAAAGAAAAATAATCGGTTAGAAATTTTGCCACATTTGATTATTACAAATATCCTGTTTAGATATACGGGCATCCAAAGATTTGAAAAATGCTGACTTAGCACTATCTCTGCAAATATCATTTCCGGGAGTTCAAAGCCAATATTTCCGTCATCTCACCGAATTCGCCAAAATGTGATCTGTGAGGAGGAACAGCTTACAGTTACAGTATTATGAAGGTTAACGTAAATTATCTTTCGCTTGACAACAACAACAACAAACTAACATTTTTACAAGCACGTTTCGAACTATGGTTTGGAATTGAAATTCCGTGCCGCTTCGTAAATTCAGTTCTAACTGGTAATGCTTTTCTTCTGTTTCCTAATAAGGGAATGTAAAATTTCTTCCCGCTGCAAGAACAAAGAACAGTGGTTTCAGATTCAGCTCCAGAACAGTGCAAACTCTGGTAACTAAACATCTCTATTTTTCACGCAAAGACATTTTTGGCACAAAAATCGAAAGAAGGGACAACATTGTGAAAATCACTTTGAGACAGGTAGAATAAAGCTCTTATTAGTCAGTGATAGTGATAGGTTATGCAAAACATTCAAGACCTAGACAGCTATTGGTCATTTGTGACACAGTCACGAGATCGGCAAGTTAGCATAAATGATGGTCAAATTAAGTGTTTGTTTGTATGAAATATTACTACTTAAATGTGAATGGTCAGCTTATTATTGCAACAATAAGTGAAAAACCCTTTTCCAGTCTCATTAGCACTGACTGATTTCTTTCCAGCAAGGCGCTAATTTAAGGTGGGTATTCTTCTTACCGACTTGATGATGCAGAATAGAAGGACCCCTAATGTTTCAATTCGGAAAATGAAAAATACCTATGAAGTTTTGCCATGTATTGCCCAATCGGTCATGGCAGCGCAACAGAATTTAATGTGGCATCGCGAATTCATAGTGAGTACAGGCTAAATTTCAATCAATATAGGCTTAAAAACTCTTTGTTATGCTTGAAAGTGCATTTCACATCAAAATCTGATAAATTGGAGACAAATTGAGAGTTTATTTTCTCAGAATATGAATTTTAAAACTTTTTTCATATAGGCCGCCATTGAATTAAGAGCGTTTCTCGCCCCACTTAGAATATGGCATCGTGAACCCAGAAATGGTCTATTCACGAAACAATTGCGAAAAGCCACTAGCTTATTGTTTTGAATAATGCAAAATTCCTTCCATTATCAGGATCGTCATTTTGTCCAACTTGCAGCGTAGTAATCATGGGGACATACACTCTTTTTTTTATAAGAATAGTCTATAAGAATATTCAGGCTCAAAATTGCCAAAGAACAATGGAAATTTAGAATAACAATGGAAAAGTTCGAGCCTCGGCAAAAATTAGGATATTCTTATAAAAAAGTGTGTATTGCACACTCTCAAGCTTATAATTACAGCAAACGTTACAATCGTTAAGTTTTTGGAGGAAAACGTTACAATCGGACTCTTTTCTGAAAATGGCGAGAGTGTCATCAACATATCGAAAATAAACCGGAGGTTTTGATGTGGAGCTAAAAAGTTGACCTTCGTAGAAACCAACAAAGATGTTTGCTAGCGCTGGTCCCAATGGGCTCCCCATGGCAAAAAAAAGAGTCCGACTAATGTTTTCCTCCAAAAACTTAACGCCTTGCATCCGTCTCTAAAATTTACTTTCGAAAAGGAGCAAAACAACTCTTTGCCGTTTCTCGACGTTTTTGTTGAAAACACTGCTACTGGATTTCTCACCATTATATATAGGAAACAAACCTTTAGCGGCCTCTGTACACGGTGGGATTCCTTTAGTCCAAAACAGAGGAAAATTAACCTCATCAACACGCTAGTTCATCGGGCACTTATGATCTGCTCTAAATCTTGGCTTGATTCGGAATTGGATAAAATACAGTAAATTCTCATTGAAAACGTTTACCCCGAGGACGTCATTTCGGATTGCTTTCACAAGAAGATCGCAAGTTTTTCGGCTGGTAAAAAGTATGGTCCGCAAAAGTGCCATGTTTACCTAAAAATGCCTTGGATAGGAAACGTCTAATTGCGATTCGAAAGTCAAATTAAAAAGGCCATTACTGAGTGCTTCGCTGCTGCCAACCCTCGGTTAGTTTTTGGCACTCGGAAAGTTCTACCATCCATTCAAAAGGATTGCGTACCTACCGCACAAAAAAGTTTGGTCATTTAGGAATTTTCGTGCCGGTGTGATGCCAGGTACGTAGGTTGTACTTCCCAGAGATTAGGTGGGAATGTACTTCCCAGAGATTATATGATAAACAGTGGGAGACTAAAGTATGTTATGAGTCGTGGCGCAAAATCTTTGATAATTGCTAAAAATAAAGAATTAACAAACGTTGAAGGACAAATATCTTTAGAAGCTAACCAGGGGGAAATGAGAGAAAGGCCGGAGAAGAAAACACAAGATCCACGACTGAAGCAAGCTCAAGAAAAACAAAAGAAAGTGGAAACATCAAGCGATGAAATGAATCATATAAAAGAAGAAGAGTCAAATCAAGATTTGATGTGGAGCTCAATCAAAATCTTACAGACTCTTTGACAAGAACGAACGAGCTGTTGCAACAGGAAAGGGACTATTCCCGAAAATTGGAAAAAGAGATATCGGATCTCAAAATGAGTTTACTTAGACAAGAAATGGTGAATGCAATACCCAGAAATAATGAGGATCCTCAATGGACCGAGAACGACGCCGATTTCAGAGCAAATGCAAATCATAGCCCAGGTCGCCTTGCAACAAGTATCGAAATCATTGACAATTCGGACAATTCCGGCTCGAATTCTTCAGCTGAATAAGACATGGATGATTGGACAACACAACGCACGAGAAAAAGACAAACCCAAAGAAAAGAAGCTGGCAAGTGGAATGTCGAGAACAAACAACCGAACAAAAACAAAAGAATGCAAAGCTCTAACAACAAATAGAAGAACAGAGGCATCCATTCACAAGAATCAAGCAAAGAATTCAACCAGAAAAAGGGAAAAGCTGAATCAAATAAAGCGAATGAAAAGGAGAAAAGGCAACTTAAAGTAACCATTGTAGGAGATTCTCAAATAAATCGACTCGATGAGACAAAACTATGCAATGAAAAGGGTATAGTCGTAAAGAAAGCTAGAGGTGGCATGAGAAAAAAAGACGTCTTCTCTCTGTATATACTAAAATGGGAGTAGTCATGGAAACCGATTTTGTCACAGTCGCTCCGCCCCTGTGGGCAGTGGCACGACCTTTTCTCTCCTTCCCTGCTCTGCCGCCCGTGGGGTAGGCGAGCCATCACTCTTTCGTTTTTTGTCAACTGCTCTCGCTTCTGGGGTAACTGGGGCTAACCCTTCTTTGAAGTGCGTCATTGGTGCCTGTTTTAACCATCGCCCGATAGGAGGATTATCACTGAATTGCAACAAGGCACTGTAGCAGGGTCGGTAAAGGGGCGTGTCTCGTGAGCTGCGATGCAGAGTTGGGAGTTCGACTCCCCTCAGGGGCAAATCTTTTCCTTTCGAAATTTTTTATTTCTGTTATTTTCGTGTTGGAAATGTTTTCCCAAGGCCGAGGAGACGTCTGGTAACTTAAATTTGTTTTTGGTTTAATTTTTAAATTCCTTAGACATAATTTTTTAACGTGTTTTGTTGTTCCTACCATGAATATTAAGGACCACTAGGAGATTATCATTGGCTAAGCAAACGGCTGTGTAGCCCAGTGGTTAAATGCTCGCCTGCTACCCAGAATGACTGGAGTTCAAATCCCCCCAAGGGCACATTTTTGGTGTTTTTCTTTTCGTGATTTAAATAGTTAACATTTCTTTTGAATGTCTTAAAGTCACTTCGATTAAACTAGAAGGCTTTTTGGGATGACTTAAATCTTTAGATCTTTTTTTCTCATATTTTTCCAATTATAAATTTATTCTTTATTTGGTTTTCATTATAATTTTAATTTCATCTTCGATTTTAATTTAAAGTTTTATTGCAGCTGAAGAATTTAGAATAATATAAAAATTTATTTTAAATTAAAGATTAATTTCACTTTTACTAATATTAACATTTAGACCAATACTCTTAGGTACCAAATAAACATGGGGGTGGGAGGGCTGTTTTTCCAAACATTTAATAAACAGGGGGTTTTTTGTATGGTCTGGGGGTGGGGAAAAATTAATAAACGTAGTTTACTCCTTTCACAAGTGAAATTATTTCTTCGAAAATTAATAAATGGGGGGTTGGCAATCTTAACATTATGTTCAACCAAGATTTCTGTTTAAACAGCTGAAGATTAAGAATAATATTAGAATTTATTTCAAATTTGAAGATTAATTTCACTTTTACTAAATACTCCTAGGTGCCAAATAAACGGGGGAGGGATTTTTTTGGAAAATTTAATAAATGGGGGGTCCTAATAAGTTCCGGTGATGGGGGAAGTTTAACAAACATAGTTTAATCCTTTCAAAAGTGAAATTGCTTCTTTTAAAATTAAAAGATTAAGATTAAGATTAAGGTTTAGCATTCATTTCCACTTTAAGATTAAGATTAAGATTCAAATTCATGTAGAAGTTACGATTAAGATTCAATTAAGTCGAAGACTAAGATTAAGACTAAGGCTGAGATCATGGTTAAGATCAAGATCAAGGCTTAAGATAAGGATTTGGATTATGACCCTAATTCAGATTCACAGCAAATATAACCACTTCAATGCACAATGCCTTTGAGGTGAAGTTGTTATTTGCAGAGTTCATGGGAGGCAGTTGTCCTCTTGAAGATGGGCAAGGGCTAGTCCGAAATGTTACTAAATTATTAAGTACCATGGCAACCAATTTTGTCCTAGCAGTTCCTCCGAGGTTTGGAACAGTACGCTTTTCTGACTTACCCCTTCACTCTGCTCACTGTGGGTTATGTGTGTCATCACCCTTTCATTTTTTGCAAACTGCTGTTGTTTCTAGGGTGATTGGGCTAACCCTTCATTGTTGCCTCTTAGAACAATCACCCAATTGTTTTCTATACAAGGATTATCACTGAATCATGACAAGGCATCATGGGCACAGTCGCTAAGGTGCCGTGTCTTGGGAGCTGCAATGCTGAGTCCAGAGTTCGACTCCCCTCAGGAAGCGAAACTTCTGCTGTCGAATTATTTTCGTTTTTGTGATTTTCATGTTTGAAATGTTTTTAAAAGGCCGTGGAGACGTCTCGTAACTAAAATTTGCTTTTGGAACAATTTTTAAATACCCTGATATTATTTTTCAACGTGTTTTTTTTTCATTCCATTGAATATTACGAGCAGTAGGAGATTGTTCAGGGAGTCCTAATTGATGGGGGAGGCTGGGAATTTCTTTCAAAATTTCAATAAACAGGAGGTCCTTATAAGGTCCAGGGTTGGGGGGAAATTAATTAACATAGTTTCATCCCAAGTGAAAGTGTTTCTTTGAACATTAATGAATGGGGGGTCCTAATAAGGCCCTGCAGGTGGGGGAAAAACTCAAAATTAATAAACGAGGGGCTGTTTATTTGGCATCTCAGAGTATGAAGGTGAATTAAGATGATGATAAAGTTCGAGATTTACATTATTGCATGTGACATTATTGTACATATGATGTGATAAACAGCAACATTAACATTAATTTTAAGTTTCAACGTTATTTCAGATTTAAATCAGGATAAACAT
Organism: Chrysaora quinquecirrha; assembly: GCA_014526335.1. Taxonomy (NCBI): domain Eukaryota; kingdom Metazoa; phylum Cnidaria; class Scyphozoa; order Semaeostomeae; family Pelagiidae; genus Chrysaora; species Chrysaora quinquecirrha. The sequence continues at coordinate 260,026 of JACTAT010000007.1, read as the reverse complement.
AAAGGTTCAGATTAAGACTGATTTGAAAATGAGCTCCAGCTTACAAATTAAGAATAACTTTAAGTTTAAGTTCAGAAATGAAAGACTGATACTTAGAAAAAGACTAACACAGACCAAGACTAATATTAAGATGGAGTTCAAGATTTACGAAGGCTTAGATTAACATTAACATTAACATTAACATTAACATTAAGAGTAAGATAAAGATTAAAATTGAGATTTAGATTCTGATTAACATTTAGACTAAAATTAATGTTAAGATTCCAATTCAGGTAGAAGTTAAGATTAAGATTCCATTCAAGTTGAAGACTAAGATTAAAACTAGACTAACATTAAGATTAAGATTAAGATCAAGATTTACATTAACAGCAAATATAGCCACCTCAATGCACAGCGCCTGTATGTGGAAATTGTCATTGGCAGAGTTCATCAAAGGCGGTGGTCCTCATGAGGCGGTGGTCTTACACAGGCAAGAGCTAGTCTGTATATACTAAAATGGTAAGTGCCTAGCAACCGATTTTGTGGCAGCTCATCCTCCCGGGCCATCAAAGCTGCCCTGATGGGACACTATCTGCCGCCCGTGGGGTAGGCGAGCCATTGCCCCTTCGTTTTTCCATGCCTCCTGTAGTCTCTGGGGTAACTGGGGCTAACCCTTCTTTGATATGCGTCACTGGTGCCTGTTTTAACCTTTGCCCGATTGTTTTCTGTTGGAGGATTATCACAAAATCCCAACAAGGAACTGTAGCACTGTCGGCAAGGGGGTGGTCTCGTGAGCTGCGATGCAAAGTCGGGAGTTCGACTCCCCTCAGGAGAAAATCTTTTCCTTTCGAATTTTTCTATTTCTGTTATTTTCGTGTTGGAAATGTTTTCAAAAGGCCAAGGAGACGTCTGGTAACTAAAATTTGCTATTCCTGTAATTTTTTAGTTTGTAAGACATATTTTTTTACGTGTTTTGTTGTTTCCTCCCATGAATATTAAGGACCACTAGGAGATTATCGTCAACTAAGCAACACGGCTGTGTAGCGGAGTGGTTAAATTCTTACCTCCTACCCTAAATGCCTGGAGTTCAGTTCCGCTCAAGGTCAAAATTTTCGAGTTTTTGTTTTTGTGATTTAAATAGTTTACAGTTCTTTTTAATGTCAAAAAGTCACTTCAACAAAACGAGAAGGCTTTCTGGAATGACTCAAATCTTTAGATCTATTTTTTTCATATCTTTTCAATTCTAAATTTATTTTCAATTTATCTCTCCACACTAACTTTCATTTTCATTTGGTTTTAGTTCTATTCTTATTTCATCTTCGATTTTAATTTAAAGTTTTAATTGCAGCTGAAGAATTTAGAATAAAATCGGAATTTCTTTTAAAATTAAAATTAATTTCACTTTTACTAATATTAACATGAAGGCCAATACTCTTACGTTCCAAATAAATGGGGGGGTCCAAATAAAGAGGAGGGGGTGGGAAATTTGTTTGAACATTTAATAAACAGGGTTGGGGGTGGGGAAAAATTAATAAACGTAGTTTCATCCTTTCACAAGTGAAATTGTTTCTTCAAGAATTAATAAATGGAGGGTCCTAATTAGGTCCAAGGGTGGGGAAAAGACTCAAAATTAATAAACGGGGGAGGGGAGGTTTATTTGGCATCTAAGAGTTAAAGATGAATTAAGATGATGATAAAGTTTGAGATTGACATTATTGCATGTGATTGATTTGAAAATGAGCTTCAGTTTACAAGTTAAGAATAACTTTAAGCTTAAGTTCAAAAATGAAAGACTGATACTTAGACCAAGACTAACACAAACGAGGACTAATATTAAGAAAGAGTTCAAGATTTACTAAGGCTGAGATTAAGATTAGCATTAAGATTAAGATTAGGAGTATGATTAAGATTAAAATTAAGATTCAGATTCTGATTAAGATTAACATTTACATTAAGATTAAGGTTAAGATTCCAATTCAGGTAGAAGATAAGATTAAGATTCCGTTTCAGTTGAAGTCTAAGATTCAGACTAGACTAGCATTAAGATTAAGATCAAGATTTAGATTAACAGCAAATATAGCCACCTCAATGTGCAGTGCCTTTTATCTGAAAGTTGTTATTCGCAGAGTTCATCGGAGGCAGTGGTCCTCATGAGGCGTTGGTCTTACACGGGCAAGGGCTAGTCTGTATATACTAAAATAGGAGTGGTCATGGTAACCGATTTTGTAAGAGTCGCTCTGCCGACATCGGAAGTGGTACACTTTTCCGACTTTTTCGTCGCCCGGCTGACCGTGGGGTAGGCGTGTCATCACCCTTTCGTTTTTTGTAAACTTCTCTCGCTTCTGGGGTAATTGGGGCTAACCCCTCTTTGAAGTGCGTCATTGGTGCCTGTTTGAACAATCGCCCGATTGTTTTCCTAAAGGGATTATCAAAATCTGAAACCCGTGAAAATAGCTCTGTTGGTAAGGGGTCCTGTTTCGTGATGCAAGTTGTCGGAGGCAGGAGATCGATCCCACTTAGAGGAGAATCGTTTTCCATCCGCAATTTTTATTCCAGTGGTTTCCATGGTGGAAATGCTTCTCGGCGCACAAGGAGACGTCTCGATCACTAAATCTTGCTTCGGAACTATTTTAAAAATCGTTTGGTATTAATATTTTTCATTCGAAGTTCCTCAAACCAAACTCATGATTACATGAATATTCAGTCAACTGGTTTGAAACGCGTTGTGCAAATGCTTTTAACCCTTTCAATGGAAGCAAAATGCCATTACCACATTTCAAAAGCTTATTCAGAAGTGCATTTCATTTAAAGAAAACAAACAAAAACCCTTTATTGAACAGTGCATTTAAAAGCAAACAAAACACTTTCCAAATGCAATCACGAATAGCTGCCTTGATAGCAGTATCTGACTATACAGGACTTAGCAAGATAAACTACAACAAGACCAAGAAGCAGGATTCTGCAGTAAACCCGAGTTGTCCAGGATTTCTCCTGCAGTCAACCCGAGTTCTCCACAGAGAATGCGTTCAATCTATTATATTGCTACATTTTTTATCATGATCTTTGGGGGATCCTTTCAAAGGGAAGGAAACAAGCCAAGGACAGCTAGAAAGGTAAAATTTTCTTCGCAACATAAAAACTTGATCAATGAACTTGGCTAAGGAAAACGATGAGGAACAGAACTGCAGAGAATGAAAAATAACAAGACTGAGGAACAGGACTAAAGTACCGGACTGAAGACCACCAATAATTTCCGGACTAAGGAACACGAACAATAACATGACTGGGGAACAGGACCAAGGAACGGGACTGAAGACCATGATTAAATTCAGGACTGAAGTACAGGACTAAGGAATGGGACTGAAGACCATGAGTAATTTCAGGACTGAGGAACAGGACTAAGGAATGGGACTCAAGACCATGAGTAAATTCAGGACTGAGGAACAGGACTAAGGAACGGGACTGAAGACCAGGAATAATTTCAGGACTAAGGAATGTGAAAAATAACAAAATTTACCAACTAGATTAAGGAACTGGAGTGAAGACCCTGAACGATTTCAGGACTAAGGAACAGGATAAATGAACGGGACTGAAGACCATTAATAATTTCAGGACTAAGGAATGTGAAAAATAACAAAGTTTACAAACTAGACTAAGGAACTGGAGTGAAGACCCTGATTTTAGGACTAAGGAACAGGCTAAAGGAACGGGACTGAAGACTATCAATAATTTCAGGAATAAGAAAGAAGACAAAGAAATGGGACGGGACCCCATGAATAATTTCAGGACTAAGGAACATGAACAATGACAAGTCTGAGGAACAGGACCAAGGAATGGGATAGAAAATCTGAACAATATCAAGACTGTGGAACAGGACCAAGGAATGGGATGGGAGACCATAAATTCTTTCAGGACTATTTAAGGAACAGACCATAGACAAAGAGAACTGCTGTAAACTAACTAATTTGCAACTTAGGAACATCATTCTGGACTAAGGACCTCGGACTAAAACAGAGGAACAAAACTGTGATTGGCACTAGGAAAAGGGTCCCTGAACTAGGACCAAGAAAAAATACTCAAGATTAGAAACTAGGAGCTAAGTCGAGAAGCAGAGTTCGTTGAGGCACAGGTTCTTAAGGCAGAGGTCCTTGAGGCAGAGGTCCTTAGGGCAGAAGTCCTTGAGGCAGAGGTCCTTGAGGCAGAGGTCCTTGAGGCGGAGGTTCTACAAGGTGGTGGTCAGAGATGGGCATGGGCTAGTATATACTAAAATGGTAATTTCAATGGAAACTGATTTTGTAAGAGTCCCTCCGCCGATGTCGGAAGTGGTACGCTTTTCCGACTTTTTTGCCACCCAGCCAACCGTGGGGTAGGCGTGTCATCACCCTTTCGTTTTTTGCAAACTTCTCACGCTTCTGGGGTAATTGGGGCTAACCCTTCTTTGAAATGCGTCACTGGTGCCTGTTTGAACAATCGCACGATTGTTTTCCTAAAGGGATTATCGAAATCTGAAACCTGTGAAAAAAGCTCTGTTGGTAAGGGCTCCTGTTTCGTGATGCAGGTTGTGGGAGGCAAGAGATTGATTCCCCTCATGAGAGGATCAGAACTTTTTATTTATGTGATTTTCCTGTCAAAAATGCTTTCCAGAGGACCGGGAGACCTCTCCATCACTAAAACTTGCTTCAGAATAAGTTTAAAATTCGTTTGGTATTAATATTTTTCAATCAAAGTTCCTCAAACAAAGTCCATGCTTACATGAATATTCAGTCAACCGGTTTGAATCGCGTTGTGCAAATGCTTTCAACCCTTTCAATGGAAACAAAATGCCATTACCACAAAGCATATTCAAAAGCATATTCAGAAGTGCATACCATTGAAAGAAAACAAACAAAAACTCTTTTAAAAGAGTTTTTGAAAAGTGCATTGAAAGCCAACAAAACCAAATGCCATCCTGAAGTATAAGCTGGCTGGATAGCAGTATCTGACTATGCAGTATGAAACAGGACTATCAAACTACTAAAAGACAAACAGGACTACTAAACTACCAAAAGTACAAACAGTATCCTGCAGTAAACCCGAGTTCCTGACATGGGACCGAATCTCCATGATCAGATGAAGAATGCGTTCAATCTTTTTTATTGCTACGCTTTTTCCAAGGGATCGTTTCAGATGGAAGGAAACAAGGATGCTTAGAAAGCTAAAACTTTCCACAGAACGAAAAAATGGACTAGCCAACAGGCTTAGAAACACGCCAAGGAACAGAACTAAGGAAGAGGGCTGAATACCGTGAATAATTTCAGGACTGTGGAACAGGGCTAAGAAATGGGACTTAAGACCGAGTGATTTCAGGACTAAGGAACAGGATAAAGGAGTGGGACTAAAGACCATGAGCAATGTCAGGACTGAGGAACAGGACTAAGGGATGGGACTGAAGACCATGAGTAATTTAAGGACTGAGAAACAGGAATTAGGAACAGGACTGAAGACCATGAGTAATTTCAGGACTGAGGAACAGAACTAAAAACTGGGACCGAAGACCATGAGAAATTTCAGGACTGGGGAACAGGACTAAGGAATGCAACTGAAGACCATGAGTAATTTCAGGACTGGGGAACAGGACTAAGGAGTGGGACTGAAGACCACAAGTAACTTCAGGATTGAGGAAGAGGACTAAGGAATGGGACTGAAGACAGTGAGTAATTTCAGGACTGAGGAACAGGACTAAGAAATGGGACTGAAGACCATGAATAATTTCAGGACTGAGAAACAGGAATAAGGAACAGGACTGAAGACCATGAGTAATTTCCGGACTGAGGAACAGGACTAAGGAATGGGACTGAAGACCACGAGTAACTTCAGGAATGAGGAAGAGGACTAAGGAATGGGACTGAAGACCGTGAGTAATTTCAGGACAGAGGAACAGGACTAAGAAATGGGACTGAAGACCATGAATAATTTCAGGACTAAGGAATGTAAAAGATAACAAAGTTTATGAACTAGACTAAAGAACTGGAGTGAAGACCCTGAATAATTTCAGGACAAAGAACAGGATAAAGGAACCGGACTGAAGACCATGAATAATTTTAGGACTAAGGAACAGGATAAAGGAACGGGACTGAAGACTATGAATAATTTCAGGAATAAGAAACAGGACAAAGAAATGGGATTGGACCCCATTAATAATCTCAGGACTAAGGAACATGAACAATAATGAGTCTGAGGAACAGGGCCAAGGAATGAGATAGAAAATCTGAACAATATCAAGACTGAGGAACAGGACCAAGGAATGGGACGGGGACTATCAATTATTTCAGGACTATTTAAGGAACAGACCATAGACAAAAAGAACTGCTGTACACTAACTAATTTGAAACTTAGGTACATAATTGTGGACTAAGGACCTTGCACTTAAACAGAGGAACAGAACTGGGATTTCCACTAGGAAAAGGGACCCTGGACTAGGACCAAGGACAAATACTAAAGATTAGAAACTAGGAGCTAAGTGGAGAGGCAGAGGTTATTGAGGCGGAGGTCCTTGAGGCGGAGGTCTTTGAGGCAGAGGTTCTTGAGGCGGAGGTCTTACCAGGCGGTGGTCTTAGACGGGCAAGGGCTAGTCTCTTATACTAAAATAGGAGTGGTCATGGTAACCGATTTTGTAAGAGTCGCTCCGCTGACGTCAGAAGTGTAACGGTTTTCCAAATTTTTTCGCGCCCGGCCGACCGTGGGGTAGGCGTGTCATCACCCTTTCTTTTTTTGCAAACTTCTATTGCTTCTGGGGTAATTGGGGCCAACCCTTCTTTGAAGTGCGTCATTGGTGCCTGTTTGAACAATAGCCCGATTGTTTTCCTAAAGGGATTATCAAAATCTAAAACCTGCAAAAATAGCTCTGTTGGTAAAGGGTCCTGTTTCGTGATGCAGGTTGTTGGAGGTTGGAAATTGATTCCCCTCAGGGGAGAATCTTTTTCCATCCGCATTTTTTCTTCCAGTGGTTTCCGTGGTGGAAATGCTTTTCGGAGCACAAGGAGACGTCTCGATCACTAAATCTTGCTTCGGAATTATTTTAAAATTTGTTTCGTATTAATATTTTTCAATTGAAGTTCATCAGACAAAGTCCATGTTTACATGAATATTCAGTCAACCGGTTTGAATCGCGTTGTGCAAATGCTTTTAACCCTTTCAATGGAAACAAAATGCCATTACCACATTTCAAAAGCTTATTCACAAGTGCATTTCATTCAAAGAAAACAAACAAAAACCCTTTTAAAAGGGCTTTTGAAGAGTGCATTTGAAAGCCAGCAAAATCCTTTCCGAATGCCCTCACAAAGTTTAAGCTGCCTTGATAGCAGTAACTGACTATATACAGGACTGAGCAAGATAAACTACAACAAGACAAAGAAGCAGGATCCTGCAGTAAACTGGAGTTCTCCACGATCAGACGGAGAATGCTTTCAATCTATTATAATCCTATGTTTTCTATCATGATCTTTGGGGGATCCTTTCAACGGGAAGGAAACAAGTCAAGGGCAGCTAGAAAGGTAAAATTTTCTTGCAACTTGACCAACGAACTTGGCTAAGGAAAACGATGAGGAACAGAACTGCAGAGAATGAACAATAACAAGACTGAGGAACAGGGCCATAGTAGGGACTGAAGACAACGAATAATTTCCGGACTAAGGAACATGAACAATAGCATGACTGGGGAACAGGACCAAGGAACGGGACTGAAGACCATGAACAATTTCAGGACTAAGGAACATAAGCAATAATAAGACTGACAAACGGGACCAAGGAACGGGACTGAAGACCACAAATAATTTCCGGACTAAGGAACATGAACAATAGCATGACTGGGGAACAGGACCAAGGAACGGGACTGAAGACCATGAACAATTTCAGGACTAAGGAACATAAGCAATAGTAAGACTGACAAACGGGACCAAGGAACGGGACTGAAGACCATGAATAATTTCAGGACTAAGAAGCATGAACAATAACAAGACTGAGGAACAAGACCAAGCAATAGAAATGAAGAACATTTCAGGACTAAGGAACAGTATAAAGGAACGGGACTGAAGACCATGAGAAATTTCAGGACTAAGGAACAGGATAAAGGAAAGGGACCGAAGACTATGAATAATTTCGGGATTAAGAAACATGAACAATAACAATATTAAAGAACAGGACCAAGGAATGGGATCGAAGATCTGAACAATAACAAAACTGAGGAACAGGACAAAGGAATGGGACTGAAAACCATCAATTATGTCAGAACTAAGAAACAGACCATAGAGAAAGGCAGCTGCTGTACACTGACTAATTTGAAACTTACGAACATCATTGTGGACTAAGGACCTTGCACTAAAGCAGAGGAACAGAACTGGGATTGGCACTAGGAAAAGGGACCCTGGACTAGGACCAAGGACAAATAGTAAAGATTAGAAACTAAGAGCTAAGTGGAGAGGCAGAGGTCATTGAGGCGGAGGTCCTTCAAGCAGGGGTCTTTGAGGCGGAGGTTGTTGAGGCGGAGGTTGTTGAGGCGGAGTCCTTTTGAGGCGGTGCTCTTAGACGGGCAAGGGCTAGTCTCTTATACTAAAACGCGCTTGCAAGTCTATTGTCTTTTTTGTCAGAGCGAGCACGCTTTTCAAGAAGGTCCCTGGGCTGCGCACTTGGACTAGAAGCAAGGGCAAACTGTTGAAGGCGTGCCATCGCTTGGTTTTTTCACCCTAGCTACCAGAATCTCGCCGAAAAGTGGGGAACAACCCTTCTTCCATTGTTTTTGCTATTGTTTTCAACACAATAAACAATAGGGTCACATGGGCGATTTTCACCAGAAAAGTCGTTACCAGGAAGAGTGGATGCTTAGATCTATGATTTGGTCGTTAATTACATGTTCTCAGACAGATGATGGGGTCTTTAATTACAGTAATGCCATTTGTTACATTATTATAGTTACTCTCAATTGTACTTATTCCTAATGACGGCCATTTCAGGATAACACAAAAGGATCTCAAGATTTCAAATTCTCGATTCCACAAAGGATGAACGAAGATATATTTGATCGGAATATTTCAAATGTATTCATTACATCTCAAGGATAATGTGGAGGATTTTCAGTAATGTTGTGGGTTATTTTTCAATAATGTGGTAGTAATATGGAGGGCGTTCAATAACGTGGAGGGGTGTCTTTCAGAAGTTTAAAGGATGCGAAGTAATCTGGAGGAGTGTCTTTCTGTAATGTGAAGGGTACGATGTAATGTGGAAGGCTATCGTTCTGTAATGAGGAGGGTGTGCAGTGATGTGAAGGACTATCTTTCAGTAATATGAATGGTGTGAAGTAATGTGGAGGACTATCTTCAAGTAATGTGGAGGGTACACAGTGATGTGGAGGGCTATCTTGATGTAGTGTGGAAGGCTATTTTCAGTAGCGTGGAAGGATATCACAAGGAATGTGAAGGGTGTCCGAGATTGCGGAGGGCTGTCTTTCAGAAATGTGGAGAGTGAGCAGTAATGTAGAGGGCTATCTTGTAGTTATGCAGAGGGCTATTTTTCAGTAATTTTGAGGATGTTCGGTAATGATGAGGCCTAATTTTCAGCAATGTTAGGGGTCCGAAGTAATGCGAGGGGCTATCTTTCAGTAATGTGGAGGGCTATCTTAAATTAATGTGGATAGTGCACAATAATGTGGAGGGCTTCTTGCGATAATGTAGTGGAGGCGTTGTAATGTGGAGGGTCTTCTTGAAGTAACGTAGACAGCTATCATCAGTAGCGTGGAGGGTTATTGTCAGTAATGTGAAGGGTGCTGAGTGTGGAAGGAATATCTTAAAGTAGCGTGGAGGAATATCTTGAAGGCTATCATCAGCAACATGGTGGGCTATGTTGCGGTAATGTGGTGGATGCGGAGTAATGTGAAGGGCTTGGCTATCTTTCAGTAATGTGAAGGGTCCGAGGTAATGCGGAGGCTATCGTTCAGTAATGTAGAGGGCTATCATCAGTAATGTGGAGGATGCGGAGTAATGTGGAGGGCTATCTTGCAGTAATGTGGAGGATGTTCACTAATTTCGAGGGCTATAATGTAATAGATGTAGTAGATGCGAGGTAATATGGAGAACTATCTTGAAGAAACGTAGAGGGCTATCATCAGTAGTGTCGATGGATATTGTCAGTAATGTGAAGGGTGCGAGGCAATGCGGAGGGCTATCGTTCAGTAATGTAGAGGGCTATCATCAGTAATGTGGAGGGATAACCTCAGTAATGTGGAGGGTGCGGAGTAATGTGGAGGGATATCTTGAAGAAATGTGGAAGGCTATCATCGGGGATCATCAGTGACGTGAAGGGCTATCTTGGAGCATTGTTCAGGAGGGATGTTCAATAATGTGGAGAGCTATCTTGCAGTAATGTGGTGGATGCGGATTAATGTGGAGGGCAGGGGTATTTTTGAGTAATGATGTTCATGCGGAGTCATATGAAGGACTATCAATAGTAACGTTGAGCCTTTAGGGAATCGGAATGTGGAGGGTGCGGAGTAATGCGGAGGGACCGGATGGTCAAGAAGAGCTCTCGTGGCTGCCTATTCTATTTACTGAACATCCTTAACATTACAGCGAGAATCCCTCCGCATTACTATTGAAGATATTTCTCAGCATTACTGATCATCGTCCACATCCACATTATAAGTGGTTTTGTCTGAATTCAACAATCCAGGCTTTTCTCTGCGAGTTATTCCCATTTCATTTGAAAGTTATTAATATGTTAAATATTTAAATGAAACTAAATAGGTAGAATGGCTTCTTTATAAATGATTTATTGGAAAGCAGAAGTTCCAAGTGAACCCCGGAGCGAAAAAGCCCGTGCGGAAGCGTGCGCAGCACGCTTTTGGGCAAGGGCTAGTCGTTAATAAAGTTGGAGTTTGTGAAAGTGATGTTATCATAGTACACGCGGGAACATGTGATATAAAAACGAAAACACCAGAGGATCTAAGGCATGAAAGTATAACTGCGTTGGAAGCCATCAAAACAAAGAACAGACGCTCCCAGATTGCATGTTCAAGCATACTAAAACGAAAGGATAGTGAACTATTGAATGGAAAAGTAAGAAAGGTAAATGAGCTTTTAAAAGAAGATCTGGAATTACATGGATTCGATGTTATCGACAATGACAATGCATTATTCAGTAACATTGGTACGGACGGTTTACACATTAATCCTGGAGGTACAAGGAAATTTGCAGGTAATCTTGCAAGTTATCTGCGTTATTGTTAGGGACTGAAAGGCCCAAGAGTAGAAAATTTAACAACTAAAAATAAAAGAGAATGTAAAGGCCTCAGAATCGCATCATATAAACTACTTTCCTTAAGAAAACTTTATTAAATGAGCGGAACATAGATGTAATTGGTCTGAACGAAACCAGACTAGACAACAACTTTCCTAATTCGGTAGTAAGAATTGATAATTATCAGATCTATCGAAAGGATAGGAATACTGCTGGGGTGGGGTGGCAGGATATGTCAAGGAAACCTTGTCCCACTTTCAACGACTCGACATTGGGGACCATGATCTTGAAATTATAGGTATTGAGGTAACCCCGGGAAATGCTAAAAGTTTTGTAATCCTTTCCTGTAGAGGCCCCCGACAGATAACCGAGATAGTGAATCATTTGATATTCTTGAGGGGATCCTGTGAAAGTTAGATTCTGAGGGTAAGGAAGTCATTCTGATAGGGGACACGAACTGCGACCTCAAAACTCGCGGTGACTGGAATACAAAAAAGCTGAAATCCTTATATTCCTACTTTCAATTTAAACAGCATATAAAAGAATATACTCGTGTAGTCAGTAAACAAAACAATGAGGGTAGAACTATAGTAACTAAAAGCCTCGTTAACCATTTTGCAACAAATGGGGAGAAATATATCCTAAAGTTATTCAAACAGGAATGGTGGACTATTATCTTATCATTGGTACAAGGAAAATAAATGCATGGCGAATTCTGAAGAAATGTCAAAAAACAGTAAAAACACGCATGCTTAAGAACTATAATAAGGAGGAATTTTTGTCTGCATTGCGTTCTGTAAATTTTGCCGCCCAATTTTCTGAGTTATTAGATGATCCAAATAAGATGGCAGCAACATTCCATGAAACATTTGAATCATTGCTAAATTTTCACGCACCTTTCAGAAAGCGCAAGGTTCGCGCGGAGTGTGCCCCTTGGATAAACCCTTCAATAAAAGAACTTATGCGCAAGCGAGATCATAACAAAAAATAGCAACGCTGTAGCAATGTCCGAAGGACTCTGATGATGATGATAATAATGAGGAAGATGATGTTAATAATGACGAAGATGACGAAGAAGAAGACAACGATGAAGAGAATGATGATGATGTTGGTGATGATGATGATGATGATGATGATGATGATGATGATGATGATGATGATGATGCTGATGATGTTGATGATGATGATGATGATGATTTTGAATATGATGATGACTTTGACGAGGATGATAATGATCATAATGATCATGCTAAAGACGATCATGATGATGATTATGATGCTCGACGACGACGGCAACGATGATGATGATCACCGTCTTCAACATGATCATCATCGTCTTCAACATGATCATCATCATCTTCAACAATGTTGAAAATGTTGAAGGCAATGATTGGTAATTGTGATGATGATGGTGATGACGATTGTTAACAATGTGATCAGATGAATCTTTCCTGGAAGAATCCCAAAACTTTGAATCGAAAATAGAAAACCCTAGTAACGTATATGTACTAATAAATATGAACTCATAGGTTAAACTGTGTAACAAATAACTCCCTTCAGTGCACCGAAACCTGTAGTCTTCGCTTCAAATGATTAATTTAATTCTAGAATCTCCAAAAGCTTTCATAAGAATTCGGATACTATGCAGATGACTATATTCGATAATTAGTAGCACTTTGAAGAATTGATTGCGAATTTTGAACCATTTATTTTCAGATGATTCTCGAAGCCGTAAACTGTTTTGAAAAAATTTCTTCTGTTTAACTTGGCAACAATTTCTACTGCGCCACAATCTCCTCCTCTTTTCACAAGAAAGTACCTTGCATGTAATAGGACTTCTAGAAACCTCTTAGAATAACAACCCAATCAAAAATTGTATGAAAGTATTTAAAATAAAAATAAAATCAAATTAGATTTGAGCAACATTTTGCAATATTGTAGTCAAACCTTTCTTTGAAGCTCGACCGAGCCAGTTTTTTGCGAGAAAATCTTGGTGTCAAATTTTTAGTTTCCTGCATCGTGGATCGAGCTCACAACCCTTAGCGCAAGAAACAAGCGCATTATTCCACTGCGCTACAAAGACAATTGGTTCTAATTGATGTTTTTGGCAAGCAATTGCATTTTGTTAATTATGCCCACTAACCACAACACTTACGGCGACTTCAAAGTTTACTTCCCATTATTTGTGGTTTATCTTTTGTTACGTTTTGGCAGCAAAAAGCGTCTATATGCCTATATATATATATATATATATATATATATATATAATATATATATATATATATATATATATATATATATATATATATATATATATATATATATATATATATATATATATATATATATATATATATATATATATAGACTTTCCTGAGATACAATTATTCACCGTATTAATCGTTTCTTGTATCAATCTATTTTTGTTTATCGTACAACTAATAAGCATCATGTTGATTAATTTGGCGTCAGCATCACGACCGGAATCCCTACGCTTTTATTTCCATTCTACTACCTATTTACTTATTATCCAATTCTTTTAATCCATAACTTTTGAAAATTTTTCGCCGAGGACAATCTCCGGAAAATGCCGATTACAAAGATACCTTTTGTTTTTCAGTCCGTGGAGTGGTTCTTATTACAACGAACACCCTCTTAATATGTCCTCCGGACATAAAAAACTAGCTACAAAGAATTCAGCGCTGTGGCCAAAATACAAAAAGCCCCGCAATCTTGCAACATCTCATTACGCGAAGCTGTGAAAAATTACTATTCTCAGAAAATCTCGGAGAACCAAAGCAACCCATCAAAAATGTGGAAAACCATAAATACGGTTCTTGGTAAAACATCTAAAACCACTTCGGTTGCCATGGTCGAATTGGAAAATGAGCAGATTACAGATAAAAAAGAAATCGCGTCTGCTTTTAACAAACATTTCACTAATGTAGGCCCTTTACTAGCTGGTAAAATTAACGGTAAAATAAATTATGACCCAACCCAGTTTATCCCGAAAAATGAAGGGGATACTAAATTTAAGTTTAAGCCTGTCACCAAGCACTATATAGTTACTGCACTCAAAGGGTTGAAAGACACTAAGTCACCAGGACCTGATAAAGTTCCACCAAAGATACTAAAAGATGCTGCGGAACAAATCTCCAACGCCTTGAAAATAATTTTTAACGAGTCACTGAGGGTGGGAGTGTTTCCTGACATGTGGAAAAGAGCACGTGTGACACCAATTTTCAAATCTGGGCGGAACTCGGACCGAAATAACTATAGACCAATTTCTGTTCTGTCAGCTGTTTCTAGAATATTTAAAAAAGTTGCAAGAGATTAACTGTTTGAATTTCTGACAGCTAACAATTTGCTATCCAAAAATCAATTTGCATATCGCAAACTCCATTCAACAATAACTTCACTGTTGAGTGTAATAGATTCTTGGTATAGCAACATCGACCAAAAAAATGTCAACATCAGTCTTTTCTTTGACCTAAGAAAGGCATTTGACACAATTGATCATGAAATTCTCCTAAAGAAACTAAAAAGTTACAGAATTCGCGAGACAGAACTTGAATGGTTCGCCTCCTATCTTACTGAACGACAGCAGTATTGCTACCTTAACGGCCAGAATTCAGAATAACAGCTGGTTACTTGTGGCATACCTCAAGGGTCATGTTTAGGGCCACTTCTATTTATATTGTATACCAACGATTTCGAGAAGTCCCTAACAAATTTCGCACCCAATATTTATTTCTTTAGGTGGGAGAGAGGCATAACAACTTTTGACAGACTTGAGATATGAGTTGCAATATATTACGGATTGGCTAAGACAAAACAGGTTAAGCCTGAATGTAACGAAATGCGAATATATGTTCTTAGGAAACAGCAAGCAACTAGGAAAGATCACTGAGGTTGGAGAAGACGAAATCAAGCGAGTTAGGAAAACGAAATATCTAGGTCTAACAATTGATGAAAGCCTGTGTTGGAATCAACAGTATAAGATAGTGAAAGGAAAACTGAAGGGTGGCCTTGATTCCATTAGAAAACTAAGATACATGCTTCCCCAATCAAAATTATTTCAGGTATACCGGGCATTGGTAGAGAGTCACCTTAGATATGGCAATATATTATGTGGTCACCTATCTGAAACTAAGCTCCACAATCTGCAGAAACTACAAGATAGAGCCATTTCCATTAGCCTTATCCAGTCTGCACCCATAAAGGACACAATACCATCTGCAACACTAAGTGTCAAAGAATTAATTAAGTTTGACCAGGCAGTTATGGTGTGCAAAATTCAAAAGAAACAGTGTCCTGAAATCCTTAAGCAGAAGTTCAAAAATAGGTCTCAGATTTCAACATACGAAACACGAAGACAGAACGACCTGCAAGTGCCAAGACCTAGGCTAGAAATGACGCGAAAAAGCTTCTCCTAACCAGGTGCTAAGGTATGGAATGAGATCCCAAATAATATAAAGGATACGGAATCCATTCCACTTTTCAAGAAAAGGTTTAGAAACCATCTCTTGGGCCAATAAAAAAAGGACAAAATGAAAAGCCCTACTTAAACATGACCTCCAGGTAGAACAGAAATTTTAGGTTTAAGACATTTTTATAATTTGTTTAGCTTATTGTAAATTAGATATATATTTATTTATTTTTCTTCATATTTATGATCTGATGGAGTATCAAGTATCAAAAAAGGTGAAAGGATAAAGCAGCATGTCCCTACCAATATTCGTCTGCATAACTTTCGGCAACGAGAGCAACCACCCCGTGATCTAAACAACAACATCTACTCGATAATCCAATTTGTGCGGAAAATTACAGCGAGCATTTTTTCAGAATCATTGGCAAAGCAAGATCTTTGTTTCACATAGGGGTTTTGAAATCTGTCTACATCAAAACCAAAAGGCCGGTTCTGTGTAGACAGAAAGAGTTCGTTTTCTCACTTGGACTCTTCAAATAATTCTATTGGTCTTCCCGCTTATCCAACCAGCTGATTGGTGTTTAAAACACAATGCCAATTCAGCTTTTTGTTCTTTCTGATTGGTGCATTTCGAGCCACATCTGGGTATAAATTCTGCCTTAGTCTATTGTTTCGGTCTGTTTCTGACGTTCATACTCTGAGGAGTGTCAGACGAAAAAAGCTTTTAAGTACGCCCGAAAATGATTTCGCTGCTTATCGCAATTTTGAAACAACTATTTCCTAAAAATTATTTCCCAGGTACATGGGACCAGCGTCCTCGTCATGCATCATCACTCTCCTTTTCTCTGTCTTGATCATTGTGCTTGTGCAAGCCTGTGAAACAGTAACATCAAGATATCCGTTGATGATTTCAATAATTTATTTCAGATAATTTAAGATAATTTCTTTGATATAATATATGATGGCTTCGGCAGTGAACTTCATTTTTAGTGTGGCATCAAAACTGTTTTCCAGAAGATCAATAGAAGTTTCATTCAGCAGTTCCGGATCCATGTTCAAGGAAATGCATATAGACCTATCATCTGACATATCTATTTTCAAATGTATTGCAGATTGTACAGAATTGAATTTTACCCATTAAGCATATCGTTTGAGAATCATTCACAATGACTGCGCTGTATTACATTTCCTTTAAGAATGCAAAATTTCTTCTTTTGGTGGCAATTTGACTTCATAGAACATGTCACCATTACATGCACCTGTCTGCTATTGATCTCGTTCGATATTTTTGACAATATTTTCGCAAGCACAAAAATCCTGGACCCCCGTTTTTGCACCTAAAACCCAGCAGAACCCCGTTCATCATGACTTTCTGAAACAACTAGGGGTAGAGGTATCTCAAAATGCCCATTAGAATTTCTCCACCAAAAGGTGGCCCTTACCTCAAAAATAGCCTGGTCATTATGAAGTGGTTTTTGGGCAGAAAATTACGCGTTTGCTTTTAAAGAATTTAAAAGAGTAATAAAATAACGGATTAGAGTCAAAATTTAATAAAATATTGTGGCTCAAAAAATACAATGGAAGCTTTAAAAACAAATGACTTACGTTCTCGCTTAGCTTTATAGTGTTCTTGTGAATTGGCCCCTGCAAGAGGTTCATAAAAAAATCGATTTGGATTTATTTTCTTAATCTCCTTATTCATAGACAATGAAATCAATAAAAAAGTGTTGCGCAACATATAAACCCGGTTGAGGGGGGGGGTTCACGGACACCAGTGCGTCCCCATATGGTTGGGGTTGTATAGGAATCATCTCAAAATTTCGGAAAACCAAATCTCAAGAGGAATCAAGGTTCAATCAAATCAAAATAAAAAAAATGGCATTCAAGGTTTCTTAGTTCTTAGTTGAAACTAGATTTATCCAAAGTCTAAGACCCCGTTAACACTATGCCGGATGAATTTAATAAATGTTTTCTATTCTACAGGTCCACAGTCGTCAAGAGAGAAGAAAAACACACAGGATGTATCAAATTCTCAGGGAGATCAGCTGATTATTTGACATTTACATGGTAAGAAATGAAATTAAGGCAAAGATGCTTCAAATGGATGTTGAAATATAGATAAAACAAGCCATTGTTCTTATTAAGGATTGTGCATCCCTTAAGTCATGCAGTTTAAAATATTCTCAAGGTGGTAGATTTGATAGGAGCATGGAGCCCGAAGAAGGCGCATAGTAAATTGAAACAATATTTCAATGTAACATGCAAGAACAAGCAAGGATTGGAGAATAATATAGTGCAGGAATTCCCATCCTTAAACATCAACATCAAGGGTATGAATTCATAGTGATACATCGTTATCCGGACCACGGGAGGCCCAGGAGGGTGAATATTTAATGAAAAATAAGCCGAGCTGACGAAACATTCGAAAATCGAGCGATTTTGTGCCGAGTGGTGGCCGGAGGAGCCTAGGGAGAAAGCAAATTTGAGTAGACCTGCATGGAAGAAACGGGAAAATATTAACTGATAAAGATATCTAAGTTGAAAAAAAGTATTTGGGGCTTTAGTTCGATAATTGAAGAATATTTTGATATGCGTTTGCAGAAATTTTGAGCAACGATGCCGGAATGCGAGCGAATCAAAACAGTTTAAGAATTTGCACTGAGTAAGAACTTTCACTCCTTGTATTTTTTTTATATAAACACAAACAGTCAACTGAGAAATTCGAGCAGCATATTCGAAAAGTATTCAATTCAATAAAAGATCGAGTAAAGAAGGGTCACAACAAATGATATACACAAACACACAGGAATTACAATTTGATCAACTAACAGAATTATCAACTTATCTTTCATTAAATATTCACCCTCCTGGGCCTCCTGTGTCCTGACACGGCGAGATAAATCGAAATGGAGCCAAGTATTATTTCAAAAGGAAATCACTATTCAGCTACAGTTCAAACGTTGAATGAAAGGTTCAGGGCATAAGATTAAAATAAAGATTTACTTCATGCAGCAAGCTCAGCTACATTGAAAAATCAAATTGAGAAATAAAAGTTTAAGGTGAAGGCTGCGTTAAAAAGACAAAATCACTAAGAAATAATTAATTGAAATACACTTCACTGGAAATTTATTGTTGAAAATTAAATACATGTTTAATATATAAAAGATATTTTAATTAAATATCAAAGAAATAATACACAGCAAAGGTAAGGAGAAAAATAAGTCAATGGAACGCGAAAATTACGAACAATCAGGCAACACATTGGCTTCGACTAAAGAAGTTCGGGGTTATTGATTTTGCATCTATATTGAGGTCAAAACGCAGAATAATTGGTTAATAACATAGTAGCTAATGCACCAAATTCATCTTGCTCATACTATGCGAGTTTTTGATTTTCAGCATGAATAGGACTTGATAAGAAAAAACGTCCCTTTTAAAACTGAATTCATGTTTTTGACACCCCTTGCCTAGGCCCATTTTCCAATCACAAACCTTGAACATGAAGATTTGATTTTGAACTGTTGATGTTTCGAGTTTAATAATTCAAAAATAGCTTTATCAAGAAAGAGATAAAATTTTAAAACTTTATGTAAAAGCTGTCCGCACATACGCAAGGTCCATTTTCAAATCCCAGGCATTGAAAGTGGCAAATTGATTTTGCATTCATTGACATTCAAAGACACATTTGACTTTTAATTTAAGTTTTGTCAAATAGGCAGTATCGAGAAGAAAAGAGAATTTAAGAAACATAATTTGGCCTGTCCTGAAAAGTGCCGCAAAAAAGATTCCGCCTTCCGATATTCACGAGGGCAACATCAATAACGCGGAACTTGCGAAACTTCTGAATTTTAGAAACCAAAAGACATTTTAATCCATTAAGTTGATTTTGCAGCTTTTCCATTTGTATCACAGCCTCTAAGAGTAGCAATGGCTGTTACAAACATATTTACAATTAAATCTAAAGTCGGCATTATGCCTAGGCCCATTTGCCACCCACAGGATATAAAAGTGGAAATACGATTTCACAATTATATTTTATTTAAGTTTTGTCAAACGTTTTAAGAGAAAGAGAACTCTAAGAAACATCACTAAGTTTTGACCTCTCTATAAAAGTCCCATGACATAAGATTCCGTGAATGTTAAAATGTAAACATCAAGGCAGCACAGAACATATACAGAACATATAATGAAAATTTGCAAAATCTAATAACTCGAACTTACAATCAAACTCGTTTGCGTAGATTTTCTCGCGTACTTCTTCCTCCCATTTTTGAAATTTCACTGAAAGAAATCAGTAACAAAGTCAAATTGTTGAAGAAGTTTGTTTAAATTTTCTGTCATAAGTCTCTACATTTTTAAATCGATCAGAAACATTGGTTGCAAAGACAGAGTTGTGAAAAAAGACACCTTTACATACGTTCAGAGATACGATGAGCAGCAAATTTTGCTAACTTGAAAAAATTGTCTTTATGTTATAGACAATAAATATATGAATCGTGTCGTGCTAAAAACTTTCACACCATAAACTGAAACATCAAACTTATTCGATGTTTCAGTTGGACGTGAACATGATTAAATACGGGTTTATTCCTAAGACCCATGGGGAGTGGTGGCAGGAAAATTGGGCATTTTGTGCATCGCCCTATTTACATGCCTGAATAAACCTTTTGAAATCAGGTGATTGGCTCCACCATTTAAATCGAGCTTTTAGCCGAGTTAAAACAACTAGGACGTTAGCTGAACCTGTTGTTGTTGTTGTACTTCAGGTTGGAATTCGACTTGATTCATTAAGAACCTTAAAAGTGGATGAATTGAATTGAAATTCATTATGCTGGGCTGGCTTTGATGTATTACAGATTGGTGGGTGGGCTAGCGTAATTGCATTTTGCCATAGGTTTTCTGCCGTGATTTCACTGCTGGTATCAACACCTCGTTCAAAGGTCGCACCGTGCTTCCGCAGAAAACAGTATGTACACTCTTTATTCTTCACTCTTTCTGTTGAACAGGTGCATTGGTCCAACAAAGGCCCGGTGCATCGCACGCACAGTTTCCTGAATTTATATCTGGATATATACGTATTATTAAAATTGAGTAGTTCGAAAAATAGTAAGTGTTGTTGTTCTCCTAGGTAAAAGTTTTAATGCGATGCTTTCGTTGGATATAAACATGAAAAATAATCGCAACGGAAACACTGCCATATTTTTTTTTCATTATTATGACCATATCATACGATACATCGTCGGTCGAACCTGTTTAAAAAAAAGTAAGATACAAGTAAAAGAATTACAATCAAAAAAGAGCAAAAATTAGGCCGAGCACTGTTTACGTTATGTAATTTATAAGAATGAGTTCTCAACTCCTCAAAAATTTATGAAAGTTCAATACTAGAATCTTGAAACCTAAGATATTTATTTTCTCACAATGTTCTTTTTGTTATTTTCGCTCTTCTTACAGCATTCATAACTTCTGTTCGAGTCTTTTCCGTGAAAAAAACATGGTATTTGTGAAATTTCACAGTGCCTTTTTTGAGCATGAAAAGAAGTACTGCTTCAAACAAATGAAAAAGCTTTGTGGCCGGGGCTCTAATGAATTAGAGATTTATTTCTCATGCAAAAGTGAAAAACACGGACGTTGAAAAACTTGGACTTTTCTCCACTTACTGTTTGGCGCTCCTCCATTTCTCATTTAGATTATTGGCGGAATAATTGATGCATGAATAATTGATGATGAATATCAAATTACAAGTATATCAAATAACAATAGAACGGGCTAAAACCCGGAATGAAGTCCCTATAAATTTGTCCATATTTCTAACACTCCCTCCAATCAAGAAGCTATTCTTCTTGATTCAAGATTTCAGTCTGTAGTTCTCTTCTTTCTTCGCCTGCAAACGTAGCAAGTCTCTTGGTTCTTCTATTCAATATTTTTTCACCGTCTGATTTAGATTTCCTTTCTGGTAACGGTCCTTTTAATTCTAAACAAGTAATACCCTGCAACGGGCTTTGAATTTCAATCAATTGTCATTGACTCAACGTATGAATCTGAACAGCTCGAATTATTCCATCTCTACTCTTGATATGACCGATTACCTTTCCCATTCTCAAATATCTCTTCTTGGTTGTCTTATCAACAATAAGAATGATCTGTCATAGCTCTGGTACTTTAGCTAGTTGATTATTTTGTCTATGGTACTCTTGCAGTCCTTGCAAATATTCACGTGTCCATCTTTTCCACAAGTGGGTCTTTAGGATAGAAATATACTTAAGTCTCTTATTTATAGCTGTCGCATAATCTTCGTCCTCGTCGATTTCTGCATTTGAAAAACTAGCGATAGTTGGCAATGCGAAACCAAATATCATGTGATTCGGTGTTAGAGGTTCTTCTTCAAGCTCATCTGTTTGGTAAGTCAAAGGCCTGTTGTTCATCAAGCCTTCAACTTGTATCAGCAGTGTTTCTACCTCTCTGGAGCTTAATTTTGAACGTCCCAGAACTTTGTACAAAGTTGACTTCGAAATTGCTACCATTCGTTCAAAAAATCCACCTTGCCAAGGTGCTTTAGCGATATTAAATGTCCAATCTATTTGTCTTGCAGTTAGATAGCCTCTTGGCATATTCTCTTTAGATACTTTCCTGTGCTCTTAAACGTTTTTGCGTTGTCACTTGTTATAGTGTTCGGTGTCCCTCGACGACTCATGAATCTCTGAAGAACAGCTCTAAACTCCAATGACGTCATGTCCATTGTCAACTCCAGATGAACAGCTCGAGTGACGGCACAAGTAAAAAGTGCAATGTAGGATTTTTCATTGTTTTGCAGGTATATCGGACCAGCAAAATCGCATGCTACTACTTCAAAAGGTCTTGCTTGCTTCACTCTTAGTTCAGGCAACGGTGCAGTAACTGCTCCTTTCAATATCTTAGAACTTCTTTTAGCACAATCATTACATTGTCGAATGACTTTCTTTACAAGTTGTCTTCTCTTAGGAATCCAAAATCTCTCTATATTAAAATGGTTTTTTGATTAAGGCCTGATCTTGTAACAGTAACTTTGAGGCCCCTGTAAGTCGTATCCCACGATTCGGCCGCCCTGGGGTAGGTGAGCCAAGGCACCTGCTTTTTCCCCTCTTAGCCTGCGTGCAGCCTCAACTCATCTAACCGAAAGAGTAGAGTCTGCGCAACAATGAACGAAAGCTTGTACTGGCCTCTTTTTCAAACGAACCCAAGCGGTAAATCTTTTGTATGTCTATTGTTTATTAACCAATCAGCTCCGGTTGGCAAAAAACTGCCAACCAGAGCTGATTGGTCAAATGCTAATTTCATTGTTTTAATATAGTCGCGCCGCGAGACACGGCTGGTTTGCTTCGCGCGATCGCTTTCTTTGCCAAAACAAAATGGCGAATGTGTGCTTGGTTGCTGCACGAAGATGTTTGTTGGAGTAAGGGTGGTTTACCGGAGATCTACCTTACGAAAAACACTATTTTGATCAATTGAAGCCATGCCAAGAATAGAAACAAGCACGACATGGATTTTCCAAAGCGAGTTGTTTTTTTCTGGGCATCTAGACTAAGATAGTAGCCTACTCCTCCTACTTGGTTTATCAGAAGAGGGTGCACCCAGTGTCCCTGTGCACAACAAATAACATAAAAATACAGATAGTAAGATTTAATTTGACTTGTCTTGTCTGGTAGATTACATGCATTTAACTTAATCAGTATAAATAATTACAATACCTCCTCAAATAAATTTTCCATGTTATAAAGTAGCCCTAACAGCTGTGATGTTAGTTATGTAAATGTAGTTTATGAAGGATTTACTACCAGTAAATGTTTGTGCCTAGTAGGCACAAATTTTTGAAAGTTTATGCTGTTTTTATTTTCTTTGAATTTAAATCTTTCTTCAGAAACTAGAATCATTTGCTCAACCATTTAAAAGCTTTGCAATCAATCTAGGGCAGCAAAAAATCCAAATATTTTTGTCAACCTTTCCAAAGCTGTCTTGTTTCAATGTTTACAAACTGAAAACATGAAGTGTTGATACTAATAATGTGACAGCCATAATTATTGTCAGATTATTTTTCAGTGCTATTTAAGAGAAAAGAACACCAACTTAACCTTTTAAGATTTGGTGAACAGTTTGCAAGCCATCCTTAACTTTGCAGCTTATTTATCCGTGCCTTGGTTTAATTTTATGTTTTAATTAAATGTGCATTCACTCAGTATTTGGTCATTAAAATTAAATCTGAAAACTGAAACTGGTAGCAAATGACACAGCTTGCTTGTGGATTAAGGTGAAGGCAGTACTGGTATCAACCAAAAAGCAGAAAAATGTCTGTCAAATCAAATCTATGAGAAGACCCATAGCCTACAATATTGAAAAATTTTTTTGAAGTTAGTAACTACCAAAATACCAAAAAAATCCTTGTAATACACTGCAAAAATTCATGGCAATTTCATCAAAAAATTATAAACCAAGGACAAAAATCACAGTTAATTGAAGAATAACTGTGACTGAGATGGATGCATACTTTGAAACTAATGAATACTGTAAGTCCAGTACCAAGAAAAGTTCAAACTCTACATTTCAAGCCTTTCCTTGATCAAGCAAGAATACTTACTGAGGATAATTTGAGAGTTATACAAAAGAAAGGCTATTTATAAACAACAAACTTATAAATAAAAACAGTACAGTAAAAAGCTTTGCATCTATCCATGCATCTAGGATATATCAATCAACCTATTTGTCTGTAGCACTTTTTCCTTACAGAGATCAAAAGAAAATAAAATATCCAAGGAGCTAACAAAATAAAAATATATGAAGATACCCCTCCCAGTCAGTGATAAAAAAGTTACATACACCAAATACCAGATGATGCTGTCTGGATGATATTGTGTCAGTCTTATAGCCTGTGTTTAGGGTATCCTCGAAAAAAAAGTTCAACTAATTTAATTGCTCTTTAGTTTCGATTGAAAGTTTTTGTTGAAGAATTGACTGTAGAAGCAGCAGTGTTCAATGGTCAGCATATGAATGGTCAGGTATATGAAGTCGTATAAATTTTATATGAATGGTCAGCATCCACCAGTTATAGTTAATCGGGCCTACGCAAGAGTTAGGCCCCGGCCGCAGACAGCAAAGAACTTGTCACTTCCAGCTTTTCAGAAAGATTTTCTTGGCCAAACGTCTTATAAATGTCCAATACAGCAAAGTTTAAATACAAAACATCATTTTGTTTCAAAATTCATCGCAAAGAACTTCTTCGTAAAGTTACTGAGTTACACACAGCTTCAAACAACTTGCTCAAATCCCAAAGTGCTAGTAGGCGGTAATTAAAACGCTTCGGTTGTTTTCATCGGAAAGAATGCTCCAACGGTTGTTTTCATCAGAAAGAGGTTGCATTTTGCTGACTCAGCTGTACAAGCTTTCGTTCATTGTTGCGCTGAATCTACTCTTTACGTCCAACAAGAAAGAAGAGTTTGAGGCTGCACGCAGGCTTTCAACACTAACTTTCATTTTCTTTTGGTTTTTATTCCAATTTTAATTTCAATTCAACTAAGATTTCTGATTAAACAGCTGAAGATTAAGAATAATATTGAAATATATTTTAGATTAAAGATCAATTTCACATTTACTAATATTAACATTCAGGCTAATACTCTTAGGTGCAAAATAAATGGGGGTCCAAATAAATGGGGGGTGGGAAATTTTTCAACAGTTTAATAAACGGGGGGTCCTAACAAGGTCTGGGGGCTGGGGGAAAAAACTAAAAATTAATAAACGGGGGATGTTTATTTAGCACCAAAGAGTATGAAGATGAATTAAGATGATGATAAAGTTTGACATTGACATTATTGCATGTGGCGATTAAGAACAACCTCAACATTAATTTTAAGTCTCAACATCATTTCAGATTTACACCAAGAATAGCCTAAAGGTGCAGATTAAGACTGATTTGAAAATAAACTTAAAGTTTAAGTTCAAAAATGAAAGACTGATACTAAGACCAAGACTAACAAAGATTAAGACTAATATTAAGATTGAGTTCAAGATTAACTAACACTAAGATTTAGATTAGGCTTAAGATTAAGATTAAGATTACAATTCAGATTCAGATTCAGATACAGATTCAGATTAAGATTAATATTTAGATTAAGATTAAGGTTAAGATTCCAATTCAGGTAGAAGTTAAGATTAAGATTCCATTTCAGTTCAAGACTAAGATTAAGACTAGACTAACATTAAGATAAAGATAAAGATTTTGATTAACAGCAAATATAGCCACCTCAATGCACAGTGCCTTTTAGGTGGAAGTTGTTATTGGCAGAGTTGATCGGAGGCGGTGGTCCTCATGAGGCGGTGGTCTTACACGGGCAAGGGCTAGTCTACTATACTAAAATGGTAATTTCCATGGAAACCGATTTTGTCTCAGTCACTCCTCCGAAGTTGGGAATGGTACGATTTTCGGACTGTTTCGCTGCTCTGCCGACCGTGGGGTAGGCATGTCATCACCCTTTCGTTTTTGAAAAACTTCCATCGCTTCTGGGGTAACTGGGGCTAACCCTTCTTTGATGTGCGTCATTGGTGCCTGTTTGGACAATGGCCCAATTGTTTTCGTGAAGGGATTATCGAAATCTGAAGCCCGTGAAAATAGCTCGGTTGGTAAGGCGTCCTGTTTCGTGATGTGGGTTGTCGGAGGCAGGAGATCGATCCGACTCAGCAGAGAATCTTTTTCCATTAGAATTTTTTATTTCTGTTGTTTTTGTGGTGGAAATGCTTTTCAGAGGACAAGGAGACGTCTCCATCACTAAACCGTGCTTCGGAATTATTTTAAAATTCGTTTGGTATTAATATTTTTCAATCAAAGTTTCTCAAACAAAGTCCATTTTTACATGAATATTCAGTCAACCGGCTTGAATCGCATTTTGCAAATGCCTTTAACCATTTCAATGGAAACAAAATTCCATTACCAGATTTCAAAAGCTTATTCAGAAGGGCACTTCATTCAAAGCAAACAAACAAAAAACCTTTTTAAAGGGTTTTTGAAGACTGAATTTGAAAGCCAACAAAACCATTTGCAAATGCCATCACGAAGTTTAAGCTGGCTTGATAGCAGTATCTGACTATAACAGGACTGAGGAAGATAAACTACCACAAGACCAAGAAACAGGATCCTGCAGTAAACCCGAGTTCTGTACTATCAGACGGAGAATGCGTTCAATCTATTATATTGCTACGTTTTCTATCAAGGATCTTTGGGGGGATCCTTTCACAGGGAAGGAAACAAGGACAGCCAGAAAGGTAAAATTTTCTTCGCAACATAAAAACTGGACTAACGAACTGGGCTAAGGAAAACGACGAGGAACAGAACTGCGGAAACTGAGTAATAACAAGACTGAGGAACAGGACCATAGTACGGGACTGAAAACCAGAAATAACTTCCGGACTAAGGAACATGAACAATAACATGACTAGGAAACAGGACCAAGGAACGGGACTGAGGACCATGAACAATTGAATAGACTATAGAGAAAGACAACTGCTGTACACTGACTAATTTGAAACTTAGGAACATCATTGTGGACTAAGGACCTTGCACTAAAACAGAGGAACAGAACTTGGATTAGCACTAGGAATAGGGACCCTGGACTAGGATCAAGGACAAATACTAAAGATTAGAAACTAGGAGCTAAGTGGAGAGGCAAAGGTCATTGACGCAGAGGTCCTTGAGGCGGAGGTCTTTGAGGCAGAGGTTCTTGAGGCGGAGGTCTTACTAAGGCAGTGGTCTTAGACGGGCAAGGGCTAGTCTTATAAACTAATTTTGTAGTAGTAATGGCAACATTTTTGTCCGAGTATCAACTTTGAGGCCGTTTAAGTTAGGCTTCTGAAACCTACACCCTTCTCTGCAACCCATTCTGAAGTTAAGCCATCGCTTGCCAAATCATTACTAACTGCTACCGTTCCTGGTGTAAACGGGGAAAGCACCCCCTCTTTTGTCACAAGGCATTGTATTGCCAAATTAGAATCTTTTGTCTACACCCCAGATGTAAATTACTGGCTTACTGTATGTTAAATTCTTCTTACTTCATAACGATAACTACAAGTAACGAAGCTGACTGGTTATATCCACTAAATTTCATGTATACCTGCATTATTTACTGGGAGATAACAACTTCTCTAGATCTAGACCGATTTAAGGTTGATGTTTACAGGAAAATTCAGTCAACCGGCTTGAATCGCATTGTGTTAATGCTTTTACCCCTTTCAATTGAAACAAAATGACATTACCTGATTTTAAAAGCTTATTCAGAATTGCGTTTCATTGAAAGCAAAACAAAAACCCTTTTAAAAACGTTTGTGAAGAGCGCATTTGAAAGCCAATAAAACCAAATGCCATCCTGAACTATAAGCTGGCTAGATAGCAGTATCTGACTAAGCAGTATTAAACAAGACTGAGATTAACTACTACAAGGACAAGAACAAGGAACAGGACTAAAGAACAAGACTGAAGACCATGATTAATTTCAGGACTGAGGAAGAGAACTAAGGAACAAGACTGAAGACTATGAGTCATTTTAGGACTGAGGAAGAGGACTAAGGAACCGGACTGAAGACCATGAGTAATTTCAGGACTGAGGAAGAGGACTAAGGAATGGGACTGAAGACCATGGGTAATTTCAGGACTGAGTAACAGGACTAAGGAACGGGACTGAATACCATGAGTAATTTTAGAACTGAGGAATTGGACTAAGGAACGGGCCTGAAGACCATGAGCAATTTTAGGACTGATGAACAGGACTAAGGAATGGGACTGAAGATCATGGGTAATTTCAGGACTGAGGAACAGGACTAGGGAATGGGACTGAAGACCATGGGTAATTCCAGGACTGAGGAAGAGGACTAAGGAACAGGACTGAAGACCATGAGTAATTTTAGGACTGCAGAACTGGACTAAGGAATGGGACTGAAGATTATCAAGATCATGAACAGTAACAAGACTGAGGAATGAGACTTAATACCATGAATAATTTTAGGACTAAGGAACAGGATAAAGGAACGGAACTGAAGACCATTAGTGATTTCAGGACTAAGAAACAGGATAAAGGAACGGGACTGGATGCTTTGAATAATTTCACTATTCAGAAACTGAACAAAGGAGTTGGACTGGAGACAAGGAATGTTTTCAGGACAAAGGAACATGAACAATACCAACACTGAGGAACAGGACCAAGGGACAGGATTGCGGATGCCGACTTACGCCATAGGGATTACCTTTATAGATTGATATTCATTTACTTTATTTACTTTAAATAGTTATTTTTAGATATTAGGGTTTTCTTTATTAATTTAACAGTTTGAGGTGTTTACTTTGCATACAGGTTCACTTAGATTAGAATGGTTTATTAAATTTAGTTAGAATATTTAAAATTTTTTGTTGTAAGTTTTGTAATGGAGCCATGAAAATCAGCCTTAAATATTTGAAATGAATAAAATAAATGAGTATTCGTGTAAAGTCCCTAAGGCTTCGTAAGGCCACCCCAAAAAACCTTATAGCAGCGTTTGGACTCGTTTGTGAATTCCTTAGAAAAAGTATTACGGCAACGCCGTCAGAAACTGTGAATATTGTCGTATTTCCCATTCCGTTTTTTTTTTGTCTGAAGAACATATTAAGAGGGTGTTCGTTGTAATAGGCATAACGGTATATAGACGCGTTTTCCTGCCAAAACGTAACAAAAGACAAACCACAAATACTAGGAAGTAAACTTTGAAGTCGCCGTAAGTGTTGTCGTTAGTGGGCATAATTAACAAAATGCAATTGCTTGCCAAAAACATCAATTAGAATCAAATGTCAGTGTAGCGCAGTGGAATAATGCGCTTCTTCCTTGGGCCAAAGGTTGTGATTTCGATCCACGATGCAGGAACATTCTATAACCTCAAAATTTTCGAAAATAAAAATTTGAAACTATGATTTTCTCGCAAAAAAACCGGCTCGGTCGGGCTTCAAAAAAAGGTTTGGCTACACTTATTGCAAAATGTAGCTCAAATATACTTTGATTTTATTTTTTCAGTCATTTCCATAACATGCAAATTCTTATGATAGCTATTGAAGGCTAGAATTGAATTCATCATTTGAATTAAAAGTTCTGACGTAGTCTGAACTGCAGTTAATCGGAACCCTTTTCGCTACCGGCAACCTTGCGTAATCCATATATGACACAGATGCCACATTAATTCTCCCAGGATACATTTCCTTGTATAATATTTCTCAGTGGTATCATAAGTACTGACCAATCCCATGTGCCTAACTCCCTTAGTTATGCTAAACAATAGAAGGTATGACATACCTTTCACCCTATCTATTTTCGATTTTCTGCCCATCGGGTTTCCATGATACAGAAGGATAACGGAACGCCCAACAAAACAAACCAGGAAACGCAACATTATTCTCCTTAGGGCCTAAGCCTTTATCGCATGTCAAATTTTGCTTTATTGTTAGACTAAGGGAGTATATCACCCGCCTTCGCTGATGTGATTTTATATTTTCTGTCCCTATGCACTGTGTTGTGATTTGAAAACTTGAACTAGATATCCAGTTGGCTTCACTTTTGACAAGTTGGGCCTGGCATGGCAATATGAAAATAATAGTTAAAGCTATTGATAGGTTTATCTTCATTAATTTCCTGCTTGGACATGGATATGGTGTTTTAGAGTATTCCATATAAGTTTCAGGGGTTAGATACCTTTTGCAGGAAAGCTCAAGGCTCAGGGACCGGGGCCCATGACTTGGAGCTACTCACTGTATACACTCTGGTTAAGCATCCCCCATTATCTAAATGCTTGGGCAACTGAAGTTTTTCAAATGCCTAATTCTAAATATCCCTGAGACAAAGATCTTTTGGCAGCCCCTTCAGTTAAACGGACAAAAGGAATGTAATATTCTAAGTTGAGGAGCATTGGTTAGCGAATTAGCTCTTGAACAGCACAAAAATTTACTTAAAAGCAAGCTATTCCCTCCTTCCCCTGGGGTGCAAAAGAACACTGCTAGTTGCTTCATCCTCCCTTGCTTTCAGGTTTCGATGTTTTTCCAGCCTTATGCATTTTCAATTTTATCCATAATGACATCACTATACAAATTGGAGTGTCATCATGTAGTACAGAGTTAACTAACTTAACAGTAACAGTAAAACATTAAATGGAAAAGTAGAAAAATTATTAAAAAGTTACAGACAAAGAGGTTCAAGACTAACAAACTTAAACTTTTGAGGCAAGTTTAAAAAGGGCATAACATTTCCTTCCAGCTGTCATCCTACCCTTTGAATAAATATCTAGCAAACAACATGCACTGTCACATATTTGACAATGAAAGCGAAAAAATAAAATAAAATAAAGAAAGAAATCCACAGTGTCCTAATGCTTGAGCAACTAGAGTTTTCACATGCCAGCTCGTTAAATTCTCAAGAGAGTGACAATTTTGTGGCCCCTTAAGTTTAACTGAGAAAGGAAAGGAATATCCTTAGTTGATATGCATTTTGTTGGAGAATTGGCTTTTATACGGAACAACATTTTATTCAAAGTCAAGATAGTTCACATTGCTAATGGCTTCATACTTGCTGTCAGATTTCAATGTTTTACAATCTTGCCCTTTATTTACCAAAAATTAGGCCCCAGTTTGCATCCAAGGATCAGCAGTTTCACTTCTGAAAACCTTGTGGATGACACAGCCATTCAACCTATATCCTGTCATATTGTATGCAGGGCACGGCCAGGTGAATAACGCGGACCCCGCGGACCCTGCGGACCTCGCGGACCTGCCTGTTTTGGTCCGCGACATGTGGGTCCGCGTTATTCACTTTTCCTAGGCCAAAATGAATAACGCAGACCTTCTGATTTCGCGGACCTTAACATTATTTCTTCTTGTTAAGAATTAAAATACTTCTGATGGCAATTAATTGTCGTATTTATGTTTCTTTTATTAAACGTCAAGTATCACTAAAGCTTTCGTTTATATTGTTTGAAAATGTAGGCCGACTTCGTTATCAAGGAAAATTTCGGTGATCAAAACAGGGCGGTTTTGAAATCGTAGAAAATAAACATAAAGCAAATGTTTTACTTCATCTCCTTCAATTAAATGCTGAAATTTTTCTCGAGAGTTGACTTCGAGTTAACTTCACTCGACCACAATACGCAATAAGCAAGGTCCGCGATCTCGAAGGTCCGCGTTAATCGTACATCTAGCTACTTTATAGTCAGGGCATTTTTTAAGAAATTTTCACTACTGGGGAAAATTTGAAAAAGGGCCTAAAAGCTTAATAAGCGAAAGTAAAATACATCATTTTAAAGATTTTCACAGTTGCCTCAAAACAAAAAAGGCAGAGGCACAGGGGCGCAAATCCACAGAACTTTACAGGGGTGTGAAAGGAAGTGGCACCACAGAAAGAAGGCTCCAGAGCGTCTAGAGGGGTCCGGGAGCATGCTCCCCCGGAAAATTTTGAAAAATTGGGTAGCTAGAGTTGCTCTGTTGATCATTTCAGGACTCTTCTATCAAATTTGCGCAGCCCAGATTTTGAAGAAAACAGAAGATACAGAAGATACATTTTCGCAAAAAATTAAACTGAACCGCTTAGAAGTTATGTCCTGACGCCCACGATAGTCCAGAAACGTAAAAAATTTGTCCAGAAACAACTGACGCTACTTGTCTGTGGTTTAGAATTTGGGGTGTCCACTACTGACGGCTGTATTGACTACAAATACATTGTACCGTCATCGCAAAGTCAAAATTTTGTTCTTGTACGAAGCTCAAACAAACAATATCTTTACCAATACTGCCAATGCCTAAAATACATGCTGTAGATAATGAAAGAAATTTTCACTTAAAACTACCAGTTGATTTGCAAGTGGGTAAGTGGGAATTGACAAGGGCCCAGACTACTGGGGAAATTCTATGATTTTGGCGCTCACTACTGGGGATGGCATTGGGCCTACTGGGGAATGTTCCCCAGTAGTTACACTGTTAAAAAATGCCCTGTTTATAGTTTACTTTCAAAGGGGGCTAATTAACAACACATTTTAGCAGACCTTTCGATTCAAGCGAGACCTCTCTGTTTGTCGCAAAAAACCTCCCTATCTTGTTCACCAGATATTTCAAAGTTTTGAAAGGGCAATGGCCTAAATTTTCAACGAGATCTCGTTCTTGAGAGAGGGTAAACATATGAGAAAAGGATTGTTTTGAGATAGATAAATGACTAGGACAATTCAATGAAAGTAGCGAGTGCTGAGAAAGCAGAATTGAACAACTGAACAATGGTCCGCGAAATCAGAAGGTCCGCGTTATTCATTTATGCATAAGGGGAAAATGAATAACGCGGACCTTCGAGATCGCGGACCTTGCTTATTGCGTATTGTGGTCGAGTGAAGTTAACTCGAAGTCAACTTTCGAGAAAAATTTCAGTATTTAATTGAAGGAGATGAAGTAAAACATTTGCTTTATGTTTATTTTCTACGATTTCAAAACCGCCCTGTTTTGATCACCGAAATTTTCCTTGATAACGAAGTCGGCCTACATTTTCAAACAATATAAACGAAAGCTTTAGTGATACTTGACGTTTAATAAAAGAAACATAAATACGACAATTAATTGCCATCAGAAGTATTTTAATTCTTAACAAGAAGAAATAATGTTAAGGTCCGCGAAATCAGAAGGTCTGCGTTATTCATTTTGGCCTAGGAAAAGTGAATAACGCGGACCCACATGTCGCGGACCAAAACAGCAGGTCCGCGAGGTCCGCAGGGTCCGCGGGGTCCGCGTTATTCACCTGGCCTGCAGGGCACTGGGTCTGAGTAGGGGCAGTGGCTCTAGGAGTATTCCAATGCAGTTTGTTAGTGTTTAGTGGAGCTGCAACCCAGTCAATCTTAGACGCTTATTTTCAAAATTTTTCCGAAAGCTGCCAGAAGTTTATTTCCCTAGAAAATTGCTCAATATAAAAATTGGGACAATTGTAAATTTTCCATTCAATATTCCTTACAGCCCTATTGTATCCCCATCAAATCCAAAATCGCAGTTCAGGACTGCTACTATCTATATCAAAAATAATCTAGTTCAAATATTAACAATATATACATACATCAACAAACATAATTTCTTCACTTTTCTGGGGCAATCACACAAGTGTGATCAATGGCAAGAAGTGCACTATAACTGCACTCTCCACAGAAAAGATTCAGAAATATCATATTCTTGCTCAAACTGCCACTCAGTTAAACCCCATCCTCATGTTTCACACCAGATCTGGACATGGATGTTTGCTCGTGGGGACACCGGCACCCCTCTCATCATCCGTGCACCTACTCTGGATTGCTGCCGCATTTCTACCAGACAGACCGACCCATGCCATCGGTTCTGTATCGCTAGCTATCGACAGCACACAACACCCCTTTAATACAAGGTTTGGCCTGGCCCGCCCCACCATAGGGCAGCTGCCCTTGACGGGTCTTGCCCAACCACAGCCTGCTTCTTGTCACATCACACTTCGAATGCCCACATATAGTATTTAATAAAGAAATGTAGTACCGTATGTAATGCATTGTGCGTACCGTATGTAACGAGTACCGTATTATGTACGTAGTGTTGATTGTTTTACATTTGAATGACTTTATTGGTTATTGCCAGCATGCAAATTGTTTGTTTCTCTATTGGTTTTTCTCAGCATGAGGGAAAAGGGGGCTGATTAAGCGAAGATTACAGGTTTCGGTGCACTGAAGGGAAGGGAGTTGTTTGTTACACATTTTAACCTATGAGTTCAATTTTATTAGTACAGTTTATATAACTAGAAAATTTCTATTTTCGATTCAAAGCTTTGGGATTTTCCCTTTCTCCCAGGAGAGGTTCATCTGATCATCATGGTCATCATTCGCATCATTATCATAATGATGATGATCATCATCATCATCCCCGTCATCATCATCATCATCACCATCATCATCTTCATCATCATCCTCTTCAGCTTCAATCATCATCATCATCATCATCATCTTCATCTTCAATATCCTTATTCTCCATCATCAACATCATCATCATAATTGTTGAAGACGATGATGATTATGTTGAAGACGTCGTCGTCGTCGTCGGCTAGAGCATCAAAATCGCCATCTTCATCGTCTTCAGCATGATCATCATGATCATCATCATCATCATCAACATAATCATCATCCTCATCATCGCCATCATAATCATCAGCGTCCTTCGGACATTGCTACAGCGTTGCTATTTTTTAATATCATATATGTAAGCGAGTGCTTTGCGCTAACGTTTTGATACGCAATTCATATATCTATTAAAGTTACTGCTCCTATGTAAAAAATTTCTTTCCATAAAGCGTAAAACTTTCTAAGTTCGAAAAGGCATGATTTCTAAAATTTTCCCACTCATTTTGATTAAGGGTTCCATCATACTAAATTCCTACGGGCCTCAAATGACTCTGTTCCACCACTGCTATTTTCTCTCCTTGCCTGTGAAAAAAATATCTAAAGCAACTTGAAGATCTTACAAGGTGACCCTGAGACCAAAGGTATCTTCAAAACACCACCTCTATTACCAGTAAGTAAGGTATTCTTATAAAAAAGTGTGTACTAGCTACAATATCTACCAGTAGATCTTCATTCAAGAGATCACACTAACTTTTACTTGCTCTTCGTCCTGTCTGATTAATTGCATCAAACGTCAATGACGTGGTACTTTTTGCAATGAAGAAATTTGGCGTCAACTGCGTAATAAGTTTTAAACTCACTCTGAAAAAGAATTGCAGCATATCTTTCTATTAAAACATTTGATATTACAGGAATTTTTTTCTCTTTTCAGAATGTTTCAGGCAACCATTAGGCGGGAGAGGCCCATCTCCAGTCTCCGAACAACTAGAAATTCAGTTCCTTTAATATTCATTGTGTTTATCGTATCGAAAAGGTGAGAAAACACGCTGAACAAACCTACTAGGAAGCTCTGATTTTTGGTGCTCGTTTGATATAAATTGCGGTGCCAACCTCGGAATTGGTGCAACCTTTGATGCTGTTCAAATTTCTTGGGATAGCCTTTGACACTTAATTGAAACATGGAGATGATAGAACTGAATGACTGATTGTTTTGAAAAGTCCATTTTTGCGCTTGTTATCTTCATCATCCCTATCCCAATCCATCAGATTGTTTTTCGGTCCAAAAATTATTGGCAAGATCACTTTTCCCAGTACGATCATTGGTCACATTTTCTTTCTGTTCTCTGAGCAAATTTACTCAGTGATTTCATTAATCCAAGTAGAAACGATGGTGTCTTTCGGATCACGCAGTCCCGGTTTTGCTGTCTATTTTGGTATGCAACTTTTGGAAAATTCTATAAAATAGGACCGTTTTTCATGTATGTACGTTTTTATGCAAGTACAGGGTGTTCCGAAATAAAGGAACCCGCTTAAGAAAAGGCCTTATCTGTGAACCGGCAGGGAATTTCTTACAGCATCCTAGCAACTTTTCCGATGTTTCTTTTCTCACTTGATTGTGAAAGTATGATGTCTTGTTAATATTTTGAGCGACTGTACCTTTTCTAAAAATAGCTCATTGTCACGTGATCGATGACGTCACTTTCCGGTATGAAAAATATTTTTTACGCAATAGAATATTGATTTATAACTCATTCGATAGATCTCGTTCTACTGAGTACGTTAGGTATTACATTTGCACCTCTATCACGTACGTGACCCGAGTTATAGCACGTCCAAGGTTTTTTAGCCAGGGGGTAACTCCATACAAAATTGACACATTTTCATGAAAGTTGTTGGAAAATAAATTCTTTTCTGCACTTGCGTATGCTCTACTTAGTTTAAAATGAGAAGAGGAGCCTTATTATCTTAAGTAGGACCACCAATAAACGATTTAAGACGGTATTTATTGCATTTTTAAACAAAGCTGTAACCCCCTTGTAAAATGAAAGTCCATGTTAGGCAACAGCTGTGTATCGATGCCAACGTTATTGCTAAAGGATCTGCAGACCAAGCATTCGAGGGAAGACACTATTATCGATGCATACGCATTCATAAAGAATGTTTTGACGCTCTTGTACAGTTCCGAGCAGAAGAGCTCAGCAATAACCACGAGAGAATCAGTCAAGATCTTTTAAGAGACCTAAAATCCTTGCGGAAAGATCCATCTGCAGATAATCTGCACAATGTTATGAGACTTGATTCTTTCAAATCACTCGCATCAGAAATACTCAAGTATGAAGAGGGGACAGAATCGCACTTAACAGTCCATTATCTTAAGGGTGTTTCAACTATGTTGGCCAGGGTCTCAGCAGTACGCGAGGGTGATTTAAGAAGACATGTGGAAGCTGAAAGACATATGCTGGGACTTACTTTTGCTCTAGATCATCAAAATTATGCCCGATACATAAGCTATCAGCATGTATTTCTTGAAGAACAACGTAAAGGCCAGACGGCAGCATATCAGGATTTGACATCTCGTGGGTTCGGTGGCAGTGAGTCCGGCCAATGTTTCTCCTCTATTCATGGTGACCTAATCACCGAGCACTTTAAAAGAGAGACCAAGGGAACTGCTGGCCCATTTAGAGCTGGTTTCAGTACAGACAAAGATGCAGTCAATACATGCGTTCGTACAATTCATGTCCACAGCAAGCTTCAACAAAGATTCCGAGATATGCTAGCTCTCAAAACATCATCAAAACATAAGGAAATGACCCCTGGAGCCAAAGTGAACCACGCAAAGCACGTAGCTAATTTGAAGAAGCAGCTCAAAACATATGGCATTGATCCATTCTCTAATGAAAGACCCAGGTCATTCGCAACTGGTGTTGAAATCGAGCAGAACATTGCCTCTAACATGCTTAGAGCAGCAGAACATGGAGATCAGCAGTATTTGAAGTTCGTTCAAGACCGTTTAATCTCTGGAGAAAAAAGCTTCTTTGATCCGATTCCAGGAAACAGATTATCCACGGGCATGAAAAAGAAACAAAAAGCGAAAGCATCTATTGGAATCTTAAAAGAGGATAAACAAGCATTTGGCCTTATGGTTACAAAATCAGTATCAATGGAAGAAGCGTTCAATTTCCCCATAACATCAGTGCCTTTGTCAATCGCTAC
This sequence comes from Chrysaora quinquecirrha, assembly GCA_014526335.1. NCBI lineage: Eukaryota > Metazoa > Cnidaria > Scyphozoa > Semaeostomeae > Pelagiidae > Chrysaora > Chrysaora quinquecirrha. The sequence continues at coordinate 222,228 of JACTAT010000007.1, read as the reverse complement.
CACGGAATATTGTCTTCGGTAGTCAGATAAATGGCAGTTCAGAAACTTGCTGATTAAAGAGTCGGATAGCACCACTAATGTTGTTCCAAAACGATGTGCATGGCTCACAGATGGAATGGCTGCGATCAGGTCACTAAAAGCAAAAACCACATACAGAGAGTTTATTGACTGTCTTGTTCAGTTTGTTACCCCTAGCAGAGAACCTGAACCAAACAGTGTCGGAATCATCAATGATACTGGAATCATCGGAATCATCAATGATACCGGAATCATCGGAATCATCAATGCACAAGAAAAGACAGAGGAGAAAAAAGTCCCCGAGTTCATATCAGCAATGTCAACCAACGCATGCTGCAAGATGCCCAATGGGAAAGCTTCTTTCACAACGGAGAGAACAAGGAAAACCTTATTTCAACCATCGCAGACTACTTGCAATCAAAGGAAGGCAGATCAAAGCTAAGATGCCCAGTTGTCATCACATCAAAATAAGTGACATACCAAATCACAAATCGTTCAAGTGAGGTGCTCTTCCACTGCAATCACGAAGAAGCAGATAGCAGATTGATCTTACATGCGATCTTAGCAAATCAAGATGTAGTTGTTGTCGCAAAAGATACAGATGTGCTGATCCTTCTGGTATGGGCATATGAAAAGTATTCTGTATCGCATCAATGGTTCATGAAGTACGAGAAAGATAGCTTTACAGATGTTGGGAAAATATGCCGCTTCATTGGAAGACAGCTCTGTTTATCATTGCCAGCTTTTCATTCGATTTCTGGTTGGGACACAACTTCATATATGTTCAACACAGGAAAAGTTAGCATTTTCAAAAAGCTTTTAAAAGATCCATCACTTTCTAATATGCTATATGCATTGGAGAACTAGACCCGCTGTTGGAGAACGACATTCAGGAATTAAAAGAGTTCGTCCGTGCTGTTATATACAAGGGTTGTAAAGACGAGAGCTACATAGATACAAGGGTTCGCCTTTATCAACAACAAAAAGAAAAGAGCTCTATGGCACTGCCCCCTGATCCCGATTCTCTCCTTCAAGCTCTAAAACGGTTTCAGTTGCAAACTAAAACATGGCTTCAGTGTTGCATGCATCGGATGGAGCTACTAGATCCCGAAGATTATGGTTGGAAATGGAACGAGGAAACATCGGCTATGACACCCGTTTGGTTCACTGGAGCACAGCTACCGCCGTCTCTGCAAAAGAAAGACCGTCACCAGAAAGGAAAGAAGTCAGTCCAAGCTGCAATAGAAGGATACGATGACGACTTAAGGAGGGGGCTTTGGGATTCCACGGGTTGCGGGTTAGGCTGATTTCGCCCTCGGGTTTTCGGGGTTTTCCAAAAAATTGTGCGGCTTTTCGGGTCAAGTATTTTTAACGGGTAACGGGTTTTGCCATATTTTTTGCTCGGGTTTCGGGTATTGTAGTAAAAATGTGCGGGTTTTCGGGTTTTAAACATCGCAAAGGATATCAATGTGTAAAGTTCTTAAAACAGTTGTTGAAACTAAGGTCATCCGGGTTTTCGGGTTTGTCCCAATTTTCTTCCGGGTTTTCGGGTTTTGATACCCCCCAAAGCACCCTCCTTAAGCGATATAGAGCAGGACGAAGGTATACCTCTTTCAAGTTAAGGAAACTTTGGAAATGATTCGATGGAAGCAGAAATTCATTCTGATGGTAGCAGCCCTGATTCAAACGAAAGTGAATGGGAAGTCTCGGACTTTTTATCATCCAATGATTCAGATGATGAATGGGCACCTTAGTCTCCTTATGGCTACCCAAGAATTTAAAGTAAGACTTTTCTGACCATTTTGTACAACTTTTAGTCTTAGTTTATTGCTTGTTTCGTTTAATATTTCACAAAAAAGTTGTTAGGATGACGACTTCGACTTTACAAAGGGGTTACAGCTTTGTTTAAAAATGCAATAAATACCATCTTAGATCGTTTATTGGTGGTCCTACTTAAGATAAAAAGGCTCCTCTTCTCATTTTAAACTAAGTAGAGCATACGCAAGTGCAGAAAAGAATTTATATTCCCAAAACTTTCATGAAAATGTGTCAATTTTGTATGGAGTTACCCCCTGGCCAAAAACCCTTGGATGTGCTATAACTCGGGTCACGTACGTGATAGAGGTGCAAATGTAATACCTAACGTACTCAGTAGAACGAGATCTATCGAATGAGCTATAAATCAACATTCTATTGCGTAAAAAATATTTTTTCATTACTGGAAAGTGACGTCATCGAACACGTGACAATGAGCTATTTTTAGAAAAGGTACAGTCGCTTTAAATATTAACAAGACATCATACTTTCACAATCAAGTGAGAAAAGAAATATCGGAAAAGTTGCTAGGATGCTGTAAGAAATTCCCTGCCTACTCTTGTGAGTAAAAGGATAAGTTTTAATATTTCATCTTCACAAAAATATGCTGTGATAAATGTGATTGATAAGCATGTGCGCAAACTTGTGCACATTTCATGCAATTGAGGATTTTCTGTTGCCGGGATAAGTTACAGCAAGGGTTTATTAATACAACCATTGGTAAGTTCAGGCCAAGGGTTTGAAAAATGATTGATTTAGACAAAATTATGTGAACTTTTTTTTTATTGCAAGTTGTGCTTTTTTGAAGTAAACGTTTGACTTTGACTAAAAAAATGTTGTTTCAAAAATTTCGTTTCTTTCTCGTGTTATTCACAAAATAAAGCATTAAACATGATGTCAGCATGATTCTTATTCCTACAAAAACAAGAGAACCAAATTTTTTTGCTCAAACAATAAATTTTGACTTTGGTACAAAGGTTCTTTACCGGGTTTCTTTTTTATGGAACACCCTGATCTTTTTGGCATTTTTCAGAGATTGCCCTCGGACAAAAAGTTTTCCAAAAATGCAAAAGATTAAAACGTTTTTAGATTTATTGAAATAATATTCAGTTGTGACAGTGTTGAAATCCAATGCTGTGAGTCGATTTGTAGAGGCCATTGTTACATCAGGTTAATCATAATAAGGTGTCTAATCATATCACAAACTAGTGTCTACTGTGTCTGCCCTTCCAATATTCCAACACCTCACTAAATTCAGCAAAACTAAAGAGATTTCGAAAAAAAATTCTAACCTGGGATAGATGAATACTGGCCATTCAGTGATATCGTCAAAAGACATGTAAAGATTCAAGGCTTTTACAATCAAAAGATTTTAATCTAGCAATTTTTAGAATATACCTGTTTCTGTGAATAACTTGAATAACTTGACACAATTTTCAGGGAAGACTCCTCTTTTGCCACCAAGCTCACCCACCCACCATCCTTCATCTTGCATGTTAATGTTTGTGATAATGTCACCAAAAGCAAGAGACAGTTCATCTTCTCGTCTTGCATGATAAGGAAATATAACATCTGCTTTTATTGAAGCTACAAAGAGAAACAAAATGACTAAATTAAAAAAAAATATACTCTGGTTCACACTGACTGTTCATTGTAAATTGTAATTTTATTGTAATGTAATTGTAATTGTCTCTTAATTGCAATAGACAATAAACTTAATTACAGCTTGTGGTACTATCGAATAAGTTAAAAAGAAAAAATTTTAAAAGGGATTGTACCCAGAGAAATGACAAACTGTAATTGTAACACTTACAATTGTAATTAGAGTAAGCAATAGGAAGGCTGATCTAATGCTTCAAAGGGGAGCAGCTTGAGAAGGTTGTAGAGGTAAGCTTATAAAAGAAGAATAGGTTTCCTAATGGGGGTTTATTTGATATGCAACAAAAAGTATGACCGAATACCAAAAACCAAAAAATCAATCAGTTTCTATTTGAAGAAGTTACGCAAAAATAGTGACACCCAGAATGTTACACATCCCGATTGAACTCGATAGTATAGTGGCTCTGCAACTAAGCTTTACCTAGGCGGTAGCAACAAAAACCAAAAAATCAATCAGTTTTTATCTGAAAAAGTTACGCCGAAAAAGTTACACCGAGAATGTTACACATTCAGATTGAACTCGATAGTATAGTGGCTCTGCAACTAGGCTTTACCTAGGCGGTAGCAACAAAAACCAAAAAATCAATCAGTTTTATCTGAAAAAGTTACGCCGAAAAAGTTACACCGAGAATGTTACACATTCAGATTGAACTCGATAGCATAGTGGCTTTTGTCTAGGCAGTAGCCACAAAAACCAAAAAATCAATAAGTTTTTATCTGAAAAGTTACCCCGAAAAAGTTACACCGAGAATGTTACACATCCCGATTGAACTCGATAGCATTTATCCATCAGTGTTTATGCTCACCAAATTCATTTAACTTATTCATAGTAGGTTATCCATCTGAATAGTTCTTTGAAATAACTTAAAAAACCACTACAAATTTGAAGCGATAAAGATGGATAAAGAATGTTTCGATCTTTCAACAATCAATCTCCAAATACATAAAATATATCCTAAAAACTGTTTATGATGTATTTCTGCCATTGCCACAGTAGGATTCAGTCTCTACTTACTCTTAGGTCCCGAAAAAACGCGTGGTCTTAATAAATGGGCAGGTTGGAAATTCAGCTGCATTAGTAAAGGAAATTATCCCTGAATCCTCTTCAATTTAAAAACAAAGTGCTGGAACAGCCGCCTTCCTTTGCAGAAGCCTCAAATGTAACATTCGAATCATACAATTTCAATTCAATTCAACAATTACTGACATGCAACACTGGGAGCGTCGTCAATCTAAAGTGTAATTAATTAATTAACAAGAGAAAGCAAGTTACAACAGCAGAAAAGCCCAAAAAGCGGCTAACAGCAAACGAATAACTAAATAATGTTAAGCTAAAATTAATGTATAAGCAAAAATAGAAAAGACTAACGAATTGGGTGTGGAAGTGCTTTAGATTTTTTTCAACTGTGCTTTGGTTTTCTTCATTTTGAAGTTTATATGTGACCTAACTTCAAAAATTTCCCTTAACATCGCCTACAGCATGAATATGAATATATTTCATGTGACAGCATCGAATGTTGTGAAAATTGGTTGAGCAGTGACTTCAAGAAGAAAGTCTTACATGACACTTCCCAATTATGAATAAATTTCATAAAACACAACATCAGATGTTGTGGAAATCTGCTGTGTGAGTTCAAGGAGAAACTTTCAAATGACTTTTCTTGTTCATATGAATACATTTCACAAAAGACAATGTTGTAAGAATGTGTTGTGTGACTTCAGAAAAACTTTAACATGACTCTTCCTATTAATGAATAAATTTCACAAAAGCCAAGTTCATAGATTAAATATTACAACGTATTATTGATGTGAGTGTACAAGATACTCTTTCTACCTTAAGAAGCCAATCGAAAATGCGCACCTACTGTTTATTTAAAAAAGAATTTAAAATAGAGAATTACGTAACAGAAATAAAAAACCCAGCCATACGAAAGACTATGAGCAAATTCAGGCTATCAGACCATAAACTAGAGATAGAAACTCAGAGATACCATAGACCAAAAAAGAGCCCAGATGAACGGATCTGTATAACTGTGGGGAGGTGGAAGATGAAATACATTGTCTCATGAGATGCAAAATATATATATCTGAAAGAGAAAAACTTTTTCCAAAAGTATCGTCATATAACAAAAACTTCAGTCACTTAAATGAAAAAGCAAAATTTATCTATTTACTAGAAAGTACCCAAATTAGAAATCAAAATGTCTATCAGTTTATTAATCAGTGCTTGAAAAATAGCTACTCAAAAAAAACGAAAAAACAACAAGTACACAATGTAATTCTTCAAATCGTGAAGTGGAAATGGGTTACACAAATATTGACCCTTAGAGTTATATATTTGTCAGTAAATGACCTTGTTAAATTCTTTTTGTTTTGTTTGTAAATTCTGTCATTAGCTGTTTAAAATATACAAAAGTTGTTTGTAATTAGGCTTTTGATAGCAATGAAATTCTAAGGGCCTGATTATATGAGGCGGGCTAGCCCGGTAGACGGGCTGGCTCGTTTGCCGAGACAGAATTTTCGTTGGTATTACATGTGAAAAGAGCTGTCTCGACAAACGGGCTGATTCGGATGTGCTGCCTGCGAGAACAGTTTGGCGCATTCCATGTGAATCGGCGGGAACTTTAGAAGTAAAATGGCGCGGTATCATCGTGGAGGAAGTAAAACAGATCTCTTTAATTTTCTCCATAACCCTCTTGTATCCAGTCCTCGCATATAGTTTATTCTTGCTGTCAGCAAGTGCATTGTTCGAAGGCCCAAATAATTCTGGCTGCTCAGAATAATGTCTGCAGCTTAAAATTCTCCTCACTTCTTCGTACGCCTGGGTTTGTCAGCGTTAAAATCAAAGTTATTGAACTCCATGCTGGCTTTAAACTCCTTTAAGCTATGGTGCAATTTGCCGATCATCTCATTACTCCATCGAAACTTTGCTGTTCCTGTTTTTATCATGGACTTCTCTTCCGAGGCTTTTCCTTTAGAAGTAGTTGCAGAGGCTTTAGGATTCTTGGTTTTATCGGCCATTTTGATTCTATCATGCATGTGACTAATGCTCGTGAAAAGGAACTGCGCATGTTCCATCGTATATTTTCAGCCCGCTTGCCGGGCTGGCCCGGTTTGATGCTATTACATGGAAGTGAGCCAGCTCGTTTGGCGAGCCAGCCTGCTTGCTTCAAAGCGGGCCAGCCCGTTTGCCGGGCTGGCTCACTTCCATGTAATCGCATCTGACTTTTTGTATATACTAGACCGTGGACGTGAGCTGGCCCGTTTGCCGAGCCAGCTCGTCTACCGGGCTAGCCCGCCTCATATAATCAGGCCCTAAATTCAAGTTCAAATTTTGTGAAGAATTTGTGGTTTCTTTTGAATCGAAAACGTTTAATGGTGCTTAGAAGAGATGGACAAGGATGTAAAAGGAAGCTTTCGCTGTGATATGGGGCTTACAGTATACTTTCATGCTTATGTTTATGGTCAGAAAGTTGTTGTCTTTACGGTTCATAAAGCCATACAATGGTTGAGAAATTTAAAATCAGTGATGGGAAAGCTAGCTAGATGGTTGTTGAAATTTGAGCAATACGATTATGTTGTTGTACACAGGCCAGGATCTCAGATGGCTCATGTGGATACGTTGTCACGTGCACCAGTCGATTTCGTACGAGTTGAGGTCTTGAACGCGGCTGAAATTGCTTAATGCAGATTGAAGATCCTGAGATAAGTGTTGCTGTACAATGGATTCAAGATGATGCTCAGAATGCTTCATTGCCGGAGGATGCTTCAGAGAGCTTAAGGACATTGTATAATATACGAAACTCCTTGTTTATTGTCAACGACGTGCTTTATCGAGAATGGCGTGGTAAAGATTGAATTAGGAGGTTATAGGTCATGCTACCAAGGAAAGTCAGGGAGGAGATATTACAACGAGCTCATGTAAACGTTGGTCACATGAGTACAGGAAAAACTTTTAGGCTAATTCAATCGAACTATTATTGGCCAGTTTTTTTGTGCAGATGTTGATAAATACTGCAAGTCGTGTGGTATATTCTTGTTGCTATCGACTATTACACGAAATTTACAGAAGCGATTGAGATGAAAAACAAAGAAGCAGATACGGCTGCAGGAGCACTAGAAGAAATATTCTCAAGACACGGTTTACCTGGAGTTCTGCTTACAGATCAAGGCAGCAATTTTCAGTCGAATTTAATAAAAACAATGTGCCAAATGTTTAACATCGACCAGAGAAGAACAACTGCCTATCATCCTCAGACAAATGGACTATGTGAGAGGTTTAATCAAATGTTGAAATCTTTGTTAAGAGCAAGAGTAAATAAAGACCAAGACAACAGGGATGAAGAACTGCCGCACGTGTTATTATCATATCGAATTTCCAAGCAGGGGACAACAGGTTTCTCACCATTTCAGTTGCTTTATTGGCGTCAACTGAGGCTTTCGTTCAGCGTTTGCCCGTCAGATGGACTTCCAACACCGGTACAAGGTCCAGGAAGGTACTTAGAAGATCTGAGAGATAGACATGAAGAGCTGCGTACTGATGTATCCGAGGGACTAGAGAAAGCACAAAAGAGACGAAAACGTGAGTATGATTTGAGATACAAAGTCGCTCGAAGTGTTGAATTCCGGCTGGGTGATCTAGTGTTGCTGAAAGATAACCGAGCGAGAGGTTTGTCGCAAAAGTACATTAGACCGTTTCAGATTGTGAAGGTGATGAATGGAACCTATGAGATTCAATCATTGAGTGATAACGAATGTAAAGTGGTGAATCATAACGCTCTGAAACATTATAATGTGGAATTACAGCGAGAGGAAATTAACGAAACTGAACCTGCTCTAGAATCTGAATCCGAAGATTATTCCGAGTTTGAAGATCTCTTAATTGAACCTGTTGTACGAAGAGAGCATCCAATTCGTTTAGATGAAGATCCCGAGCGAGTAGTTGGACCATACAACCTGCGGAGGAACAGAAGAGAACCAGAAAGGTATGGTGTACCCGTGTACGACTATTGACAATAAAATTGAAGAATGAATCGCTGAGATAACTGCTATATTGTGCTTTGTTGGAGAAAAGAGACTCCTCAAATTTGCTTTGTACATCAATGGCGAAAGGACTAAAAAAGTGAAGAAAATTGACAAAAAAAGAGAAAGTATTGTTGTAGTTTATTTTTGGTAATAAGGATAAGTAGCTTTTAGGGGGAAGGGAGTGTGAGGAAAGGACTAAAATTGTGAAAGGACTAAAAAATGTGAAGAAAATGGACAAAAAAAGAGAAAGTATTGTTGTAGTTTACTTTTGGTAATAAGGATAAGTAGCGTTTAGGAGGGGGGGAAGGAGTGTGAGGATGCTGCGAAAGAGAGTTTTGGAATGCGGACTCAAGCAATTAAGAACAATTATGTTGTTGATTCGGGAGAGAAGTGTGGTTGGCAATGACGAAGTTTTGTTGTGTTTTACGTTGGATAAAGTATAAATTTGTTGAAGTTTTTAGTGTTAAGATATAGAAAAGCAGACTTGAAGTCTCTTTCATTGTAATTAAGCCTCACGACGCCACACAAACGCTCAAGAAATCATCAAAATTACCGTAGCGTCATTTTTCCTTTGCAAAAAATCATTCTTAATCATCGAGAATATACAGGGTTTTGCCACTTTGGGCCTTTATAACCTTATTACACAGTTAATTATTTGCTAAATTTATGATATTTGACTTTTCCTCAGTCAAATTACTGGTGGGGCTGACGCTCTTGATGTTCCCAGAATAGCAAACTGCAAATTACCTCTATTCTCAACACAACTGTACTAAATACAATTGCAGTGCCCAAGATTCCTATTTCATACAAATCAGTATTCCTCAGTGAGACACATTTTTATACTCGATGTGCAATGGTGCTCCCTTTGGGGTGCTTGGATGGTCTGTGATTATGACACATCCTGTCCTAAAACACCTGAACCGTGGATTACAGTTGGATGGCTGATGATTCGCACTCATTCTCCCGTAATGGAGAAACTTTCAATCCTAATACATGAACATATACTGCCTCTATCTATCGTATCTATACGTCACAAATATCGCACACAAATCCGAAAGACGCTTGCTCTCACTCAATTCAAAACACTAAATCTGAGCACAAAATTCGCCTTTGTTCCTTTGCCAGTTTGCGGGTGTGTGTGTATTTGATATTGTTTATATAAAAATTCTCGATAAGAATATATATTCTTAATAGTCAATGTAATACAATTGCTTTAAACACAGTTAATTAAGTTATTTCTCCAAAGAAAGGCCGAAAATGCAAGCCCATTTTTTCACATTTTTATTTTCACAAACAATTCATCAGCACAGCAAGGGTTGCTAACTAGAAGTGTCTGATAATGCAAAAGTTTCTCTAAATCACAAGAAAAAACTGTCCTAATGCAGCTTTAATGCAGTGCCAGTGGTTTTCCTTCACGACGAGCTGCATTCTAAAGAATTTGAGCTTTTCTGGAAAGTAGGTAAGAAAGATTTTGATAATAAATTGGAATTGTGTTTTCATGTAGGAAACTTACCAGCCAAAGAGTCCCCAAGGAATCTCTTCCTCTCTACTTCTCTTGATTTTTCTATGTCTTCAAAGTATCTCTTTATTGCGTGTATTCCTTCTTTGCATACATCCAATGGTGGGAAAACAAGAGGATTTTCATATAGATTAATACGTAGGTTATCATTCAGTTGTTTGAAACTTGGCGGCAAAGATGCGATGTCATTCCAAGAGAGATTTAACTCCTGAATATTTTTGCATTCAATTAAGAAATCGTTTGGCAAACAAGCGATTTTATTAAAGGAGAGATTCAACGCCTTGATATTCTTTAGATTCAACCCAAATTTTTGAATTATCCAGCTTTCAATAAACAAATCACTTAAATCTAGTTCTGCATTTTCTTCAAATTCACCATTGTCAATCACCAACTTTAATAGCTCCAGGCTCTTAAGACGTCCTACAGTATAAAATTAGGCAACTATTATTGTTCATAATTTCTGGTTAGGCAATTCCTTAATTTGTTTAAAACCTTTTAGAAACTTTACATTGACTTGCAGAAATTCTCTTGTGGCCAGAGGGATTTCAGATCCAAAGTGGCACCCTAAACAAGTTGTGCTCATGCAATAAATGATCCTGGTGATTATCAACATGTTAAATAATTAACTATGGTTAAACGATTATTATCATTGTGTTAAATGTCGGAGAAATGCTACATGTAATGAAGTGTTGTATTCTCAAATAGATTGTTTGCAACACAATAGTGGGAATTTTCGGGATGTTCTTTAATTGGACTCCACGACCTCACGACCCCAGACCATACGACCCTACTACCTAACGACCGTACGACCCTATTTTTATTAACAATTTTTTATTTTCGAAAATAGTGGAATTCAAAGTTGATTAGCATTAAAAAGTTCAAGATGACTTTGATTTTGATTTTGAGTGGCTTTATGCCACTATTCAAAATCATTATGTAGGTGAATCGTGTTATCTCGGACAGTCAGCCCAGCCCAGAGATCAAACCGCGGTTTAATAAGTAAACATTGCTATTCATCAATGCTGTTTCCTTTTCCAATGCCATATAACATTACATCGGTACCTGCAATGCTAAATTTAATTTTCTTTTTTTCAAACGTCAACCTCGTTCGTTTGGTTGTGGAACTGGCCTAAAACGGCTAAAGAAAAAACTTTATAAGAAACATCTGGCTGAAATTCTGGTCAAAATATTTTTGCTGTATACGAAACATTTTGATATATGTATTGCACCACAATGTCCACCAGCTTGAAGCCCTTGCCTTGAAACTCATTTCAAACATGTTTTACAGAGTAGTGGGTGGTTTTTTGAAAAATCGCTTCAAAAATAAGAGAGGCAGGCTGAAATCGAATCCCGATTTTAGCCTATTTTAAATAGGGGAAGCATATCAAATGCATAAACGTCATTTATCCTTATATGCAACTTCACATTTAACCTTGAAAACCGTTCAGAGTCACAGAAAAAACTATTTGAGCGTAACTAGTCGACAATGTTTCGTTCTTCGTTGTGTCGCCACGTTAACTTTCATTCCACTGATGCCAAGCCATGCTGACATATTTGAAATACATAACTTCAGGGACCAAAATGCCATTAAGTAACCTGAAAGACTCGAGAATATTTAATGCAAATTCAAATTCAAGACAAATTCACCTACAAAATATTTACGATTGGCTGTATAAAACAACCTCACAACTCAAGATCAAAATCAAAGCTATCTTGAAACTTTGAATGAAAATCAACTTTTTTTATGAATTAAAAAACATATATTTATTGATAAAAATTATGATAATAATATGCAAAAGCTTTTCGGAATATGTCCATCTTCAGTGCTATATATAAGTCAAATGAGAAGACGTCAAGTTTAAATTTATTTACAAGCGTAAAGGGAAAACAATCCAAAACAATTAAGACGTTTTGTTAAAGTGCTAATTCTGTTTACATTTGTTCATGTTACTCCGTGTCTGAATAAAATTAATTTGCTTGAGTCCATTTGGTCATTCAATGTGGGCCTCTTGAGAGCTATTAGTGCAGCTTCTAAATTTTTGCGTTTTTGTCTATTTTCAGGGGCACCCATGATTACTTTCCAATCGAATTTATGATTTGGGAACTGATTTAGATGCTTGGCTGGTTCAGAGTCCTTTGTCGGATTTTCATGCTCATTCCATCTTGTTTTTACATTTCTCTTTGTTTCACCAATATAATTTTCTTTGCATGAACAAACACCTTCATAGATCTTACAAGCAGGGTAAGGGTTCTTTTCCTTCAAGGGAAAAAGCTGTTTAACCTTTTTCGTGGACCATTTTATTGCGAAGTCAATCCGATTTTCGGTAAAAGAGTTCAATTTATCGAGAAAACGTTTTGCCAAGGTTTCATTGGATTGACAAAATGGTAAATCAACCAAAATAAACTTTCGAAAAATGCAAGATATGATCGACGAAAAATGCAAGATATGATCGATTTATTTACGAAAAATGCAAGATATGATCGACGAAGGCGTCAAAAAAGGTGTTTATGAGAAAACTGAGGACAATACCTTAAAAGATTTGAAAACTTTCGGAGACTTTATTTACCGCAATTTTAAGAAACATGAGCAATACGAAAAGATGTGTCCATCTTCAAATACACCAGCCCAACTGTATGGAACGGCCAAAACACACAAATTTGACGATATTTCAGACGTTACAGTAGCATCACTAAAATTCCGTCCAATCATCGCTCAGACTGGTACCTGTATGTACAATGCAGCACAAGTTATCTCTCAGTATCTAAAGCCACTTTACACCGATAATGAATATATAATACATAACACACAAGACTTTCCTAAATTAATCCAAGCACAACCACCGCTTCAACCCAACGAGGAATACGTATCATATGACGTCGAATCGCTCTTTACCAACGTTCCAGTGAAGGATACAGTCGAATACATCCTGGATGAAATATACAACAAAGGAAAGCTACCCAAAATATGCACTCGTTTAATTCTAAAGCGCCTGTTATTAAAGCTAACAACTGAAAGTACTTTTGTATTTCAATCCACCTACTACAAACAAAAGGATGGTTGTACAATGGGAGGCCCATTATCAGTAACATTTGCAAATATCTATCTAACCAAACTTGAAACAGATAAGGTCCAACCAATGAAACCCAATTTCTACAAACGTTTTGTCGATGATGTAATTACTCGCAGAAATGTTGATCAACCTGACCTACTCTTCGAATCAATCAACAGCTACCATACCAACATCAAGTTTACAATTGAACGCAACCCATCAAAATTTCTCGATACAAACCTCAGCATGAACAGTGACAATGGGGTTTTGACGTCAGTATACAGAAAACCAAACAAGCTGCCTTCTCACTGGACCTCACAAGTCCCAAAACGCTACAAACGGAACGCTATAAACGGAGACCTGAACAGATCTCATCGAATCAGCATGAATTTCGAAAATGAAAAGGTGAATATTATGAATAAGTTTAAAAGAGCGGGATTCCCTGTACGTTTTACAAAAAGCGTGTTTGATCAATTTGAAAGCAAATTAATATCTCAAGAACCCAATGATGATCTTATAATACCAAGATTC
>JACTAT010000007.1:161984-208111 GCA_014526335.1 Chrysaora quinquecirrha | reverse complement strand
AGACTGTCTGAAAAATGTTTAGCCTTAGAAATAATTCGACATCCTAGATTAGATTCTTTTTCATGATGTAATGCTTCATAAAACGATTTTGCTACAAGAGCTTCTATGTTTGATGTATCCAACACCCTAACTAACAAAAGATAGTTATTTCCAACAACAAATAATGCTATATTTGCACAAAACTGTGGCACAGAAGACATGCATGGAAAGACGTATTGACAACAACGTGTTTACATGAGATATCCTTTGTAAAATCGACGACTTACAATGACAAATGTCACAGTCGTACACCTGGTACAAAGTTACTGCATGCACGCGTTACTGCATGCATTACGCGTTACTGCGTTACTGCACGCGTTACTGTTGTTGCTAGCAATTTCCAAGTGAAAACAGCCAAGATATGACGCGTTACTATGCGTTACTGTCAAATATAAAATATATATATATATATATTATTATATATCAGTAACGCGTGGTAACGCGTTGAATGAATGGCAAAAGTATTGTCATCCTGCAGTAACGCGTGCAGTAACGCGACAGTAAGTAACGCGTCAGTATCTATTGCATCTCTGATTTGAGATGAGATCATCAATCAACTGAGTCCAACTAGGCCTAACTAATTCATAAATGTTTCCGTAAAAAACTCAGTAAATATTGGAGATAAGAGCATTTTGTCAACGTATTCATCAACATGTATTATGAGAATTCTTCATCAAGTATAATATGTGCAAGTAACGGATCAGTAAGTCAACTTTAGAATACTTTTAGATATGACTGCTTTGCTCATTTTAGGCCTATTTTTTCCAATCCCATTGTTTATAAACAATCAGCCTTTCATTAAATAATGCAGAATAGCTTTCTAAAAAATGTCAATGCTCTAAATATCCATAATTCCATTTCAATTATTTTCCTTCCCCAAGATCAATGTTGTTATGGGGTTTGAATTTAAGGCTTGATGGGAGCAGGCGCATTCCTGCTGAAATCTTATAATAGAACAACATTGATTGGTGGGGGAAGGGGGCAATATGATATTAACATCAACCACAAACAGTCCGGATATATTTTCAGACAGTCTGAAAAATGTTTAGACTTAGAAATAATTCGACATCCTAGATTAGATTCTTTTTCATGATGTAATGCTTCATAAAACGATTTTGCTACAAGAGCTTCTATGTTTGATGTATCCAACACCCTAACTAACAAAAGATAGTTATTTCCAACAACAAATAATGCTATATTTGCACAAAACTGTGGCACAGAAGACATGCATGGAAAGACGTATTGACAACAATGTGTTTACATGAGATATCCTTTGTAAAATCGACGACTTACAATGACAAATGTCACAGTCGTACACCTGGTACAAAGCTGTTACTGCACGGGTTACTGCATGCACGCGTTACTGCACGCGTTACTGCACGCGTTACTGTTGTTGCTAGCAATTTCCAAGTGAAAACAGCCAAGATATGACGCGTTACTACGCGTTACTGTCAAATATAAAAATATATATATATATATATGTTATTATATATCAGTAACGCGTGGTAACGCGTTGAATGAATGGCAAAAGTATTGTCATCCTGCAGTAACGCGTGCAGTAACGCGACAGCATCGCGACAGTAACGCGTCAGTATCTATTGCATCTCTGATTTGAGATGAGATCATCAATCAACTGAGTCCAACTAGGCCTAACTAATTCATAAATGTTTCCGTAAAAAACTCAGTAAACATTGGAGATAAGAGCATTTTGTCAACGTATTCATCAACATGTATTATGAGAATTCTTCATCAAGTATAATATGTGCAAGTAACGGATCAGTAAGTCAACTTTAGAATACTTTTAGATATGACTGCTTTGCTCATTTTAGGCCTATTTTTTCCAATCCCATTGTTTATAAACAATCAGCCTTTCATTAAATAATGCAGAATAGCTTTCTAAAAAATGTCAATGCTCTAAATATACATAATTCCATTTCAATTATTTTCCTTCATTTTCAGACAATCTTGGACATAAATTACTGGACTTTTGATGGCAATTTCTAGTCCCCCCTTCCCCCAAGATCAATGTTGTTATAGTGTTTGAATTTAAGGCTTGATGGGAGCAGGCGCATTCCTGCTGAAATCTTACAATAGAACAACATTGATTGGTGGGGGAGGGGGGGGGCAATATGATATTAACATCAATCACAAACAGTCCAGATATATTTTGTCCAAGATTGTCTGAAAAATGTTTAGACTTAGAAATAATTCGATATCCTAGATTAGATTCTTTTTCATCATGTAATGCTTCATAAAACGATTTTGCTACAAGAGCTTCTATGTTTGATGTATTCAACACCCTAACTAACAAAAGATAGTTATTTCCAACAACAAATAATGCTATATTTGCACAAAACTGTGGCACAGAAGACATGCATGGAAAGACGTATTGACAACAACGTGTTTACATGAGATATCCTTTGTAAAATCGACGACTTACAATGACAAATGTCACAGTCGTACACCTGGTACAAAGCTGTTACTGCACGCGTTACTGCATGCACGCGTTACTGCACGCGTTACTGCACGCGTTACTGTTGTTGCTAGCAATTTCCAAGTGAAAACAGCCAAGATATGACGCGTTACTACGCGTTACTGTCAAATATAAAAATATATATATATATATTATTATATATCAGTAACGCGTGGTAACGCGTTGAATGAATGGCAAAAGTATTGTCATCCTGCAGTAACGCGTGCAGTAACGCGACAGTAACGCGACAGTAACGCGTCAGTATCTATTGCATCTCTGATTTGAGATGAGATCATCAATCAACTGAGTCCAACTAGGCCTAACTAATTCATAAATGTTTCCGTAAAAAACTCAGTAAATATTGGAGATAAGAGCATTTTGTCAACGTATTCATCAACATGTATTATGAGAATTCTTCATCAAGTATAATATGTGCAAGTAACGGATCAGTAAGTCAACTTTAGAATACTTTTAGATATGACTGCTTTGCTCATTTTAGGCCTATTTTTCCAATCCCATTGTTTATAAACAATCAGCCTTTCATTAAATAATGCAGAATAGCTTTCTAAAAAATGTCAATGCTCTAAATATCCATAATTCCATTTCAATTATTTTCCTTCATTTTCAGACAATCTTGGACATAAATTACTGGACTTTTGATGGCAATTTCTAGTCCCCCCTTCCCCCAAGATCAATGTTGTTATGGGGTTTGAATTTAAGGCTTGATGGGAGCAGGCGCATTCCTGCTGAAATCTTACAATAGAACAACATTGATTGGTGGGGAGGGGGCAATATGATATTAACATCAATCACAAACAGTCCGGATATATTTTGTCCAAGATTGTCTGAAAAATGTTTAGACTTAGAAATAATTCGACATCCTAGATTAGATTCTTTTTCATGATGTAATGCTTCATAAAACGATTTTGCTACAAGAGCTTCTATGTTTGATGTATCCAACACCCTAACTAACAAAAGATAGTTATTTCCAACAACAAATAATGCTATATTTGCACAAAACTGTGGCACAGAAGACATGCATGGAAAGACGTATTGACAACAACGTGTTTACATGAGATATCCTTTGTAAAATCGACGACTTACAATGACAAATGTCACAGTCGTACACCTGGTACAAAGCTGTTACTGCACGCGTTACTGCATGCACGCGTTACTGCACGCGTTACTGCACGCGTTACTGTTGTTGCTAGCAATTTCCAAGTGAAAACAGCCAAGATATGACGCGTTACTACGCGTTACTGTCAAATATAAAATATATATATATATATATTATTATATATCAGTAACGCGTGGTAACGCGTTGAATGAATGGCAAAAGTATTGTCATCCTGCAGTAACGCGTGCAGTAACGCGACAGTAACGCGACAGTAACGCGTCAGTATCTATTGCATCTCTGATTTGAGATGAGATCATCAATCAACTGAGTCCAACTAGGCCTAACTAATTCATAAATGTTTCCGTAAAAAACTCAGTAAATATTGGAGATAAGAGCATTTTGTCAACGTATTCATCAACATGTATTATGAGAATTCTTCATCAAGTATAATATGTGCAAGTAACGGATCAGTAAGTCAACTTTAGAATACTTTTAGATATGACTGCTTTGCTCATTTTAGGCCTATTTTTTCCAATCCCATTGTTTATAAACAATCAGCCTTTCATTAAATAATGCAGAATAGCTTTCTAAAAAATGTCAATGCTCTAAATATCCATAATTCCATTTCAATTATTTTCCTTCATTTTCAGACAATCTTGGACATAAATTACTGGACTTTTGATGGCAATTTCTAGTCCCCCCTTCCCCCAAGATCAATGTTGTTATGGGGTTTGAATTTAAGGCTTGATGGGAGCAGGCGCATTCCTGCTGAAATCTTACAATAGAACAACATTGATTGGTGGGGGGAGGGGGGCAATATGATATTAACATCAATCACAAACAGTCCGGATATATTTTGTCCAAGATTGTCTGAAAAATGTTTAGACTTAGAAATAATTCGACATCCTAGATTAGATTCTTTTTCATGATGTAATGCTTCATAAAACGATTTTGCTACAAGAGCTTCTATGTTTGATGTATCCAACACCCTAACTAACAAAAGATAGTTATTTCCAACAACAAATAATGCTATATTTGCACAAAACTGTGGCACAGAAGACATGCATGGAAAGACGTATTGACAACAACGTGTTTACATGAGATATCCTTTGTAAAATCGACGACTTACAATGACAAATGTCACAGTCGTACACCTGGTACAAAGCTGTTACTGCACGCGTTACTGCATGCACGCGTTACTGCACGCGTTACTGCACGCGTTACTGTTGTTGCTAGCAATTTCCAAGTGAAAACAGCCAAGATATGACGCGTTACTACGCGTTACTGTCAAATATAAAATATATATATATATATATTATTATATATCAGTAACGCGTGGTAACGCGTTGAATGAATGGCAAAAGTATTGTCATCCTGCAGTAACGCGTGCAGTAACGCGACAGTAACGCGACAGTAACGCGTCAGTATCTATTGCATCTCTGATTTGAGATGAGATCATCAATCAACTGAGTCCAACTAGGCCTAACTAATTCATAAATGTTTCCGTAAAAAACTCAGTAAACATTGGAGATAAGAGCATTTTGTCAACGTATTCATCAACATGTATTATGAGAATTCTTCATCAAGTATAATATGTGCAAGTAACGGATCAGTAAGTCAACTTTAGAATACTTTTAGATATGACTGCTTTGCTCATTTTAGGCCTATTTTTTCCAATCCCATTGTTTATAAACAATCAGCCTTTCATTAAATAATGCAGAATAGCTTTCTAAAAAATGTCAATGCTCTAAATATACATAATTCCATTTCAATTATTTTCCTTCATTTTCAGACAATCTTGGACATAAATTACTGGACTTTTGATGGCAATTTCTAGTCCCCCCTTTCCTTTAAGATCAATGTTGTTATAGTGTTTGAATTTAAGGCTTGATGGGAGCAGGCGCATTCCTGCTGAAATCTTACAATAGAACAACATTGATTGGTGGGGGGGGGGGGCAATATGATATTAACATCAATCACAAACAGTCCGGATATATTTTGTCCAAGATTGTCTGAAAAATGTTTAGACTTAGAAATAATTCGATATCCTAGATTAGATTCTTTTTCATCATGTAATGCTTCATAAAACGATTTTGCTACAAGAGCTTCTATGTTTGATGTATCCAACACCCTAACTAACAAAAGATAGTTATTTCCAACAACAAATAATGCTATATTTGCACAAAACTGTGGCACAGAAGACATGCATGGAAAGACGTATTGACAACAACGTGTTTACATGAGATATCCTTTGTAAAATCGACGACTTACAATGACAAATGTCACAGTCGTACACCTGGTACAAAGCTGTTACTGCACGCGTTACTGCATGCACGCGTTACTGCACGCGTTACTGCACGCGTTACTGTTGTTGCTAGCAATTTCCAAGTGAAAACAGCCAAGATATGACGCGTTACTACGCGTTACTGTCAAATATAAAAATATATATATATATATATATTATTATATATCAGTAACGCGTGGTAACGCGTTGAATGAATGGCAAAAGTATTGTCATCCTGCAGTAACGCGTGCAGTAACGCGACAGTAACGCGACAGTAACGCGTCAGTATCTATTGCATCTCTGATTTGAGATGAGATCATCAATCAACTGAGTCCAACTAGGCCTAACTAATTCATAAATGTTTCCGTAAAAAACTCAGTAAATATTGGAGATAAGAGCATTTTGTCAACGTATTCATCAACATGTATTATGAGAATTCTTCATCAAGTATAATATGTGCAAGTAACGGATCAGTAAGTCAACTTTAGAATACTTTTAGATATGACTGCTTTGCTCATTTTAGGCCTATTTTTCCAATCCCATTGTTTATAAACAATCAGCCTTTCATTAAATAATGCAGAATAGCTTTCTAAAAAATGTCAATGCTCTAAATATCCATAATTCCATTTCAATTATTTTCCTTCATTTTCAGACAATCTTGGACATAAATTACTGGACTTTTGATGGCAATTTCTAGTCCCCTTCCCCAAGATCAATGTTGTTATGGGGTTTGAATTTAAGGCTTGATGGGAGCAGGCGCATTCCTGCTGAAATCTTACAATAGAACAACATTGATTGGTGGGGGAGGGGGGCAATATGATATTAACATCAATCACAAACAGTCCGGATATATTTTGTCCAAGATTGTCTGAAAAATGTTTAGACTTAGAAATAATTCGACATCCTAGATTAGATTCTTTTTCATGATGTAATGCTTCATAAAACGATTTTGCTACAAGAGCTTCTATGTTTGATGTATCCAACACCCTAACTAACAAAAGATAGTTATTTCCAACAACAAATAATGCTATATTTGCACAAAACTGTGGCACAGAAGACATGCATGGAAAGACGTATTGACAACAACGTGTTTACATGAGATATCCTTTGTAAAATCGACGACTTACAATGACAAATGTCACAGTCGTACACCTGGTACAAAGCTGTTACTGCACGCGTTACTGCATGCACGCGTTACTGCACGCGTTACTGCACGCGTTACTGTTGTTGCTAGCAATTTCCAAGTGAAAACAGCCAAGATATGACGCGTTACTACGCGTTACTGTCAAATATAAAAATATATATATATATATATATTATTATATATCAGTAACGCGTGGTAACGCGTTGAATGAATGGCAAAAGTATTGTCATCCTGCAGTAACGCGTGCAGTAACGCGACAGTAACGCGACAGTAACGCGTCAGTATCTATTGCATCTCTGATTTGAGATGAGATCATCAATCAACTGAGTCCAACTAGGCCTAACTAATTCATAAATGTTTCCGTAAAAAACTCAGTAAATATTGGAGATAAGAGCATTTTGTCAACGTATTCATCAACATGTATTATGAGAATTCTTCATCAAGTATAATATGTGCAAGTAACGGATCAGTAAGTCAACTTTAGAATACTTTTAGATATGACTGCTTTGCTCATTTTAGGCCTATTTTTCCAATCCCATTGTTTATAAACAATCAGCCTTTCATTAAATAATGCAGAATAGCTTTCTAAAAAATGTCAATGCTCTAAATATCCATAATTCCATTTCAATTATTTTCCTTCATTTTCAGACAATCTTGGACATAAATTACTGGACTTTTGATGGCAATTTCTAGTCCCCTTCCCCAAGATCAATGTTGTTATGGGGTTTGAATTTAAGGCTTGATGGGAGCAGGCGCATTCCTGCTGAAATCTTACAATAGAACAACATTGATTGGTGGGGGAGGGGGGCAATATGATATTAACATCAATCACAAACAGTCCGGATATATTTTGTCCAAGATTGTCTGAAAAATGTTTAGACTTAGAAATAATTCGACATCCTAGATTAGATTCTTTTTCATGATGTAATGCTTCATAAAACGATTTTGCTACAAGAGCTTCTATGTTTGATGTATCCAACACCCTAACTAACAAAAGATAGTTATTTCCAACAACAAATAATGCTATATTTGCACAAAACTGTGGCACAGAAGACATGCATGGAAAGACGTATTGACAACAACGTGTTTACATGAGATATCCTTTGTAAAATCGACGACTTACAATGACAAATGTCACAGTCGTACACCTGGTACAAAGCTGTTACTGCACGCGTTACTGCATGCACGCGTTACTGCACGCGTTACTGCACGCGTTACTGTTGTTGCTAGCAATTTCCAAGTGAAAACAGCCAAGATATGACGCGTTACTACGCGTTACTGTCAAATATAAAATATATATATATATATATTATTATATATCAGTAACGCGTGGTAACGCGTTGAATGAATGGCAAAAGTATTGTCATCCTGCAGTAACGCGTGCAGTAACGCGACAGTAACGCGACAGTAACGCGTCAGTATCTATTGCATCTCTGATTTGAGATGAGATCATCAATCAACTGAGTCCAACTAGGCCTAACTAATTCATAAATGTTTCCGTAAAAAACTCAGTAAATATTGGAGATAAGAGCATTTTGTCAACGTATTCATCAACATGTATTATGAGAATTCTTCATCAAGTATAATATGTGCAAGTAACGGATCAGTAAGTCAACTTTAGAATACTTTTAGATATGACTGCTTTGCTCATTTTAGGCCTATTTTTCCAATCCCATTGTTTATAAACAATCAGCCTTTCATTAAATAATGCAGAATAGCTTTCTAAAAAATGTCAATGCTCTAAATATCCATAATTCCATTTCAATTATTTTCCTTCATTTTCAGACAATCTTGGACATAAATTACTGGACTTTTGATGGCAATTTCTAGTCCCCTTCCCCAAGATCAATGTTGTTATGGGGTTTGAATTTAAGGCTTGATGGGAGCAGGCGCATTCCTGCTGAAATCTTACAATAGAACAACATTGATTGGTGGGGGAGGGGGGCAATATGATATTAACATCAATCACAAACAGTCCGGATATATTTTGTCCAAGATTGTCTGAAAAATGTTTAGACTTAGAAATAATTCGACATCCTAGATTAGATTCTTTTTCATGATGTAATGCTTCATAAAACGATTTTGCTACAAGAGCTTCTATGTTTGATGTATCCAACACCCTAACTAACAAAAGATAGTTATTTCCAACAACAAATAATGCTATATTTGCACAAAACTGTGGCACAGAAGACATGCATGGAAAGACGTATTGACAACAACGTGTTTACATGAGATATCCTTTGTAAAATCGACGACTTACAATGACAAATGTCACAGTCGTACACCTGGTACAAAGCTGTTACTGCACGCGTTACTGCATGCACGCGTTACTGCACGCGTTACTGCACGCGTTACTGTTGTTGCTAGCAATTTCCAAGTGAAAACAGCCAAGATATGACGCGTTACTACGCGTTACTGTCAAATATAAAAATATATATATATATATATTATTATATATCAGTAACGCGTGGTAACGCGTTGAATGAATGGCAAAAGTATTGTCATCCTGCAGTAACGCGTGCAGTAACGCGACAGTAACGCGACAGTAACGCGTCAGTATCTATTGCATCTCTGATTTGAGATGAGATCATCAATCAACTGAGTCCAACTAGGCCTAACTAATTCATAAATGTTTCCGTAAAAAACTCAGTAAATATTGGAGATAAGAGCATTTTGTCAACGTATTCATCAACATGTATTATGAGAATTCTTCATCAAGTATAATATGTGCAAGTAACGGATCAGTAAGTCAACTTTAGAATACTTTTAGATATGACTGCTTTGCTCATTTTAGGCCTATTTTTCCAATCCCATTGTTTATAAACAATCAGCCTTTCATTAAATAATGCAGAATAGCTTTCTAAAAATGTCAATGCTCTAAATATCCATAATTCCATTTCAATTATTTTCCTTCATTTTCAGACAATCTTGGACATAAATTACTGGACTTTTGATGGCAATTTCTAGTCCCCTTCCCCAAGATCAATGTTGTTATGGGGTTTGAATTTAAGGCTTGATGGGAGCAGGCGCATTCCTGCTGAAATCTTACAATAGAACAACATTGATTGGTGGGGAGGGGGCAATATGATATTAACATCAATCACAAACAGTCCGGATATATTTTGTCCAAGATTGTCTGAAAATGTTTAGACTTAGAAATAATTCGACATCCTAGATTAGATTCTTTTCATGATGTAATGCTTCATAAAACGATTTTGCTACAAGAGCTTCTATGTTTGATGTATCCAACACCCTAACTAACAAAAGATAGTTATTTCCAACAACAAATAATGCTATATTTGCACAAAACTGTGGCACAGAAGACATGCATGGAAAGACGTATTGACAACAACGTGTTTACATGAGATATCCTTTGTAAAATCGACGACTTACAATGACAAATGTCACAGTCGTACACCTGGTACAAAGCTGTTACTGCACGCGTTACTGCATGCACGCGTTACTGCACGCGTTACTGCACGCGTTACTGTTGTTGCTAGCAATTTCCAAGTGAAAACAGCCAAGATATGACGCGTTACTACGCGTTACTGTCAAATATAAAAATATATATATATATATATTATTATATATCAGTAACGCGTGGTAACGCGTTGAATGAATGGCAAAAGTATTGTCATCCTGCAGTAACGCGTGCAGTAACGCGACAGTAACGCGACAGTAACGCGTCAGTATCTATTGCATCTCTGATTTGAGATGAGATCATCAATCAACTGAGTCCAACTAGGCCTAACTAATTCATAAATGTTTCCGTAAAAAACTCAGTAAATATTGGAGATAAGAGCATTTTGTCAACGTATTCATCAACATGTATTATGAGAATTCTTCATCAAGTATAATATGTGCAAGTAACGGATCAGTAAGTCAACTTTAGAATACTTTTAGATATGACTGCTTTGCTCATTTTAGGCCTATTTTTCCAATCCCATTGTTTATAAACAATCAGCCTTTCATTAAATAATGCAGAATAGCTTTCTAAAAAATGTCAATGCTCTAAATATCCATAATTCCATTTCAATTATTTTCCTTCATTTTCAGACAATCTTGGACATAAATTACTGGACTTTTGATGGCAATTTCTAGTCCCCTTCCCCAAGATCAATGTTGTTATGGGGTTTGAATTTAAGGCTTGATGGGAGCAGGCGCATTCCTGCTGAAATCTTACAATAGAACAACTTGGGGAGGGGGCAATATGATATTAACATCAATCACAAACAGTCCGGATATATTTTGTCCAAGATTGTCTGAAAAATGTTTAGACTTAGAAATAATTCGACATCCTAGATTAGATTCTTTTTCATGATGTAATGCTTCATAAAACGATTTTGCTACAAGAGCTTCTATGTTTGATGTATCCAACACCCTAACTAACAAAAGATAGTTATTTCCAACAACAAATAATGCTATATTTGCACAAAACTGTGGCACAGAAGACATGCATGGAAAGACGTATTGACAACAACGTGTTTACATGAGATATCCTTTGTAAAATCGACGACTTACAATGACAAATGTCACAGTCGTACACCTGGTACAAAGCTGTTACTGCACGCGTTACTGCATGCACGCGTTACTGCACGCGTTACTGCACGCGTTACTGTTGTTGCTAGCAATTTCCAAGTGAAAACAGCCAAGATATGACGCGTTACTACGCGTTACTGTCAAATATAAAAATATATATATATATATATTATTATATATCAGTAACGCGTGGTAACGCGTTGAATGAATGGCAAAAGTATTGTCATCCTGCAGTAACGCGTGCAGTAACGCGACAGTAACGCGACAGTAACGCGTCAGTATCTATTGCATCTCTGATTTGAGATGAGATCATCAATCAACTGAGTCCAACTAGGCCTAACTAATTCATAAATGTTTCCGTAAAAAACTCAGTAAATATTGGAGATAAGAGCATTTTGTCAACGTATTCATCAACATGTATTATGAGAATTCTTCATCAAGTATAATATGTGCAAGTAACGGATCAGTAAGTCAACTTTAGAATACTTTTAGATATGACTGCTTTGCTCATTTTAGGCCTATTTTTCCAATCCCATTGTTTATAAACAATCAGCCTTTCATTAAATAATGCAGAATAGCTTTCTAAAAAATGTCAATGCTCTAAATATCCATAATTCCATTTCAATTATTTTCCTTCATTTTCAGACAATCTTGGACATAAATTACTGGACTTTTGATGGCAATTTCTAGTCCCCTTCCCCAAGATCAATGTTGTTATGGGGTTTGAATTTAAGGCTTGATGGGAGCAGGCGCATTCCTGCTGAAATCTTACAATAGAACAACATTGATTGGTGGGGGAGGGGGGCAATATGATATTAACATCAATCACAAACAGTCCGGATATATTTTGTCCAAGATTGTCTGAAAAATGTTTAGACTTAGAAATAATTCGACATCCTAGATTAGATTCTTTTTCATGATGTAATGCTTCATAAAACGATTTTGCTACAAGAGCTTCTATGTTTGATGTATCCAACACCCTAACTAACAAAAGATAGTTATTTCCAACAACAAATAATGCTATATTTGCACAAAACTGTGGCACAGAAGACATGCATGGAAAGACGTATTGACAACAACGTGTTTACATGAGATATCCTTTGTAAAATCGACGACTTACAATGACAAATGTCACAGTCGTACACCTGGTACAAAGCTGTTACTGCACGCGTTACTGCATGCACGCGTTACTGCACGCGTTACTGCACGCGTTACTGTTGTTGCTAGCAATTTCCAAGTGAAAACAGCCAAGATATGACGCGTTACTACGCGTTACTGTCAAATATAAAAATATATATATATATATATTATTATATATCAGTAACGCGTGGTAACGCGTTGAATGAATGGCAAAAGTATTGTCATCCTGCAGTAACGCGTGCAGTAACGCGACAGTAACGCGACAGTAACGCGTCAGTATCTATTGCATCTCTGATTTGAGATGAGATCATCAATCAACTGAGTCCAACTAGGCCTAACTAATTCATAAATGTTTCCGTAAAAAACTCAGTAAATATTGGAGATAAGAGCATTTTGTCAACGTATTCATCAACATGTATTATGAGAATTCTTCATCAAGTATAATATGTGCAAGTAACGGATCAGTAAGTCAACTTTAGAATACTTTTAGATATGACTGCTTTGCTCATTTTAGGCCTATTTTTCCAATCCCATTGTTTATAAACAATCAGCCTTTCATTAAATAATGCAGAATAGCTTTCTAAAAAATGTCAATGCTCTAAATATCCATAATTCCATTTCAATTATTTTCCTTCATTTTCAGACAATCTTGGACATAAATTACTGGACTTTTGATGGCAATTTCTAGTCCCCCCTTCCCCCAAGATCAATGTTGTTATGGGGTTTGAATTTAAGGCTTGATGGGAGCAGGCGCATTCCTGCTGAAATCTTACAATAGAACAACATTGATTGGTGGGGAGGGGGCAATATGATATTAACATCAATCACAAACAGTCCGGATATATTTTGTCCAAGATTGTCTGAAAATGTTTAGACTTAGAAATAATTCGACATCCTAGATTAGATTCTTTTCATGATGTAATGCTTCATAAAACGATTTTGCTACAAGAGCTTCTATGTTTGATGTATCCAACACCCTAACTAACAAAAGATAGTTATTTCCAACAACAAATAATGCTATATTTGCACAAAACTGTGGCACAGAAGACATGCATGGAAAGACGTATTGACAACAACGTGTTTACATGAGATATCCTTTGTAAAATCGACGACTTACAATGACAAATGTCACAGTCGTACACCTGGTACAAAGCTGTTACTGCACGCGTTACTGCATGCACGCGTTACTGCACGCGTTACTGCACGCGTTACTGTTGTTGCTAGCAATTTCCAAGTGAAAACAGCCAAGATATGACGCGTTACTACGCGTTACTGTCAAATATAAAAATATATATATATATATATTATTATATATCAGTAACGCGTGGTAACGCGTTGAATGAATGGCAAAAGTATTGTCATCCTGCAGTAACGCGTGCAGTAACGCGACAGTAACGCGACAGTAACGCGTCAGTATCTATTGCATCTCTGATTTGAGATGAGATCATCAATCAACTGAGTCCAACTAGGCCTAACTAATTCATAAATGTTTCCGTAAAAAACTCAGTAAATATTGGAGATAAGAGCATTTTGTCAACGTATTCATCAACATGTATTATGAGAATTCTTCATCAAGTATAATATGTGCAAGTAACGGATCAGTAAGTCAACTTTAGAATACTTTTAGATATGACTGCTTTGCTCATTTTAGGCCTATTTTTCCAATCCCATTGTTTATAAACAATCAGCCTTTCATTAAATAATGCAGAATAGCTTTCTAAAAAATGTCAATGCTCTAAATATCCATAATTCCATTTCAATTATTTTCCTTCATTTTCAGACAATCTTGGACATAAATTACTGGACTTTTGATGGCAATTTCTAGTCCCCTTCCCCAAGATCAATGTTGTTATGGGGTTTGAATTTAAGGCTTGATGGGAGCAGGCGCATTCCTGCTGAAATCTTACAATAGAACAACATTGATTGGTGGGGAGGGGGCAATATGATATTAACATCAATCACAAACAGTCCGGATATATTTTGTCCAAGATTGTCTGAAAATGTTTAGACTTAGAAATAATTCGACATCCTAGATTAGATTCTTTTTCATGATGTAATGCTTCATAAAACGATTTTGCTACAAGAGCTTCTATGTTTGATGTATCCAACACCCTAACTAACAAAAGATAGTTATTTCCAACAACAAATAATGCTATATTTGCACAAAACTGTGGCACAGAAGACATGCATGGAAAGACGTATTGACAACAACGTGTTTACATGAGATATCCTTTGTAAAATCGACGACTTACAATGACAAATGTCACAGTCGTACACCTGGTACAAAGCTGTTACTGCACGCGTTACTGCATGCACGCGTTACTGCACGCGTTACTGCACGCGTTACTGTTGTTGCTAGCAATTTCCAAGTGAAAACAGCCAAGATATGACGCGTTACTACGCGTTACTGTCAAATATAAAAATATATATATATATATATATTATTATATATCAGTAACGCGTGGTAACGCGTTGAATGAATGGCAAAAGTATTGTCATCCTGCAGTAACGCGTGCAGTAACGCGACAGTAACGCGACAGTAACGCGTCAGTATCTATTGCATCTCTGATTTGAGATGAGATCATCAATCAACTGAGTCCAACTAGGCCTAACTAATTCATAAATGTTTCCGTAAAAAACTCAGTAAATATTGGAGATAAGAGCATTTTGTCAACGTATTCATCAACATGTATTATGAGAATTCTTCATCAAGTATAATATGTGCAAGTAACGGATCAGTAAGTCAACTTTAGAATACTTTTAGATATGACTGCTTTGCTCATTTTAGGCCTATTTTTCCAATCCCATTGTTTATAAACAATCAGCCTTTCATTAAATAATGCAGAATAGCTTTCTAAAAAATGTCAATGCTCTAAATATCCATAATTCCATTTCAATTATTTTCCTTCATTTTCAGACAATCTTGGACATAAATTACTGGACTTTTGATGGCAATTTCTAGTCCCCTTCCCCAAGATCAATGTTGTTATGGGGTTTGAATTTAAGGCTTGATGGGAGCAGGCGCATTCCTGCTGAAATCTTACAATAGAACAACATTGATTGGTGGGGAGGGGGGCAATATGATATTAACATCAATCACAAACAGTCCGGATATATTTTGTCCAAGATTGTCTGAAAATGTTTAGACTTAGAAATAATTCGACATCCTAGATTAGATTCTTTTCATGATGTAATGCTTCATAAAACGATTTTGCTACAAGAGCTTCTATGTTTGATGTATCCAACACCCTAACTAACAAAAGATAGTTATTTCCAACAACAAATAATGCTATATTTGCACAAAACTGTGGCACAGAAGACATGCATGGAAAGACGTATTGACAACAACGTGTTTACATGAGATATCCTTTGTAAAATCGACGACTTACAATGACAAATGTCACAGTCGTACACCTGGTACAAAGCTGTTACTGCACGCGTTACTGCATGCACGCGTTACTGCACGCGTTACTGCACGCGTTACTGTTGTTGCTAGCAATTTCCAAGTGAAAACAGCCAAGATATGACGCGTTACTACGCGTTACTGTCAAATATAAAAATATATATATATATATATTATTATATATCAGTAACGCGTGGTAACGCGTTGAATGAATGGCAAAAGTATTGTCATCCTGCAGTAACGCGTGCAGTAACGCGACAGTAACGCGACAGTAACGCGTCAGTATCTATTGCATCTCTGATTTGAGATGAGATCATCAATCAACTGAGTCCAACTAGGCCTAACTAATTCATAAATGTTTCCGTAAAAAACTCAGTAAATATTGGAGATAAGAGCATTTTGTCAACGTATTCATCAACATGTATTATGAGAATTCTTCATCAAGTATAATATGTGCAAGTAACGGATCAGTAAGTCAACTTTAGAATACTTTTAGATATGACTGCTTTGCTCATTTTAGGCCTATTTTTCCAATCCCATTGTTTATAAACAATCAGCCTTTCATTAAATAATGCAGAATAGCTTTCTAAAAAATGTCAATGCTCTAAATATCCATAATTCCATTTCAATTATTTTCCTTCATTTTCAGACAATCTTGGACATAAATTACTGGACTTTTGATGGCAATTTCTAGTCCCCCCTTCCCCCAAGATCAATGTTGTTATGGGGTTTGAATTTAAGGCTTGATGGGAGCAGGCGCATTCCTGCTGAAATCTTACAATAGAACAACATTGATTGGTGGGGGAGGGGGGCAATATGATATTAACATCAATCACAAACAGTCCGGATATATTTTGTCCAAGATTGTCTGAAAAATGTTTAGACTTAGAAATAATTCGACATCCTAGATTAGATTCTTTTTCATGATGTAATGCTTCATAAAACGATTTTGCTACAAGAGCTTCTATGTTTGATGTATCCAACACCCTAACTAACAAAAGATAGTTATTTCCAACAACAAATAATGCTATATTTGCACAAAACTGTGGCACAGAAGACATGCATGGAAAGACGTATTGACAACAACGTGTTTACATGAGATATCCTTTGTAAAATCGACGACTTACAATGACAAATGTCACAGTCGTACACCTGGTACAAAGCTGTTACTGCACGCGTTACTGCATGCACGCGTTACTGCACGCGTTACTGCACGCGTTACTGTTGTTGCTAGCAATTTCCAAGTGAAAACAGCCAAGATATGACGCGTTACTACGCGTTACTGTCAAATATAAAAATATATATATATATATATTATTATATATCAGTAACGCGTGGTAACGCGTTGAATGAATGGCAAAAGTATTGTCATCCTGCAGTAACGCGTGCAGTAACGCGACAGTAACGCGACAGTAACGCGTCAGTATCTATTGCATCTCTGATTTGAGATGAGATCATCAATCAACTGAGTCCAACTAGGCCTAACTAATTCATAAATGTTTCCGTAAAAAACTCAGTAAATATTGGAGATAAGAGCATTTTGTCAACGTATTCATCAACATGTATTATGAGAATTCTTCATCAAGTATAATATGTGCAAGTAACGGATCAGTAAGTCAACTTTAGAATACTTTTAGATATGACTGCTTTGCTCATTTTAGGCCTATTTTTCCAATCCCATTGTTTATAAACAATCAGCCTTTCATTAAATAATGCAGAATAGCTTTCTAAAAAATGTCAATGCTCTAAATATCCATAATTCCATTTCAATTATTTTCCTTCATTTTCAGACAATCTTGGACATAAATTACTGGACTTTTGATGGCAATTTCTAGTCCCCTTCCCCAAGATCAATGTTGTTATGGGGTTTGAATTTAAGGCTTGATGGGAGCAGGCGCATTCCTGCTGAAATCTTACAATAGAACAACATTGATATTAACATCAATCACAAACAGTCCGGATATATTTTGTCCAAGATTGTCTGAAAATGTTTAGACTTAGAAATAATTCGACATCCTAGATTAGATTCTTTTTCATGATGTAATGCTTCATAAAACGATTTTGCTACAAGAGCTTCTATGTTTGATGTATCCAACACCCTAACTAACAAAAGATAGTTATTTCCAACAACAAATAATGCTATATTTGCACAAAACTGTGGCACAGAAGACATGCATGGAAAGACGTATTGACAACAACGTGTTTACATGAGATATCCTTTGTAAAATCGACGACTTACAATGACAAATGTCACAGTCGTACACCTGGTACAAAGCTGTTACTGCACGCGTTACTGCATGCACGCGTTACTGCACGCGTTACTGCACGCGTTACTGTTGTTGCTAGCAATTTCCAAGTGAAAACAGCCAAGATATGACGCGTTACTACGCGTTACTGTCAAATATAAAAATATATATATATATATATTATTATATATCAGTAACGCGTGGTAACGCGTTGAATGAATGGCAAAAGTATTGTCATCCTGCAGTAACGCGTGCAGTAACGCGACAGTAACGCGACAGTAACGCGTCAGTATCTATTGCATCTCTGATTTGAGATGAGATCATCAATCAACTGAGTCCAACTAGGCCTAACTAATTCATAAATGTTTCCGTAAAAAACTCAGTAAATATTGGAGATAAGAGCATTTTGTCAACGTATTCATCAACATGTATTATGAGAATTCTTCATCAAGTATAATATGTGCAAGTAACGGATCAGTAAGTCAACTTTAGAATACTTTTAGATATGACTGCTTTGCTCATTTTAGGCCTATTTTTCCAATCCCATTGTTTATAAACAATCAGCCTTTCATTAAATAATGCAGAATAGCTTTCTAAAAAATGTCAATGCTCTAAATATCCATAATTCCATTTCAATTATTTTCCTTCATTTTCAGACAATCTTGGACATAAATTACTGGACTTTTGATGGCAATTTCTAGTCCCCCCTTCCCCCAAGATCAATGTTGTTATGGGGTTTGAATTTAAGGCTTGATGGGAGCAGGCGCATTCCTGCTGAAATCTTACAATAGAACAACATTGATTGGTGGGGGAGGGGGGCAATATGATATTAACATCAATCACAAACAGTCCGGATATATTTTGTCCAAGATTGTCTGAAAAATGTTTAGACTTAGAAATAATTCGACATCCTAGATTAGATTCTTTTCATGATGTAATGCTTCATAAAACGATTTTGCTACAAGAGCTTCTATGTTTGATGTATCCAACACCCTAACTAACAAAAGATAGTTATTTCCAACAACAAATAATGCTATATTTGCACAAAACTGTGGCACAGAAGACATGCATGGAAAGACGTATTGACAACAACGTGTTTACATGAGATATCCTTTGTAAAATCGACGACTTACAATGACAAATGTCACAGTCGTACACCTGGTACAAAGCTGTTACTGCACGCGTTACTGCATGCACGCGTTACTGCACGCGTTACTGCACGCGTTACTGTTGTTGCTAGCAATTTCCAAGTGAAAACAGCCAAGATATGACGCGTTACTACGCGTTACTGTCAAATATAAAAATATATATATATATATATTATTATATATCAGTAACGCGTGGTAACGCGTTGAATGAATGGCAAAAGTATTGTCATCCTGCAGTAACGCGTGCAGTAACGCGACAGTAACGCGACAGTAACGCGTCAGTATCTATTGCATCTCTGATTTGAGATGAGATCATCAATCAACTGAGTCCAACTAGGCCTAACTAATTCATAAATGTTTCCGTAAAAAACTCAGTAAATATTGGAGATAAGAGCATTTTGTCAACGTATTCATCAACATGTATTATGAGAATTCTTCATCAAGTATAATATGTGCAAGTAACGGATCAGTAAGTCAACTTTAGAATACTTTTAGATATGACTGCTTTGCTCATTTTAGGCCTATTTTTCCAATCCCATTGTTTATAAACAATCAGCCTTTCATTAAATAATGCAGAATAGCTTTCTAAAAAATGTCAATGCTCTAAATATCCATAATTCCATTTCAATTATTTTCCTTCATTTTCAGACAATCTTGGACATAAATTACTGGACTTTTGATGGCAATTTCTAGTCCCCCCTTCCCCCAAGATCAATGTTGTTATGGGGTTTGAATTTAAGGCTTGATGGGAGCAGGCGCATTCCTGCTGAAATCTTACAATAGAACAACATTGATTGGTGGGGAGGGGGCAATATGATATTAACATCAATCACAAACAGTCCGGATATATTTTGTCCAAGATTGTCTGAAAATGTTTAGACTTAGAAATAATTCGACATCCTAGATTAGATTCTTTTCATGATGTAATGCTTCATAAAACGATTTTGCTACAAGAGCTTCTATGTTTGATGTATCCAACACCCTAACTAACAAAAGATAGTTATTTCCAACAACAAATAATGCTATATTTGCACAAAACTGTGGCACAGAAGACATGCATGGAAAGACGTATTGACAACAACGTGTTTACATGAGATATCCTTTGTAAAATCGACGACTTACAATGACAAATGTCACAGTCGTACACCTGGTACAAAGCTGTTACTGCACGCGTTACTGCATGCACGCGTTACTGCACGCGTTACTGCACGCGTTACTGTTGTTGCTAGCAATTTCCAAGTGAAAACAGCCAAGATATGACGCGTTACTACGCGTTACTGTCAAATATAAAATATATATATATATATATTATTATATATCAGTAACGCGTGGTAACGCGTTGAATGAATGGCAAAAGTATTGTCATCCTGCAGTAACGCGTGCAGTAACGCGACAGTAACGCGACAGTAACGCGTCAGTATCTATTGCATCTCTGATTTGAGATGAGATCATCAATCAACTGAGTCCAACTAGGCCTAACTAATTCATAAATGTTTCCGTAAAAAACTCAGTAAATATTGGAGATAAGAGCATTTTGTCAACGTATTCATCAACATGTATTATGAGAATTCTTCATCAAGTATAATATGTGCAAGTAACGGATCAGTAAGTCAACTTTAGAATACTTTTAGATATGACTGCTTTGCTCATTTTAGGCCTATTTTTCCAATCCCATTGTTTATAAACAATCAGCCTTTCATTAAATAATGCAGAATAGCTTTCTAAAAAATGTCAATGCTCTAAATATCCATAATTCCATTTCAATTATTTTCCTTCATTTTCAGACAATCTTGGACATAAATTACTGGACTTTTGATGGCAATTTCTAGTCCCCTTCCCCAAGATCAATGTTGTTATGGGGTTTGAATTTAAGGCTTGATGGGAGCAGGCGCATTCCTGCTGAAATCTTACAATAGAACAACATTGATTGGTGGGGGAGGGGGGCAATATGATATTAACATCAATCACAAACAGTCCGGATATATTTTGTCCAAGATTGTCTGAAAAATGTTTAGACTTAGAAATAATTCGACATCCTAGATTAGATTCTTTTTCATGATGTAATGCTTCATAAAACGATTTTGCTACAAGAGCTTCTATGTTTGATGTATCCAACACCCTAACTAACAAAAGATAGTTATTTCCAACAACAAATAATGCTATATTTGCACAAAACTGTGGCACAGAAGACATGCATGGAAAGACGTATTGACAACAACGTGTTTACATGAGATATCCTTTGTAAAATCGACGACTTACAATGACAAATGTCACAGTCGTACACCTGGTACAAAGCTATTACTGCACGCGTTACTGCATGCACGCGTTACTGCACGCGTTACTGCACGCGTTACTGTTGTTGCTAGCAATTTCCAAGTGAAAACAGCCAAGATATGACGCGTTACAACGCGTTACTGTCAAAAATAAAATATATATATATATATATATTATTATATATCAGTAACGCGTGGTAACGCGTTGAATGAATGGCAAAAGTATTGTCATCCTACAGTAACGCGTGCAGTAACGCGACAGTAACGCGACAGTAACGCGTCAGTATCTATTGCATCTCTGATTTGAGATGAGATCATCAATCAACTGAGTCCAACTAGGCCTAACTAATTCATAAATGTTTCCGTAAAAAACTCAGTAAATATTGGAGATAAGAGCATTTTGTCAACGTATTCATCAACATGTATTATGAGAATTCTTCATCAAGTATAATATGTGCAAGTAACGGATCAGTAAGTCAACTTTAGAATACTTTTAGATATGACTGCTTTGCTCATTTTAGGCCTATTTTTTCCAATCCCATTGTTTATAAACAATCAGCCTTTCATTAAATAATGCAGAATAGCTTTCTAAAAAATGTCAATGCTCTAAATATCCATAATTCCATTTCAATTATTTTCCTTCATTTTCAGACAATCTTGGACATAAATTACTGGACTTTTGATGGCAATTTCTAGTCCCCCCTTCCCCCAAGATCAATGTTGTTATGGGGTTTGAATTTAAAGCTTGATGGGAGCAGGCGCATTCCTGCTGAAATCTTACAATAGAACAACATTGATTGGTGGGGGGGGGGGCAATATGATATTAACATCAATCACAAACAGTCCGGATATATTTTGTCCAAGATTGTCTGAAAAATGTTTAGACTTAGAAATAATTCGATATCCTAGATTAGATTCTTTTTCATCATGTAATGCTTCATAAAACGATTTTGCTACAAGAGCTTCTATGTTTGATGTATCCAACACCCTAACTAACAAAAGATAGTTATTTCCAACAACAAATAATGCTATATTTGCACAAAACTGTGGCACAGAAGACATGCATGGAAAGACGTATTGACAACAACGTGTTTACATGAGATATCCTTTGTAAAATCGACGACTTACAATGACAAATGTCACAGTCGTACACCTGGTACAAAGCTGTTACTGCACGCGTTACTGCATGCACGCGTTACTGCACGCGTTACTGCACGCGTTACTGTTGTTGCTAGCAATTTCCAAGTGAAAACAGCCAAGATATGACGCGTTACTACGCGTTACTGTCAAATATAAAAATATATATATATATATATTATTATATATCAGTAACGCGTGGTAACGCGTTGAATGAATGGCAAAAGTATTGTCATCCTGCAGTAACGCGTGCAGTAACGCGACAGTAACGCGACAGTAACGCGTCAGTATCTATTGCATCTCTGATTTGAGATGAGATCATCAATCAACTGAGTCCAACTAGGCCTAACTAATTCATAAATGTTTCCGTAAAAAACTCAGTAAATATTGGAGATAAGAGCATTTTGTCAACGTATTCATCAACATGTATTATGAGAATTCTTCATCAAGTATAATATGTGCAAGTAACGGATCAGTAAGTCAACTTTAGAATACTTTTAGATATGACTGCTTTGCTCATTTTAGGCCTATTTTTTCCAATCCCATTGTTTATAAACAATCAGCCTTTCATTAAATAATGCAGAATAGCTTTCTAAAAAATGTCAATGCTCTAAATATCCATAATTCCATTTCAATTATTTTCCTTCATTTTCAGACAATCTTGGACATAAATTACTGGACTTTTGATGGCAATTTCTAGTCCCCCCTTCCCCCAAGATCAATTTTGTTATGGGGTTTGAATTTAAAGCTTGATGGGAGCAGGCGCATTCCTGCTGAAATCTTACAATAGAACAACATTGATTGGTGGGGGAGGGGGGGGGCAATATGATATTAACATCAATCACAACCAGTCCGGATATATTTTGTCCAAGATTGTCTGAAAAATGTTTAGGCTTAGAAATAATTCGATATCCTAGATTAGATTCTTTTTCATCATGTAATGCTTCATAAAACGATTTTGCTACAAGAGCTTCTATGTTTGATGTATCCAACACCCTAACTAACAAAAGATAGTTATTTCCAACAACAAATAATGCTATATTTGCACAAAACTGTGGCACAGAAGACATGCATGGAAAGACGTATTGACAACAACGTGTTTACATGAGATATCCTTTGTAAAATCGACGACTTACAATGACAAATGTCACAGTCGTACACCTGGTACAAAGCTATTACTGCACGCGTTACTGCATGCACGCGTTACTGCACGCGTTACTGCACGCGTTACTGTTGTTGCTAGCAATTTCCAAGTGAAAACAGCCAAGATATGACGCGTTACTACGCGTTACTGTCAAATAAAAAATATATATATATATATATTATTATATATCAGTAACGCGTGGTAACGCGTTGAATGAATGGCAAAAGTATTGTCATCCTGCAGTAACGCGTGCAGTAACGCGACAGTAACGCGACAGTAACGCGTCAGTATCTATTGCATCTCTGATTTGAGATGAGATCATCAATCAACTGAGTCCAACTAGGCCTAACTAATTCATAAATGTTTCCGTAAAAAACTCAGTAAATATTGGAGATAAGAGCATTTTGTCAACGTATTCATCAACATGTATTATGAGAATTCTTCATCAAGTATAATATGTGCAAGTAACGGATCAGTAAGTCAACTTTAGAATACTTTTAGATATGACTGCTTTGCTCATTTTAGGCCTATTTTTCCAATCCCATTGTTTATAAACAATCAGCCTTTCATTAAATAATGCAGAATAGCTTTCTAAAAAATGTCAATGCTCTAAATATCCATAATTCCATTTCAATTATTTTCCTTCATTTTCAGACAATCTTGGACATAAATTACTGGACTTTTGATGGCAATTTCTAGTCCCCCCTTCCCCCAAGATCAATGTTGTTATGGGGTTTGAATTTAAGGCTTGATGGGAGCAGGCGCATTCCTGCTGAAATCTTACAATAGAACAACATTGATTGGTGGGGGAGGGGGGCAATATGATATTAACATCAATCACAAACAGTCCGGATATATTTTGTCCAAGATTGTCTGAAAAATGTTTAGACTTAGAAATAATTCGACATCCTAGATTAGATTCTTTTTCATGATGTAATGCTTCATAAAACGATTTTGCTACAAGAGCTTCTATGTTTGATGTATCCAACACCCTAACTAACAAAAGATAGTTATTTCCAACAACAAATAATGCTATATTTGCACAAAACTGTGGCACAGAAGACATGCATGGAAAGACGTATTGACAACAACGTGTTTACATGAGATATCCTTTGTAAAATCGACGACTTACAATGACAAATGTCACAGTCGTACACCTGGTACAAAGCTGTTACTGCACGCGTTACTGCATGCACGCGTTACTGCACGCGTTACTGCACGCGTTACTGTTGTTGCTAGCAATTTCCAAGTGAAAACAGCCAAGATATGACGCGTTACTACGCGTTACTGTCAAATATAAAAATATATATATATATATATATTATTATATATCAGTAACGCGTGGTAACGCGTTGAATGAATGGCAAAAGTATTGTCATCCTGCAGTAACGCGTGCAGTAACGCGACAGTAACGCGACAGTAACGCGTCAGTATCTATTGCATCTCTGATTTGAGATGAGATCATCAATCAACTGAGTCCAACTAGGCCTAACTAATTCATAAATGTTTCCGTAAAAAACTCAGTAAATATTGGAGATAAGAGCATTTTGTCAACGTATTCATCAACATGTATTATGAGAATTCTTCATCAAGTATAATATGTGCAAGTAACGGATCAGTAAGTCAACTTTAGAATACTTTTAGATATGACTGCTTTGCTCATTTTAGGCCTATTTTTTCCAATCCCATTGTTTATAAACAATCAGCCTTTCATTAAATAATGCAGAATAGCTTTCTAAAAAATGTCAATGCTCTAAATATCCATAATTCCATTTCAATTATTTTCCTTCATTTTCAGACAATCTTGGACATAAATTACTGGACTTTTGATGGCAATTTCTAGTCCCCCCTTCCCCCAAGATCAATGTTGTTATGGGGTTTGAATTTAAGGCTTGATGGGAGCAGGCGCATTCCTGCTGAAATCTTACAATAGAACAACATTGATTGGTGGGGGGGGGGCAATATGATATTAACATCAATCACAAACAGTCCGGATATATTTTGTCCAAGATTGTCTGAAAAATGTTTAGACTTAGAAATAATTCGACATCCTAGATTAGATTCTTTTCATGATGTAATGCTTCATAAAACGATTTTGCTACAAGAGCTTCTATGTTTGATGTATCCAACACCCTAACTAACAAAAGATAGTTATTTCCAACAACAAATAATGCTATATTTGCACAAAACTGTGGCACAGAAGACATGCATGGAAAGACGTATTGACAACAACGTGTTTACATGAGATATCCTTTGTAAAATCGACGACTTACAATGACAAATGTCACAGTCGTACACCTGGTACAAAGCTGTTACTGCACGCGTTACTGCATGCACGCGTTACTGCACGCGTTACTGCACGCGTTACTGTTGTTGCTAGCAATTTCCAAGTGAAAACAGCCAAGATATGACGCGTTACTACGCGTTACTGTCAAATATAAAAATATATATATATATATATATTATTATATATCAGTAACGCGTGGTAACGCGTTGAATGAATGGCAAAAGTATTGTCATCCTGCAGTAACGCGTGCAGTAACGCGACAGTAACGCGACAGTAACGCGTCAGTATCTATTGCATCTCTGATTTGAGATGAGATCATCAATCAACTGAGTCCAACTAGGCCTAACTAATTCATAAATGTTTCCGTAAAAAACTCAGTAAATATTGGAGATAAGAGCATTTTGTCAACGTATTCATCAACATGTATTATGAGAATTCTTCATCAAGTATAATATGTGCAAGTAACGGATCAGTAAGTCAACTTTAGAATACTTTTAGATATGACTGCTTTGCTCATTTTAGGCCTATTTTTTCCAATCCCATTGTTTATAAACAATCAGCCTTTCATTAAATAATGCAGAATAGCTTTCTAAAAAATGTCAATGCTCTAAATATCCATAATTCCATTTCAATTATTTTCCTTCATTTTCAGACAATCTTGGACATAAATTACTGGACTTTTGATGGCAATTTCTAGTCCCCCCTTCCCCCAAGATCAATTTTGTTATGGGGTTTGAATTTAAGGCTTGATGGGAGCAGGCGCATTCCTGCTGAAATCTTACAATAGAACAACATTGATTGGTGGGGGAGGGGGGGCAATATGATACTAACATCAATCACAAACAGTGCGGATATATTTTGTCCAAGATTGTCTGAAAAATGTTTAGACTTAGAAGTAATTCGACATCCTAGATTAGATTCTTTTTCATGATGTAATGCTTCATAAAACGATTTTGCTACAAGAGCTTCTATGTTTGATGTATCCAACACCCTAACTAACAAAAGATAGTTATTTCCAACAACAAATAATGCTATATTTGCACAAAACTGTGGCACAGAAGACATGCATGGAAAGACGTATTGACAACAACGTGTTTACATGAGATATCCTTTGTAAAATCGACGACTTACAATGACAAATGTCACAGTCGTACACCTGGTACAAAGCTGTTACTGGACGCGTTACTGCATGCACGCGTTACTGCACGCATTACTGCACTGTTGTTGCTAGCAATTTCCAAGTGAAAACAGCCAAGATATGACGCGTTACTACGCGTTACTGTCAAATATAAAAATATATATATATATATATATATTATTATATATCAGTAACGCGTGGTAACGCGTTGAATGAATGGCAAAAGTATTGTCATCCTGCAGTAACGCGTGCAGTAACGCGACAGTAACGCGACAGTAACGCGTCAGTATCTATTGCATCTCTGATTTGAGATGAGATCATCAATCAACTGAGTCCAACTAGGCCTAACTAAATCATAAATGTTTCCGTAAAAAACTCAGTAAATATTTGAGATAAGAGCATTTTGTCAACGTATTCATCAACATGTATTATGAGAATTCTTCATCAAGTATAATATGTGCAAGTAACGGATCAGTAAGTCAACTTTAGAATACTTTTAGATATGACTGCTTTGCTCATTTTAGGCCTATTTTTCCAATCCCATTGTTTATAAACAATCAGCCTTTCATTAAATAAGGTTTTTAAAAACCTTTTGAGACGTCCCTCTTTAAAGGGGTTTTTCAAAGGGTTGTTTGAGATCTTAAGGGGTTTTTAAGACAGTGAAAAAACCCTGCCGGGTTTTTTTGCTGGAATTCGTTAACTTTCTCAAGGGCTTTTCACCCAGAGTGAAATTCGAAAAGGGTTTTTCAACGTTAAGATTTTGCATAATATCTCACAAAGTTTATTTAAAAATTATCTTCAGATTAATAAAAATATGAAGAAAACTTGAAAAGATATCAGATGAATGCGAATTAGGTTGCAAATTTGAAATTTTGGCTTCAAGAAACCGATATTTTATTTGCGCAATTTGGAGTTCCCTCGCTTTTGCAATGGTCAAAGTCACGTGACAAGCTTCAAGATAACGAATCTGCGGCCTTGTGAAGTTCTTTTCAAAATTTTCATCTTCAAGAAGAAGTCGAAAGCAAACAGCAAGCCTTCAGGTATGTATCTATTGTTATTTGAAACGAATACCATCAGTATCTTGTTAAAAACTAATTTCTTATAAATCTGCGTTTGTCAATATTTTGGGATGAAACAAAATTTCCTAGCTAGTTAATTCTTCATCACTTTCCTTCAAATTTATTTAACCGCCAAAATCAAAAGCAAAGTTTATCATTTTGACTAACGGTAGGATAGGTTTCAAGGAAAGGGTTGCATTGGAATCTTAAATAATTAATTAAATAGATTAGATATGTAAGCTTTAATTCCCAATATGTTGTGTTTCAAATTCAAACAACTTATCTATCTACTTCATCGTCGTTCTTACATCGTCGAATGCTGTGCTTCACAACTTCTAAGCCTTCGGCCTTCAGTATTTTTACTGTTAGTTAGATGGACTACCGTAAATCTTCGAATAAGCCCCCGGGGGCTTATTTGCAAAATTGAATTTCTGGGTGGGGGCTTATTCGAGGGGGGACTTAATCGAAGGTGGGGGCTTATTCGAGGATTTACGGTACTTATTCAATGGATTCAAACAGCAAAGCGCCAATTTTACAAAACTAAAAAGTTAATCTCTCTTGGGTCATTTTAAACTCAAAATGTTGACTATTTCGCAACCAGAAACATTAATATAGATACACTTTTTTTAATAAGCAACTGGTCAATAAGCAACTAGGGCTGAAATTTGTTAAAATTTTTGGTGAAATAGCTTTCTTCATACTGTACATCCTTGCAAACTTGTCAGTTACATTGAAAAGCCAGAAAAGAGCCAAAATAAGAGGGTTTTAAGGGGTACCCATCATTCTGCGAGGGCTAAAATACTAGATATGTTAAGCAACTCTTGAGGGCTGGACCAAAGTCCAGTTGCTTATTTAAAAAAAGTGTAGCCTATCTATCCTAACTTTCTTTGCCTACAAAAGGTATAGAGTAGGCATGTTACAGAAAAAGCTATCACTGTCAGCCTTCATGCTAGTTTTTTCGTTTGTCCAGCCTACAAGAACAAGGGGGCAAGTTTTTAGGCATTGGCAGTTAAATATCTGTTTTAAAAATTTTCAAATTCTTTTCTACAACGAAGTTAAATTTTTCCAGGGGCTTGGTCCTGGCAAGCAAAAATTGTTCAAATTTCAAAGAAATAAATTCATTTTTAAACTTTCCAAACCAAGAGTAAATGCTGTGTTTTTAACCCTTATCCTACCGAGGGCGTTTTTTACCCCCTTCAAATTTTTTTATCCTGTGACTAATCTGTTTTTTTTCTTGGAATTTGCTTCCAAACTCTTTGACTTTAAATTTCTATGTATAAGCTACAAAGTGGAGGAAAGAATGTACAAAAAGCTTTCAGTTAGGGTTTGGGGTCGTAAAATACCAACGCTGTTACAAACTGCATGAAAGATGCCCTTGTTACCCGTACCCTGGGTACCTAAGACTAAAGGGTCACAGGCAGTCGAAAATAAGAAACAAGGAAAAGAGAGGGG
Organism: Chrysaora quinquecirrha; assembly: GCA_014526335.1. Classification (NCBI taxonomy): domain Eukaryota; kingdom Metazoa; phylum Cnidaria; class Scyphozoa; order Semaeostomeae; family Pelagiidae; genus Chrysaora; species Chrysaora quinquecirrha. The sequence continues at coordinate 178,089 of JACTAT010000007.1, read as the reverse complement.
AAAATATGAGAAATGTGGTAATACGCTTGCTGAAAAACACACATCTCTTAGAAATTCTTTGATTTTAAAGAAAATCTCGCAGCTATGTTATTTAAATAGTGAATGTTGCTGAATCGAGCTGTGTGAAATTTTACGCTCTCTTCACTTCGCTGCTTATTTTCAACTCCCCGTGCTGTGACCCTTTAGAGGCTCTGGTACCTGGGGAGGAGAGCCTTCGGCTGTACGACTTAGAGAGTTACTCGAAGATTACATTAAGGTATTAAGCTCAGAGTAAATGTCTTTGGTTTTCTGACCATGCAATCCGGGTCTGAATTATATGTTGTGATATGCCACAAGCAAGGGCACCACCAGAATGTTCGTTATGTCGGGAGTTCGTTTCACCTGGAAAATTTATTTGTTTGTAGAGAATTAGTTATTCCAGGGACAGAACATTCCACAGGTCGTTGAGTAGGGAAATTCGTTATATCATGGCTGGGATTCTCCTGTGTAGTTATTTTAGAATGAATTACTTATGTATTTTCAATGTTTAGTCCATATCAATCATGCAATTTCTGAGGTAAAATACAGAAGAGCTTTCATGATGATTTGTGTGCAGTGTCTTAAAAACTTGAAATATTGAACTAAAGGAGTGTTTTGTTTTTTTTTTTGTAGGTATGCATTGGACTGGGATTGGAATGCAGTTCTAGAAGATGAAGATGTGTTTGTAGGACTATCGCTGATTTTTACATGCAAGCACACATTGAAGATTTGCTAACAGAAACTTTTAAGTATTGGATGTGCCAATGTTTCAGTCTTATTTCTAGAGACTCTGAACGTTAAGTATAATCAAGGCTGACGAGACTTTCTTTAACTTGAAGAAATGACTTCAACAAAGACAAAAAGTTATGAATCTCTGCTTGTCAACTTAAGTTTAACTAAAATTTGGATACCGTAGTCAACTGCATTTTGCGTAGAGAAGTTGCTACTTTGAACAAAATTTTGCCCCCTTTTCAAATTTTTTATGAAGCTCGAGTGACATTTCACAGGGCCATTTCAGTCTTTAAAAGCGTGGCTACAATATTTTCAGCAATCGTACGACTCTTACTACCAATTTTCCTAGGATATATTGCCCTTTGAAATAAATACTACTGTATGTTGCTTGTAACTTATTGTAACTGTTATATTTATTTACATTGTAAATCATTTAGTGTTTTAACAGCAGATATGTTTATTAACGTTTAATGTTACGCATTTCAAATAATATCTGTTTTCGTTATTAGCTAATAGCTTTTCATGCTTGAAAACCTTCTTCTGCTCTATGGCTTCTGGTAAAACCCCCGGTATATCGAACCCAAAAAGGTTGGGTATAACACCCCCGAGGGTGCTCTGAAAAACCTTTTTCTAGGGTTTTTGGCAGAAAACCCTGAGCACATATATCGAACCCCTAAAGGTGCGATATGAAACCCCTGAAGGTGCTCTGAAAAACCTTTTTATAGGGTTTTTGGTAAAAACCCTGAGTACATATATCGAACCCCTAAAGGTGCGATATAAAACCCCTGAAGGTGCTCTGAAAAACCTTTTTATAGGGTTTTTGGTAAAAACCCTGAGTACATATATCGAACCCCTAAAGGTGCTTCAAAAAACCCTGAGTACATAGGGTTTTTTGGAAAACCCATGATAAGGGTTTTTTGAAGAACCATTTGAAAGGGTTTTTCGGAGCACCTTTAGGGGTTCGATATATGTACTCTGTTGAAAAACCCTTTGGGGTTTTTTTGAGCACCTTTATTTTTTGAGTGTATCCATGGATGAGGAAGCAGGTTTTGGCTAGAGTAAGAGAAAGAAATTTCGTGGTTCGGAATACTGTAAGAATCACGAGACAGAAAACTATTGAAGGCCATGATCGCGAAAGTCCCGAAAGGATATGGCAATTAACGGAGAATACTATCTAGGCGCTTTTCGTAGAGCATTTGAGTATGTATTCTGCCTAAGTCTATTAACTCCATCTGCTCCAGAGAAATGACAAACGTTTGTTTGGTAAGATTTAGATCATCAAAAAACAATCCATCGAAATCTTAATTGGTTACTCTAGCATATGGTAATTACAACAGCATTTTTAATCCGACTAGTGATGAAATTTATTTAATATGTAAGCAATTACATTTAAAATGATAACTTCCATAGCTTTCTTAGCAGTCCATACCAGACTCTTGTGCATCAAAGTTCAGGAGAAAATTTCGCTACTTAAGCCGGATCTCTAATTACACCAGCCTTTGCCATTCGCATTCTATAAAAAATAAAGCAAAAATGGTGGCAGCTTATTTACACTATCTTAACTGCAGCCTATTTTAGGGAGGTTTTAGTTGCCTGAGAAGGAAATTAAATGCTGATAAAAGATTCAATTTTTTATCAGCGTTAATTTTTCCAGGGGATTGTTGGCTCTTGCTTTACATGAAATTGGGTTGGAATTTTACTTGGTCGTTCACTCATTCGAATTGTATGTCAATGCTCGGGGATTGAAAATTCTTTAGTATGCCCACATGGAATGAGTTTCCCTCACAATATTTGATCAGAAGTATAGCTTTTTCTTTCATGCCTTACTAACGTGGGATGGATCTGCTACGAGGGGTACGTATGCACATATTGTCAATCTTGCATGCATCCCTAAGCAGGTTGTGTCCAATTAGTATTTAAAGCGATGTTATTGGCTTCTTTCTACTTCAAATTTTCCAAAATATGCTGCAGCCAATTTTGAAAACGCATGTCTGTAAAGATTGGATATAAATATGTAATTTCCAACATGACACAACATGACAAACGACTTCTATACCATTAGAATTTTGGATCTCAGTTGTAACCCTCTTCCAAAAGGGGAAAATGTTAGAAAAAGCTGGCCCGTCGAACTGGTTGCACTTTGGGCCTAGAGCTGAAGTTTTTTGATGTCTTTAGATAATTAAATCATTTAAGTGTTTCCATTTTTAAGGGTTCCTCAATTTTGCAGCGATGAGCAAAAATTGAGCAGTTAAAAATTCACATTTTATATGCTGATAATGATAAAAAATGAAAAAACATGGATCCGATGTTAGAAAAATACTCCCCCACTCCAACCCCCACTTTGGCTGAGATGCTTTTCTGTGTCACAGCCAATCGCTTTTCTCCACGAATCTTCCACCATCAGCGTTGGGAGGGGAGGTAGTTGTATGCAGCCTCCCAGAAAAAATTGATACCCCCTTGCTAGACTTCCAACTCATGACACACTCATAACATCAGATGTAATTTTCGCTACAACCACCTGGCCACAGTTATGTCTGCACTGTACAAACAACGTGTTGCTTGCTTTTAAAAGGAGAGTAGGCAAAATTTCAGACTACAAGGCTGTTCTCTTCACCAAGTATGGTTTAAAGGGCCCAAAAGTCAGAAATTTTATTTCTAAAAAGAGGTAATCCGGGGGCTGATTTCGGATTGGCAGTTATTTTATTATATCTTGTACCGTTTAGCCGCTATAAGCGTTTATTTAACAGGAAATGAGTAGAATTGTTGTTTTCGGGCCGAGAGTTCGTGACGTAGCACAGTTTCTCGGTCATTCTTTTCCTGGACAGGACGATTGGTCACAGCGAGTCAAAATTTCTGCTGAATGAAAACCACATCGAATCAGTAAATTAAATCTGAAGTTATTCTTGAGCTTTTCGTTGTTGCTTATAGCATTCGAGCCCTTCCATCAATCGGCCTAAAAGTTCATTCGGCCTAGAAGTTCTTTCGGCCCTTCCCTTGTTGTCATTTTCTTAACCTTGGAATCTTTTCCTCATACTTGAAAATGAAAATCAAAACAGCCTTTCTATTGCAAACCAATGAAAATTTTTCGAATGTAAATTCTTCTTGAGCTTTGAAATTCAGGTTCTTGTTTTGTTTGAGAATGAATCGAAGCTTCTCGCTACTGTGCTCAACTTTCGTCCATTTTCGACCTCAAACGAATAACGAAACTTGATCCCATGTCATGTAACAATACAATCTTGTTACAATTTCTCCGAGGATCATGCGATGTCATGCCAAAAAGGAGGATATGTTCACCATAGACACAACGAAGTACGCGATCTTCTGGGAAAGTTGGCTACAGAAGTTTCAAATGATGTGCAAATCGAGCCACCTTTACAGAAGCTGACCGGTGAAAACCTCCCAAGGAATTCCAACACGTCGGAAGAGGCAAGACTAGACATAAGTGTTCGTGGCTTCTGGCAGAAGGGACAACGTGCATTTTTTGACGTAAGGGTATTCAACCCATTTGCACCGTCTTACAGAAACCAGAAGTTAGAGAACACTTTTGCTGCCCATGAAAGAGAGAAAAAACGAGCCTATAGTCAACGCGTACTACAAGTGGAGCATGGGTCATTCACCCCATTGATCTTCACACCAAATTGTGGTACAAGCAGAGAAACCGAAAAATTCTTATCCGTTCTAGCTTTACAAATATCAGAGAAACGGGACATTGCAACATCAGTTGTCACATACTGGATCAGAACAAAGCTGTCTTTTGCACTTCTTCGAAGCGCAATCCTTTGCATCCGTGGCTCCAGGAATAGACGATCTAAAGTAGATGTAGAAACTGCAAACATTGTAATTGTGGAAGCAACTGCTAGAATCGATCATTGATTAGCTTAAAACTGAAATATTTTTTTAAATTCTTTTTTTTGTGTTTCTTTTTGTATCTTTAAAAATGTGAACCGGCAGCCTTCCGGTATGGAAATAGTGCCAAATGATTAAAATTATTCGTCCATTTGATGGTTGAAAAAAAAAAAAATCTTGTGACGACACAATATCCCCGTGTTGCGTCACATGGGGCCTTTCCCGAGAAAACTTCTCTTTTTTTCTCAGTAAATTGCTAATAACAGCATACAAGTACGAAAAAATAAATCGAAAATATAAGGAGGTTAAATTTCATCTTTTGAGAGAAGAAACATTTTTTACTTTACGGGCTCTTTAACTTGTTTCTGGAAGCCAAAATATTAGGGACTTTGGAAGATTATCAGCCAGGTAGTGCCTTTGAAAACTGCAGATATTCTTGTAATTAAGCCTTGCCAATGATATGGATCGTATTGCCAGCGAGGAAGAATATCTGCAGGCAGTGGCGTAACCGAACAGTTCGGTGCCCTTAGGAATATTTTTCTGGGGGGGCCTTTAACAATGAATTTTTTCCGAAAGTGGGGCAAAAGGGCCAAATCAACGAGAGAAATATTCATTCGATTACAATGAAGGATCAACAAGGAACAAAATCTTTTCAGGAAGAAAAAGCTTGAAAGAAGTTAAGTATTATGCTGGCAAAAGAGTTAATTTTGGGAATATTGGCTGCTTATTATATCACTTACATATTTATCACTTTTCACATAGCATAATGCAAAATGCCTGTATCAAGGGAACTTTGTGGGCCTCTTTGGGGCCCAGAAGGCTTTGGGTCTCTTAAGAATTGCTTTAACCCCAACCTACGTCGGTTACGCCACTGTCTACAGATCCTAATATCCAGACATTCAGACTCGAAAATACTCTAGCACATTCAGTATAAGAATTATACTAAAATGGAAATGACAAACTGTGCTCAAAAGAAAGTATTAAGTGTTTTCTGGTTGTGTAAAGGTTGTGGCGAGAAACGTTTTCCTAGACTTCCAAATTTGTGAGGTAATAGAGATTCCGATTGTCATTTTCAACTCGCACACGGAGTTAATGTAGTTTGGCTGGATTTGACTTGCAATTTCGAGCTTAAAGCATGTCAGGAATAAATATTCAGAAATAAAAATGCCTATCTATTCGTTTTCATGATAGCATTTCTTGCGTTGAAAAGATTTTCATAGTTTAAGAGAAAATTTGAATCAGTTGAACCACATAATGCACCGTGCGTGCTGCTTTGAAATAGAAGACTATTACCTCAATAATGAATTCTTTCCTCGTTCATTTTTCTGCTGGAAGTCTTCGGCTTAGCCGCCATTTCGGGAAATTAATTCAAACACTGGCACGCCTGCGAACAGTTAGCTCCTACACATCATTTCTCATCGTTTTAAAAGTCCACTAACCATAAATTATGACTGGGTACGCAACGAGGGGATTTGCCAAAGCGAGTTTTCTTCCACAGCTCGTCGAACTTCACTGACAGGTCATCATTTGAACAAAAGAACCGAGAACGAAAGTTTTCGGTAGGTCTCTATTTGGCACGGGTGTCAATATGCAGCTTTCCGATATACTCACCATTTGTTTTGAATTACATAATTCTGGCAATCGCTCGCAAACTGAATACATTAACATCGCTCTGTTATGCTTGGATATGATGTTCTAAACAATCGTTTCAATATTTGTTATGAATGGCAAACACTAGGATAGATTTTTCCACAAATGGCATACCACAATAGATGGGGACTCGAACCTGGACTGCATGACCAGAGAGCCAACAACGTTTCCACTGAGCTATAGAGCTCAATGAAATCGCCAGTGTTCGCCATTCAAGACAAATATGTACAAATATGTATGGTGCAGAAAAAGGCTCAACATGGCCGAAACACAAAAGAAAGTCAAGCGGAGGAGAGCCTTGGGCTGTATGACTCAGAGAGTTACTCGGCGATTTCATTGGGCTCTATAGCTCAGTGGAAGCGTCGTTGGCTCTCTGGTCATGCAGTCCAGGTTCGAGTCCCCATCTCGGAGGCAGGAGATCGATTCCCCTCACGAGAGGATCAGCATTTTTATTTCTGTGATTTTCCTGTTGGAAATGCTTTCCGGAGGACAAGGAGACTTCTCGATCACTAAAACTTGCTTCGGAATAATTTTAAAATTCGTTTGGTATTAATATTATTCAATCAAAGTTCCTCAAACAAAGTCCATGTTTACGTGAATATTCAGTCAACCGGCTTGAATCCCGTTGTCACAAATGCTTTCAACCCTTTCAATGGAAACAAAATGCCATTACCGCATTTCAAAAGCTTATTCAGAAGTGCATTTCATTCAAAGAAAACAAACAAAATACTTTTTAAAAGGGTTTTTGAACAGTGCATTTGAAAGCACTTTCCGAATGCAATCACGAAGTTGAAGCTGCCTTGATAGCAGTATCTGACTATACAGGACTGAGCAAGATAAAGTACAGCAAGACCAAGAAAGAGGATCCTGCAGTAAACCCGAGTTCTCCACGATCAGACGGAGAATACGCTCAATTTATTATATTGCTACGTTTTCTATCATGATCTTTGGGGGATCCTTTCAACGGAAGGAAACAAGCCAAGGACAGCTAGAAAGGTAAAATTTTCTTCGCAACATAAAAACTTGACCAACGAACTTGGCTAAGGAAAACGATGTGGAACAGAACTGCAGAGAATGAATAATAACAAGACTGAGGAACAGGACCACAGTACGGGACTGAAGGCCACGAATAATTTCCGGACTAAGGAAAATGAACAAGAACATGACTTAGGAACAGGACTAAAGAATGGGACAGCAGACCATGAATAATTTCAGGACTAAGGAAAATGAGCAACAATAGGACTGACAAACAGGACCAAGGAATGGGACTGAAGACCATGAATAATTTCAGGACTGAGGAACAGGAACAAGGAATGGGACTGAAGACCATGAGTAATTCCAGGACTGAGGAACAGGAATTAGGAACAGGACTGAAGGCCATGAGTAATTACAGGACTGAGGAACAGGACTAAGGAATGGAACTGAAGACCATGAATAATTTCAGGACTGAGGAACATAGGAGGACTGAAGAACGTGAGTAAATTCAGGACTGAGGAACAGGATTAAGGAATTGGACTGAAGACCATGAGTAATTTCAGGACTGAGGAACAGGATTAAGGAATGGGACTGAAGACCATGAATAATTTCAGGACTGAGGAACAGGACTAAGGAATGTGACTCAAGACCATGAATAATATCAGGACTAAGTAATGTGAAAAATAACAAAGTTTACGACCTAGACTAAGGGGTGAAGATCTTGAATAGATTTAGGAATAAGACACAGGACAAAGAAATGGGACAGGACCCCATGAATAATTTCAGGACTAAGGAACATGAACAGTAACAAGTCTGAGGAACAGGACCAAGGAATGGGATAGAAAATCTGAACAATATCAAGACTGACGAACAGGACCAAGGAACGGGACAGAAGACCATCAATTATTTCAGGACTATTGACGGAACAGACCATAGACAAAGAGAACTGCTGTACACTAACTAATTTGAAACTAGGAACATCATTGTGGACTAAGGACCTTGGACTAAAACAGAGGAACAGAACTGTGATTGGCACTAGGAAAAGGGACCCTGGACTATGACCAAGGAAAAATACTCAATATTAGAAACTAGGAGCTAAGTCGAGAAGCAAAGTTTGTTCAAGCGCAGGTTCTTGAGGCAGAGGTCCTTGAGGCAGAGGTCCTTGAGGTGGTGGTTATACGCGGCGGTGGTTCTATAGCGGTGGTCAGAGACGGGCATGAGCTGTATATACTAAAATGGGAGTGCCATGGAAACCGATTTTGTAAGAGTCGCTCCGCTGATGTGTGAGTGGCACGATGGTTTTCTGACTTTTCGCTGCTCTGCCGCCCGTGGGGTAGGCGAGCCATCACCCTTTCGTTTTTTGCAAACTTCTCTCGCTTCTGGGGTAATTGGGGCTAACCCCTCTTTGAAGTGCGTCATTAGTGCCTGTTTGAACAATCGCCCGCTTGTTTTCTGTAGGAGGATTATCACTAAATCGCAGCAAGGCAGGAAAGCAAGGTCGGTAAGATGACGTGTATCGTGAGCTGCGATGCAGGGTCGGGAGTTCAAATCCCCTCAGGGGCAAATCTTTTCCTTTCGAATTTGTTTATTTCTGTGACTTTCGTGTTGGAAATGTTTTGAAAAGGCCGAGGAGACCTCTGGTAGCTAAAATTCGCTTTTGGTGTAATTTTTAATTTCGTTAGACATAATTTTTTAACATGTTTTTGTTGTTCCCTTCCATGAATAGGAGGACCACTAGGAGATTATCGTGGATTGACAAATACGGCTGTGTAGCCGAGTGGTTAAGTGCTCGCCTGCTACCCAGAATGGCTGGAGTTCAAATCCCCTCAAGGGCAAATTTTTGGTTTTTTTGTTTTTGTGATTTAAATAGTTTACAATTCTTTTCAATGTCTTAAAGTCACTTTGACAAAACTAGAATGCTTTTTGGAATGACTCGAATCTTTACATCTATTCTTTCCCATATCTTTTCAATTATTACTTTTTTTTCAATTTATGTCTCGACACTAACTTTCATTTCCATCTGGTTTTTATTTTAATTTTAATTTCATCTTCGATTTTCATTTAAAGTTTCATTGCAGTTGAAGAAATTAGAATAATATTGACATTTATTTTAAATTAAACACTAATTTCACTTTTACTAATATTAACATTAAGGCCATTAAGTACCAAATAAACAGGGGGTCCCAATCGATGGGGGAGAGGGCTGGGAAATTCTTTTGAAATTCTAAAAAACAAGGGGTCCTTATAAGGTCCGGGGTTGGGGAAAAAATAATAAGCGCAGTTTCATCCTTTCACAAGTGAAATTGTTTCTTCGAAAATTAATAAATGGGGGTCCTAATAAGGCCCTGTGGGTGGGGGAAAAACTCAAAATTAATAAACGGGGGACGTTTATTTGATATTTAAGAGTATGAAGATGAATTAAGATGATGATAAAGTTTGAGATTCACATTCTTGCATGTGGTGCTAAACAACAACATTAACATTAATTGTAAGTTTCAATGTTATTTCAGATTTACATCAAGATTAACATAAAGGCTCAGATTAAGACTGATTTGAAAATGAGCTTCAGTTTACAAATTAAGAATAGCTTTAAGTTTAAGTTCAGAAATGAAAACTGATACTTAGACCACGACTAACACAGACTAAGACTAATATTAAGATGGAGTTCAAGATTTACAAAGGCTAAGATTAAGATTAACATTAACATTAAGATTAAGAGTAACATTAAGATTAAAATTGAGATTTAGATTCTGATTAAGATTAACATTTCGATTAAGATTAAGGTTAAGATTCCAATTCAGGTAGAAGTTAAGATGAAGATTCCATTCAAGTTGAAGACTGAGATTAAGACAAGACTAACATTAACATTAAGATCAAGATTTAGATTGACAGCAAATATGGCCACCTCAATGCACAGTGCCTTTTAGGTGGAAGTTGTTATTGGCGGAGTTCATCGGAGGCGGTGGTCCTCATGAGGCAGTGGTCTTACACGGGCAAGGGCTAGTCTCTATATTAAAATGGGAGTAGTCATGGAGACCGATTTTGTTAGAGTCGCTCCTCCGAAGTCGGCAGTGGTACGCTTTTCCGACTTTTCCCTGCTCTGCCGACCGTGGGGTAGGCGTGTCATCACCCTTTCGTTTTTGCAAACTGCCTTGGCTTCTGGGGTAATTGGGGCTAACCCTTCTTTGAAGTGCGTCATTGGTGCCTGTTTTAACCATCGCCCGATTGTTGGAAATGTTTTCAAAAGGCCGAGGAGACGTCTGGTAACTAAAATTTGCTTTCTCTGTAATTTTAAGTTCGTTAGACATAATTTTTATCGTGTTTTGTTTTTCCTTCCATGAATATTAGGACCACTAGGAGATTGTTGCACACTAAGCAAACGGCTGTGTAGCCGAGGGTAAAATGCTCGCTTGCTAACCGGGGAGACCAGAGTTCAAGTCCCTCCAGGGAAAAATTTTTGGTGTTTTGTTTTTGCGATCTAAATATTTTACAATTTTTTAATATCTAAATGTCACTTTGACACAACAAGAAGGCTTTTGGAATGACTAAAATCTTTAGATCTATTTTTACTCATATCTTTTCAATTATAAATTTACTTTCAATTTATTTCTGTCGTTTTGTGTTGGAAATGTTTTCAAAAGTCCGAGGACATGTCTGGGAACTAAAATTTGCTTTGGGTATAATTTTTAGTTTGTTTTGACATTATTTTTAACGTGTTTTGTTGTTCCCTTCTATGAATATTAGGACCACCTGGAGATTATCCTCTACTAAGAAATATGGCAGTCCCCTCAAAGGCAATTTTTGGTTTTTTGTTTTTGTGATTTAAATATTTTACAATTTTTTCTAATAACAAAAAGTCACTTTGACAAAACAAGAAGGCTTTTTGGAATGACTCAAATCTTTAGATCTATTTTTACTCGTATCTTTTCAATTATAAATTTATTTTCAATTTATCTCTCAACACTGACACTAACTTTCATGTTCATTTGGATTTTATTTTCATTTTCATTTTATCTTTCATTTAATTTAAAGTTTTATTGTAGCTGAAGAATTTAGAATTATATTAAATTATTTTAAATTATAAATTATATTAAATTTCAATTTTATTAATATTTACATTAAGGCCAATACCATTAGGTATATCAACGGGGGGTCCAAATCAATGTCGGCAATTAATAAACGTAGTTTCATCCTATCACAAGTGAAATTGTTTTTTCAAAAATTAATAAATAGGGGGGTCCTACTAAGGCCCTGCGGGTGGGGGAAAAACTCAAAATTAATAAACCGGAGGACGTTTATTTGGTATCTAAGAGTATGAAGATGAATTAAGATGATGATAAAGTTTGACATTGGCATTATTGCATGTGGCGATAAAGAACAATCTAAACATTAAGTTCAAGTTTCAATGTTATTTCAGATTTACATCAAGATTAACATCAAGGTTCAGATAAAGACTCATTTCAAAATGAACTTTCAGTTTAATTTCAAAAATGAAATACTGATACTTAGACCAAGACTAACAAAGACTTTAAGACTAATATTAAGATGGAGTTCAAGATTAACTAAGACTAAGAATAAGATTAACCTTAAGATTAAGGTTAGAATTAAGATTCAGATTTAGATTCAGATTTAGATTCAGATACAGATTCAGATTAAGATTAAGATTAAGATTAACATTTAGATTAACATTAAGGTTAATATTCCAATTCAGGTAGAAGTTAAGATTAAGATTCCATTTAACTTGAAGACTAAGATTAAGACTAGACTAACATTAAGATTGAGATCAAGATTTTGATTAACAGAAAATATAGCCACCTCAATGCACAGTTTCTTTTAGGTCGAAGCTCTTATTGGCGGAGTTCATTAGAGGCGGTGGTCCTCATGAGGCGGTGGTCTTACACGGGCAAGAGCTAGTCTATATTAAAATGGTAATTTCCATGGAAACCGATTTTTCAACCATCCCCCTGCCCCTCTGGTAAGTGCTTCGCCCTTCCAACTTGCATCCTGCTCTGCCGACCGTGGGGTAGGCGTGTCATCGCCCTTTCGTTTTTTCCGAACTGCCATGGCTTCTGGGGTAACTGGGGCTAACCCCTCTTTGATTTGCGTCATTGGTGCCTGTTTGAACAATCGCTCGATTGTTCTCACTAGGAGGATTATCACTAAATCAAAACATCGCACAGTGGCACGGTCGGTAAGGCGGCGTGTCTCGTGAGCTGCGATGCAGAGTCGGGAGTTCGACTCCCCTCAGGGGCAAATCTTTTCCTTTCGAATTTTTTTATTTCTGTTATTTTCGTGTTGGAAATGTTTTCCCAAGGCCGAGGAGACGTCTGGTATTTAAAATTTGCTTTTGGTTTAATTTTTAAGTTCGTTAGACATAATTTTTTATCGTGTTTCGTTCTTCCCTTCCATGAATATTAGGACCACTAGGAGATTATCGCCCACTAAGCCAACAACTGTGTAGCCGAGTGGTTACATGATCGCTTGCTACCTGGAATGACTGGAGTTCAAGTCCCCTCAAGGGCAAATTTTTTGTGTTTTTGTTTTTGTGGTTTCAATAGTTTACGATTGTTTTTAATGTCAAAAAGTCACTTCAACAAAACTAGAAAGCTTTTTGGAATTACTCAAATCTTTAGATCTATTTTTTTCAAATCTTTTCAATTCTGAATTTATTTTCAATTTATCTCTCAAACACTATATAACTTTCATGTTCATTTGGTTTTTCTTTCAATTTTAATTTCATCTTTGATTCTAATTTAAAGTTTTATTGCAGCTGAAGAATTTAGAATAATATTAAAATTTATTTCACATTAAAGATTAATTTCACTTTTACAAATATTAACATTAAGGCCGATACTCTTAGGTATACTAAATAAACGGGGGTCCAAATAAATTGGGGGGTGGCAAATTTTTGTAGAAAATTTAATAAAGAGGAGGGTCCTTATAAGGTCCCGGGTTGGGGGACAATTAATAAACATAGTTTCATCCTTTCACAAGTGAAATTGTTTCCTCAAAAATTAATAAATGGGGGGGTCCTAATAAGGTCTGGAGGGTGGAGGAAAACACTCAAAATTAATAAACGGGGGCAGGCTTATTTGGCACCTATGAGTATGAAGATGAATTAAGATGATGATAAAGTTTTACATTGGCATTATTGCATGTGGCAATAAAGAACAACCTAAACATTAATTTTAAGTTTCAAAATTATTTCAGATTTACATCAAGATTACCATAAAGGTTAAGATTATGACTCATTTGAAAATGAACTTTAAGTTTAAGTTCAAAGTCCTCGGCCTTTTAACTTGCTGCTTTTTAACTTGCAGCTTTCTGAACTTTCGCTAGAGTCCGGGGAGGTTAGCTCCTCATGGCATCCCAAAACCTCCCCGGACTCTAGCGTAGGTTCAGAAGGCTGCAAGTTAAAAAGCAGCAAGTTAAAAGGCAGCTGAGTGGCATCTTGTCTTCCCAAGGCTAAACTGGTACTAATATTCACCCGCATCGTGGGTGTCAAGGTAAAAACTCACTCGCACTGTGGGTGTCAAGGTTAAAATCCTATATTACTAATATGCTTAAATGCAAATCAGGTTGCCCCATTGTTATGATCCATTGTTCGATTCAACAAGAAAGGCTCCAGTCCTGGGCCACCTAGAAAGCTCTTCTTTCTTTGTTTGAACCCTATACTCCCAAGGCAGTGCACCATCTATTTTTCTAACTCTTTTTCGAACTCTAAGTTGGTTAAAAATTCGATTTTATTTCAGCTTCGAAAAGTTTCGTTTTCAGTTTGCGGACGCTTTTGTTAGTGCGGTTTTGATTGCGGTTGTATCTTGGGAATCGGTTTACAAGGTAGCGGAAACGTGGAATGGAGGAATGTGGAATGGAATGAGAAGGTTGGCTGCACTGTTGCATCAATATTAATATCTTCTGTGTGCTAAACCGCTAAAATGCAAATTAGGTTGCCCTTTGTTATGGCCCATTGTTCGATAACATAAGGAAGGCTCTTCCTTGGGCCACCTAGAAAAGTGGTTCTTTTGTGATTGACGCCCTTTTTCTAAATGTTTTTAGAATCAAAAGTTTGTTAAAATTTCAATTTTATCTCGGCTTCAAAAAGTTTGCTGTGGTGCTGTGAAGGTGCTGTGAAGGAGCTGTGAAGGTGCTGTGGCGTCGTGGTGTAATCCAGCTGACTCGTGGTGTCAGAAGCTCAGTGTGGTCAGGGTTCGAGCCCAGCCACGGTAGCGTCACGGCCAGGGTCGAGGTCTCGATTAGTTAACCTACTACTGAGATCCTAGCGACTGGCGCTAAAACACCATTTCACCTTCACCTTCACCAGTTTCAGTTTTGATTGCGGCCATGTATTATGTTCCTTTCACTACACGTACATTGAATCATTGAACTTTTTGTTCTGCAGAAGTTTGTTATACTTACTAAAACGCGGAACCATCCAAAACGACCCCAAATCAGCAAAAATAACGCAACACGACCCATAATCAGCTTAAAGCCACGTAGGATTTTCAATTTTCAGGGGTAAACTACAATGATGATGATGATTCGGATTTTGACGACATGAAGATAATTATGATTGTGATGATGATGACGACCATGATTATGATGATGATGATGACTATTATTAATATTATGATTTTGATAGCATAATGAGATTTGATGACATGATGATGATAATGATGATTATGATCTGACGATGCTATATGATGATGATGATTATGACGATGATTATTATGATGATGATAATGATGATGATGATAAGAATGATTCTAATGGTGATTATAATGTGATGGTTGGTGACGGCGATAATGATAATTTTGACGGTTATGATAACTATGATGATGATGATGATAATGATGATTATGATCTGACGATGATTATGATTATGATGATGATGATTATGATGATGATAATGATGATGATGATAATGATGATGATTATAATGATGATGACGATGATGATGATGACGATGGTGATGGTGATAATTATGAAGATGACAACATCTATGCATGGAGTAAATATTTAGGTTCCCTGAACAGAAATCAATTTCTTGCATGATCTGCTGCTATAAATTTGGTATTATTATGTTCATGATGTTCTTTTTGTCAAGAATGTAATACCCTTTTATCAATTCACTTATGTTCTTACCATTACAAGTAGACTAGCTTTTTAACTTGACGCCGGCGATGCGGGCGAGGTTTTTACCTTGACACCCGCGATGCGGGTGAACCTAGTACCAGTTTAGCATTGGAAAGACAAGATACCACTCAGCTGCCTTTTGACTTGATGCCTTTTAACTTGCAGCCTTCTGAACTCTCGCTAGAGTCCGGAGAGGTTAGCTCCCCATGGCATCCCACAACGATTTGAATCGATTTCAATTTTTATTTGTTTCAGCAACAAAAAATTTATGTTGCAAATGAGAATTTTAAAAAAACCTCGTGTCCCCACACCTTGAGAACATTTTTCGCAACATTGGCGGAAAGTCAAGACAAGCAAAAGCTCTCTGACGAAGAAAAGCATAAAGCATATTTTATAAAGATAAGAAAGCACTCTGGTCTTCAGAAGTCAACTTCCGAAATAGGGAAGAGAAAGCCGAAGTCAAAGAAGACTTAATCAAGCTATTTGATGGCAAATTTACGGAAGCTAATTTGGATCGTCTTGAAACACTGTCTCTTTTTCATATTCATTTCAGATTCATATTCATTTCAGATTCATATTCAGATTCACATTCAATTAAGCAGATTCACATTCACAAATTGCTTTCAAATATTCATATTCATATTCACATGCTTTATTTCACAAATTTTGTTTCATGAGCTTGAGCCATGCGACACGGTAACAATTCTTCATGCGATTGCAACAAAATGTTTTTGTTGCGATCGCATGAAAA
>JACTAT010000007.1:63984-161484 GCA_014526335.1 Chrysaora quinquecirrha | reverse complement strand
AGAGATCAGGATGATTTGGAGAAGAGGGCTCTGGATCTTGCTTCAACAGATACTTATATACACTGTAATGCACATCATGTTTGTCGCTAAAGTGAATTTGAACATCGTACTTATTCGCAATAAAATCCTTAACTTGATTCCAACGAGCCTTGTCTTTCAGTTTCAATGCCACATGGTAATGAAACTTATTCTCAGAATACTTTGACTCGGAATCCTTGTGTTCTTCAAAACAGACTACCCATTGAACTACTTCTGTACCATTTTTTACCCAAGCATCAATCACACCGTCACCGTCAGCAAAACTATCTTTTGTCAGAAACTTACATAAATCTGCTCTGCTATACGTTGGCAGATAAATTTTGGTTTTAACACGCATACCAAGCTCCATCTTTGTAACCTGATTTGAAAATTTAAATCAAACGCCTCAACAGCCAAGACTCTATGCAACCAATCACTAGCATACATCCTTACTATCCCAAGACCTTTTCTATTGCACTTATCAATGCCTATCTGAATTTATTTCTTTGTTTACTGGAATTTATTGATTTCGGTTGTAAATATTACAAATCTTAAGTTTTGTCTTTTAATTACATAATTTTAAATGTCCTGCATCAATTAACTTTTCTGACGTCTTGTTTTTCATCGGAAACATGCCTAATGTAGAGGCTTTCTCGGTGAGATCAAGGTTCTCATGTTGCGGATGGCGAAGTGTCCCCAATGTTCTTGGTGAGGATTGTAGGTTGATATTTAACGGTCTAATTAAATCCTATAAGTTGGAAAAATACTTAAGTAAAATTTTCAAAAAATTCTTGAGGACGTCTTTAGTGCACTTTTGATTCATATTCGACTATTTTGATGTATTGTATACAAAGGATTCTTTTTTCAAGCCCCTTCAGCCAGATAGATACTCTAGGTTCACCAACTTTTCATCATTCAATCTCTTGTGATATAAGCCCGAAAAGCAAAAGTATGAAAATTACATTTGCATTTCATTTTTCACGATGCGATGGCAAACAAAAACGTCGAAATGAAAAAGATTCGGCTTCGTAGACTTTAAGCAAGAATCAACTACCCTTCGATTCCTTTGTATACTTGCAAAATCAAATTTGCATTCATAAACGTTCGTGCCTATCAGACTGCCGCAGTCCACAGAATTTTCTCCATAAAATCTTTTTCTTGTTTCTTCAAAGATTGATTCAATGATGTTTCTTTCAGCCTTTCAATCCTCAAGAAATATAAAGTCTAATGTGGGCGGTAAATATTGCTTTACGCGTTCTTTTCTGTTGAAATTGACAATATTTGAATATTTAGGGACAATTTGGGGGTGAACTGAGACAAGAAAACGTTAGAGTCGGAAAACTTTAGTGTCACTTTTGTTACAATAGAGGGTAAATTTTGATTTGTGGCATTTTCACTAAATTTTATGGATGATGTGTTTCATTCTCAAGGAAATCTCTTAAATGAACATCAAATTTGGGCACAATTTTGAAACAATTAAGAAACCAACCCACTGGACTTTACGGACGATTTATGGCTGTTTTCGAAACCTGACCTGCAATCAGTAACACAGCCTCTCCCTCAATTGTAGGGAAAGAATGGGGTTAATGTATGATCAATTTTGGGACACAGTTGGTTTAGTGCCATTTATTTTACTGTGCATCCCTCTACAATACTGAACATCCTCCACTGCACTGATGATATTCCTCCATTATACAAATGATGCAAACCCACTTCACTAATGATACCTCTCCGCTGTACTTCTAATACAACTCCATTGTACCAAAGATATCCTCCACTGTACTGAATATCCTTCAATAGATGATATCCCTTCACTATACTAATGATACCTCTCCACCATGCTGAGGAACCTATAATCACAATTACCGTGGTACTCTTTACATACTGTGGTGGTAGTCATGCATACTGTGGTAGATAATCACTACTGTGGTAGGTTATTATGCTTGAGGTAATGAATTACTATGCTTTTAGTTGTGGTAAGTTCTTGCGTACTGTGGTGCATAATCACTTCTTGTGATGGCTTATTATGCTTGATATGGTAGTAGTTTGTAGGCTATCTTTAGAAAAACGGAATCCGGAATGCGGAAGACGGAATGCGGAATACGGAATGCGGAATACGGAATGCGGAATACAGAATGCGGAATATGGTACGGAATGCGGAATACGGAATGCGGAATACGCAATGCGGAATACGGAATGCGGAATACGGAATGCGTAATACGGAACACAGAATGCGGAATGCGGAATACGAGATACCCTTTTTTACATTAATAGGTCTGAAATGATAGGTTTATAAGATAGGAAAAGCAGACATATTGGCAATATTGTATGGTGTTTTGAATTATCTTGACAAATCAACAGAACAGAACGTTGAGTTCAACAAAACATAGTTTTAAATATAACAAACTAACACATAGCGATTGTATAATACAAGAATTCTACTTTCAATGTCATATTAACATTTTGACAGTCATTACTACACTACAAGTCTTTACATATGGTTAGTTTGGTGGTTTACGTAGGTGGGGGACGGGGATGGGGGATTTAGAGCATGGCATGTTGAATTTAGGTAAACAACTCCAATAACTAATCAACTTAAGCATCCGGATAACTGGATTCGTGTACTTTTGATTATCCATGAGGGCGTGGCATAAAGCATCTCATCATTGGAGACATCTTTCTAACTTCGATTTTCTGCTCATAAGAGGCATTTTCATAGGCCCCTTATACGTATCTGCCTCTTTCTAACCTGTTAGGAAGTTACTGTCAGGATGACATTACATAGATACTATTGCTCAAACTTGCACTCAGTCTTGAAATAATGCATATTTTTTTACTTTTTCCTCCTATTTGCCTTTTTCAAATAACGTATAATTACTTTATCTTCAAGTAGAATTCATATTTATACAACGATTACAATTTTTCGTATAATCAGCAGTTCTTTTTATGATGTGTTGCGTAAAGCATTGAAATAAATGCAAACATTTTAATATAAAGAATTCATGGCATTTGTGATGTCTGTCGAAACTCTGCATTCAAGCGAAGAAGATGCGCTGGTTGCAGAAAACTCTGTGGGTACATAAAAACTACTGTTACATTGCATATACAGTAAAAACCCGCGTATAAGAACTTAAAAGTTCTGACGTAGTCTGAACTGCAGTTAATCAGCCACCTTTCGCCACCTACAACCTTGCGTAATCCATATATTACACAGATTCCGCATTAATTTTCCCAGGATACATTTCCTTGTATATCTCTCAATGGTATCATAAGTCTGACCAATCGCATGTGCCTAACTCCTTAGTTACGCTAAGAATAGAAGGTATGACATACCTCCAGCCAATGAGAAACGAACTAGCTACGCCCCGGAAAATGCACCTCAAAAACCAAACATATGTTACGTGAGGCCTCTTCTTTCTTTTTGCATTGCAACGAGCAGTCATCAGTCGAACGAAAATTGGTGAGAGCGTTCTTATTTGCCCTTATCTAGATGCATTTGCTTATTTTATCTGCGTTTCTGGCCCTTTCACCCTATTTATTTTCGATTTTCTGCCCATCCGGTTTCCACTGTATAGAAGGAAACGGAACGCCCAACAAAACAAACCAGGAAACGCAACATTATTCTCCTTTTATAGGGCCTAAGCCTTTATCGCATTTCAAAGTATGCTTTTTTGTTAAACTTAAGGGGTATATCACCCGCTTTCGCTGATGTACTTTTATATTTTATTGTCCCTATGAACTGTTGTGATTTGAAAACTTAAACCATCCAATTGGCTTCAATTTTGACAAGCTCTGCCTATTGATCAAATTTAAAACAGATATGACACAAAGTAGACACCCTTCGAAAGTAATTTCTATTGTGGCATGGCTATATGAATATAATGCTTACGGCTATTGATAGGTTCATCTGCTTTAATTTTCTGCTTGGACATGGATATGGTGTTTTAGAGTATTCCATATAAGTTTCAACGGTTAGATACCTTTTGCAGGAAAACTCAAGGCTCAGGGACCGGGGCCCATGACTGTCTACCGTTAGCAGGACAGTTCAAATATTCTGTTTTTTAAATTCAGGAGTTATTGCCCTTGGTCTAAGTCTACATGCTGGGACCTTTAGTTATGAAGCTCTCTTGCATGAGTTTTTTACAAAGCATAACACTAGCGTCTGGTTAAGCATCCCCCAAGCATCCCCATTATCTAAATGCTTGGGCAACTTAAGTTTTTCAAATGCCTAATTCTAAATATCCCTGAGACAAAGAGCTTTTGGAAGCCCCTTCAGTTTAAAGGGCAAAAGGAACGTAATATTTTAAGTTGAGGAGCATTGATTAGCAAATTAGCTCTTGCACAGAACAAAATTTACTCAAAAGCAAGGTATTCCCCCCCCCCCTTCCCATGGGGTGCAAAAGAACATTGCTAATTGCTTCATCCTCCCTTGCTTTCAGGTTTCAATGTTTTTACCAGTGTAATGAAATTTCAATTTTATCCATAATGACATCACTATACAAATTGGAGTGTCATCATATAGTACAGAGTTTACTAACTTAACAGTAACAGTGAAACATTAAATGGAAAAGGTGAAAACTTATTAAAAAAAAAACTTACAGATACAATGAGGTTTAAAACTTGCAGACTTATACTTTAGAGGCCATTTTAAAAAGGGCATAACAGTTCCTTCCCGCTGTCATCCTGCCCTTTTTTGAATGAATGTCTAGCAAACAACATGCACTGTCCATATTTGACAATAAAAGCAAAAAAAAAAAGAAAAGAAAAAAAAAAAGTAAAAAGGAAAAAGGAGAAATCCCCAGTGTCCTAACTCGTGAGCAACTAACGTTTTCACATGCCAGTTCATAATATTCTCAAGAGAGCGACCTTTCTGTTGCCCCCTTAAGTTTAACTGACAAAAGGAAAGGAATATCCTCAGTTGATATGCATTTTGTTGGAGAATTGGCTTTTGTACGGAACAACATTAATTCAAAGTCAAGGTAGTTCACTGCAAAACAACATTGCTAATGGCTTCATACTTGCTGTCAGATTTCAATGTTTTACCATATTGCCCTTTATTTACCAAAAATGGAGCCCCAGTTTGCATCCAGAATCAGCAGTTTCACTTCTGAAAACCTTCTGGATGACACAGCCATTCAACCTATATCCTGTCATATTGTATGCAGGGCACTGTGTCTGAGTAGGGGCAGTGGTCCTAGGAGTATTCCAACGCAGTTTGTTAGTGTTTTGTGGAGCTGCAACTTCAGTCAAAATCAGTTGCACCAGGAGCCCCTTGCCACTCAATATTAGGGCAACACTGGAATAGGAAAAATCATTTATTTAATTATAAATTTACCCAGTCAATCTTAGACACTTATTTTCAAAATTTTTCCGGAGGCTGCCAGAAGTTTTCTTACCTAGACAATTGCACAATATAAAAATTGGGACAATTGTAAATTTTCCATTCAATATTCCTTGCAGCCCTATTGTATCCCCCATCAAATCCAAAATTGCAGTTCAAGACCGCTACTATCTATATCAAAAAAAAAATAATCTATTTCAAATATTAACAATATATACATACATAAACAAACATAATTTCTTCACTTTTCTGGGGCAATCACACAAGTGTGATCAATGGCAAGAAGTGCACTATAACTGCACTCTCCCCAGAAAAGATTCAGAAATATCATATACTTGCTCAAACTGCCACTCAGTTAAACCCCATCTGCATGTTTCGTACCAGATCTGGACATGGATGTTCGGCCCTGGGGACACCGGCACCCCTCTCATCATCCATGCACCCACTCTGGATTGCTGCCGCATTTCTACCAGACAGACTGACCCATGCCATCGGTTCTGTATCGCTAGCTATCGACAGCACACAACACCCCTTTAATACAAGGTTTGGCGTGGCCCGCCCCACCATAGGGCAGCTGCCCTTGACGGGTCTTGCCAAACCACAACCTGCTTCTTGTCACATCACACTTCCAATGCCCACATATAGTATTTAATAAAGAAATGTAGTACCGTATGTAACGAGTACCGTATTATGTACGTAGTGTTGATTGTTTTACATTTGAATGATTTTTTATTGGTTATTGCCAGCATGCACATTGTTTGTTTCTCTGTTGGTTTTTCTCAGCATGTGGGAAAGGGGGCGGATTAATTAAAAGTTCTGACGTAGTCTGAACTGCAGTTTATCGGCCCCTTTTTCGCTACAAGCAACCTTGCGTAATCCATATATGACACAGATACTGTATAGATTCTCCAAGGACACAATTCCCTTGTATATTTCTCAGTGGTATCATAAGTATTTGATCAATCACATGTGCCTAACTCCCTTAGTTATGCTAAACAATAGAAGGTATGACATACCTCCAGCCAATTAGAAACGAACTGGCTACACCCCGGAAAATGCACCTCAAAAACCAAACACATTTTACGGCCTTGGTGATACCGGCACCCCTCTCATCATCCGTGCACCCACTCTGGATTGCTGCCGCATTTCTACCCGACAGAATCGGCCCATGCCATCGGTTCTGTATCGCTAGATATCAACAGCACACACAATTATCTGTAAAGCAAGGTGGCCCAATGGCAAGAAATGCACTATAACTGCACTCTCCCCAGTAAAGGTTCGGAAATATTATATACTTACTTGCGTAAACTGCCACTCAGATAAACCCCATTTGCATATTTCACACCAGATCTTGACATGGATTTTTGCCCCTTGGGACACCGGCACCCCTCTTGTCATCCGTGCACCCACTCTGGATTGCTGCCGCATTTCCACCTGACAGACCGACCCATACTATCGGTTCTGCAGCGCTAGCTATCGACAGCACACAACACCCCTGTAAGTCAAGGTTTGGAGAGGCCCGCCCCACCATAGGGCAGCTGCACTTGACGGGTCTTGTCCAATCAACACCTCCTCTTGTCACATCACACTTCGAATGCCCACATATAGTATTTAATAATGAAATGTAGTGCCGTATGTAATGCCTTGTGCGTACCGTATGTAACGTGTACCGTATTATGTACGTAGTGTTGATTGCTTTTACCTTTTGAATGATTTTTGATTGGTGATTGCCAGCATGCACATTCTTTGCTTCTCTGTAGTTTTTCTCAGCACGGGGAAAAAGTTGTTCTGATATGGAAAATATCAAAGATCAGCACATCTGTTCATATTTGTATAGTGAAATTTGCTGCTGAACATTTTGCTCTCTTTACTGAGGATACTGAGCAAAGGGACAAACCAAACATTTATTTTGAATTTGTATGGTTTTGTTTGACACTTCAAGTCTGGAGTGGTTCTAAAATAAATTAAAATTGTGGTCATATACATTGATTCTATCTCTTGGTAGCCTAGTTATGTTCCTCTTTTAAGAATTTTGATTTAAGAAAACTTAAGAACACTTACAGGCTGATTTTGCAGATTATAACCCTTTATAAAAGAACCAAATCAGCCTGAACTGCCAAAATAGGTGTTCTTATACGCGGGTTTTTACTGTATCCAAACAATCCTATTACATTTGCAACCCAGGATTAAGTTTCTTTTAAAAGAATGATATTAAACTTCGGGACAATCATTTGGCTAGGATTGATCTGGAAACTTTGAAAAAGTAAAATAATTTGAAGGAGATCAGTCAGCTCTGATGTCAGAATTCAGAAAACGTACGGCTCCCGCAACTTATCAACCTGAGCGTCTGGATATCAAAATTTGCATTTCTACAAGAATTTCAAACTTACATGTTTAAATTTATGGGTAAAATAGCTCATAAGAATGTGGGAATCTAATTCATCTTAGGTTCAGGAGAAGCCATTAGCAACAACTTTTTTTTAAAAGCGAGTGTCGCAGCTTATTCTGAATATAAGAATGCCTTTTGGAACAGAAAAACTAAAGTGCTGTGCTACGGAATTTTGCTTTCATGGCATGCTAACAAATATAATTTTTGCAAAACAACACCACCGCGAGTTGATTAAGATACAAAGAGAGGCGGATATTACTTAAATCCCTTTCGATATTGATTTCACATTGTACTCGTCAATATATTTCAAGCATAGACATATTGATGCACGAAATGATATCTTAATTTGCCATCATATTCCGTATAATAGTTTGATCATTATCCCAATAATAGTTTTTAACCGCTATTACATTGGATTATCTAAGTACGGATTAGGTAAATATATAAATACCAATTGAAACACCGTGTGGGAAGACATTGGGAAAAGGAGTGTTTTTAATACATGTTGGCAAAGGGTGTAGGAAGAGCGAAGCGTTCCTAAGCAAAAGCGTAAAGCTATCGATGGACACGGACTTGAAAACCTTCAACAATTTTGCTGGCAGGATGTTTCTGCTATTGAAACAATCGGAACTGGAAGTTTTGGTTCTGTTGTTTTGGCGGATTTCAGAGATGAGCGTGTTGTTTTAATTCAACCATTCAGGGCTGATGGAGCTGACAGAGAGTTTCTGAAAGAGGCAAGGCTGCTCAACGACGTGAAGGGCCATGAAAACGTTGCTGAGTTCAAGGGAGTTTGTTTCAACCCCTTTGCAAATATGCGAGAGTACGTCAGCTTCTCTTTTGCCCTTTCGGGGACCAAACAATTGCCAGTTCACTTCTCAGATTTCTGGCTCATGTTGATCAAAAGTACGACTTTGAAGGGTTGAGCATGTATTAGAGGTTATAGTTGCAGATCTGATAAGTGGTTTATCATATCTTCCCCAACGGGATATCGTCCACCGTGATCTTAAACCAGCGAATATCTTGGTTAGTAATCAACATCTACTCTGTGAAGATATAACTGCCTTCTTGGACAAATGGAATTCAGCGCTCAAGCCCGTAGTATGCAAGCTGACCGATTTCGGTGAAAGTAGATCGAGACTAATTCAAACACAGACTTTACTGGCATCCAAAGTTGCTCGTGTGGACAGTGTTAGTCCTGTATACATGGCACCTGAAATCCTGCTGAAAGGGCTGACAATGTTGCTGTTAATGTTGCTAACAATGTTTCATTCTTTATTGACAACAAAAGCATAGAGAGATTCGACGATATTAAATGTAATGATATGGGATCCTGGAGGAATAATGGCTGTCCAAAATTCTACTTCACTTTTCAAGAATCAAAAGGCAGTACAACAAAAGTAATTGCACAAGAGAAAACTGATACCTCTGGCAATGTTTACTTTCTTAGAAGGATATATCACATCAATAACTCAGATCCTGATGTACGCAAGATTATTTCGTATCTGGAAGGTTAGTAAAAAGGAACATTTACATTAATGCAACTTGTTTTTACTTTTTATCAATATGATAACACAGAATAAGCTGAATTACTGCTGTATACGAAGGAGGACTACTATATTCTACATTCTGCACATGGAAATGACAGATGTAAATTACTCCATGCGATTGATGGGATTCCGTGCCAATTGTCAATTTTGTGACTGTAATTAATTCATATCAGTTAACGGTGCACCCAGATTAAACAGCTTTGACCCTGATAGGTCATGTAATGCTTATTGTTGTCGGGGCCGGTAGTCTTTGGATTTTACTGGGTTGCATGTTACCATCAGGCCCCCAATACTGCGTCATTTCTCCTGAAAAGCATCCGGAAAAGAAAAGTTTCCTATTATCTCAAACTAGTAATGATAATTTCTGAAATGCTTAGGAGCCCCAGTTATGCGTTTCTCTAGTTTCCCACGGAGGTTTCCCAAATGAACTTAGTTACTTTAGGCACTCTCGAGGACTAATGGACGAAGATGAGACTTCGTGAATCCACAATCAAACGGAACGTGAAGATGCATTCTTGTAAATTTCTATGTATTGATAAGTAAGTATTTACTTTTTAGGGCCTGGAACCTACAAACCAGCGTATACTTTTATCCAGTACTTGTTTCAAAAAGAAGAGCATGAAGTGATTTGTCGAAAACCACATGGTAATGCGAAATCAGGGGCACCATACACAAGAACTATGACAAGCACTCAGAGCAAGTTAAAAGCATATTTCAAACGACAAAATGTAAAAGTGGCTCTCGACGAAGTATTCAAGAGTGTCAGATATGTCACTGGTGCGAAAAGTCTTGGGCCACTACCACGAGGGCCCTCTCAGATGTATAACATGAGACACGCTGCAAAATGGGATGCTAACACAGACAAGGAGGCGGAAAACGATGAAAAAGAGAAACATCCAGAAGATAGATACAATACTCTGTGGACTTTGCTTGAGAGAGCAAAACGAGATGAAGAGGGACAGAATGAAATTTTTATAAGGGAATGCAGCATACATCCAACTTTTTCTGTTGTACTGGCTAGTGATCGTCAACTGGTAGAGCTTGTCCAATTTTGCACAGCCCCTCGTGAGCATTGTATCCTTGGAGTTGACCCTACCTTCAAAATTTTCCAAAGCAACATTTGTCCGACAGTCACCAGCTACCGCAATCTCCGACTTCTCAGCAAAGAGACAAACTTGCATCCCGTATTCACTGGGCCACTTTTCATGCACCAGTCTAAAGATTGGCGAACCTTTTCTAAATTTGGTCACAGGCTGGTCACAGACAAACCAGAATTAGAGGGTTTTCTTGATTGTGGCACTGACGGTGAGCGGGCGTTAATAGATCGATTGTCGAAAATTTTTAGATTTGCAACATTCTTGAGGTGTTCAATCCATTTTAAAGACAATATCAAGAGAGAGTTGACGTCTAGAGGTTTCAGGAATGATCTCAAGCAGCAAATATTAAATGAAATATTTGGAAAAGCTGATGGGGACATAATGTATTATGGGCTTGTGGGCAGTGATACTGAAGCAGAATTTGACGAACAACTTGAAAACCTAAAAGAATCTTGGAACGACAGAGAGAAGGAATGTGGAAAAGGTGCATGAAAGCTTTCATTCTTTGAGTGGTTCAAAAAAGAAAAGGTACGAAACGGGTAGCGATTTCTTTTTTCCCTACGAACGTGTCTCAGGGATCTCTGAGCAATGCTTTAGCATCAATTGTGAATTCAACTGAGAAAAAAATCGCATTTCTACTTTGCTGAGATCACCAAAATTTAAAGCTTTTATTTGATATCACATCCATCTTAAGTCTATTTCCTATAATGCTTTCTATGTTAATTGTTCATGAGTCTCCATACCCATTGTTTATCAATTTCAACTGTCATAGTCGTATGGCTTAGTTTTATTGTTAAATATTCATATGAAGATTTGTTGCCAACTTCTTTTCAATCAATTCTAACGATGCAATTTCATCAGCCTCACAGTTTTGCTCACAGTAAGGTCTTTTGGCTACAATGGTGATTGGTGTACATTTTTCGTTGTAGGTCGCAGACATAAAAAGCTCGATGTTAAAGCGAGTAAGAATCCAGGCAGGCCTTAGGAACCCACCTAAGGCGTACACAACAAATGATCCAGAGGCTGCAAACTTTATGGTTAAACAAGGTTTGTCATTCGACCCCAAAACACCACGTGATTTTATAGCAGATATCAAGAAAGTTATCTCTGTGCAATTCAACAATGAAGATAGGGCAGTATTTGGAAGGGGAACGTACAAAGTTGCTCCAGATTTTAGCCATCTCATTGTAAGTGACTTACAGTGGAGCACAAGGACCATAGATCAGCGTAAGAGCAGCATCAAGAAATTCATAACTACAGGCGTGGATGAGAAAAGAGATGAATTGCAGTCAAATTTCGAAGAAGCTATTGAGAATAGAGCAGCAGTCGAAGAGGATCCACAATCCTTACTGATTACAGCTACGACCTGTGGAATACAAAATGTGCCACAACCGATACTGCAAACAATGTTTGATCAGGCCAACAAATTAGTGTGTTCAAAGGGGCTTGTTGTACCACAGCCAGGATCTACGAACGGATCCTAAATTGTTGCAGGACTTTCCAACAATATTTTATTGTCATCCCAGGAAAGGGGGCAGCTTGTCTTGTGATCGATCTTGCACTAACAAGTCTACAAAGATCTGGAGCATACCATTGCTGTAGCACACATGAGAGGTACTCTTGATGAGTTTATTGCCTGGTACAAAAGGGGACCTAAAGACAAATCTGGAGAGATGATAAGCATGGCTTTGCAAGGAGGTCCAAAAAATGCTGGAAAAAAAACCAAGCAACCGAAAACGTTCAAACCAAAAAGAAAAACCAGCAACACAATTCGTAGACATCCTCAAAATTACAGATGATGAAGGTCATTTGCCACAAATGACAGCAAACATACCCTTGCCTTCACATGATATTCAGCAACAGCCGCAGATAGCAAATGCAATGCTCATGAGAATGCCCGTTTCACCTGCTTCACCGCAAGTTTGCAGAGGGCCAGTACAAGAGGCATTTGCCTTTTTCAATTTTTATTTCAATCTTCATTTTCCTTTTACGACATAGTTATGTAATAAATTTCGGATATATTAAGCGAAATACTGATTGTAAGTCGTTTTCGTGGATTGTACGGAATAGAAAAATTGCACGTGACCCTTCACAGATCTATTGTGAGTCTATATACATCTGCTTTTTACTACGAAACCATCTTCGGAAATGTTTTCGTATTTAGCGTTCCCACCCCAGTGGAAGGGTACTCTGATGTATTTAGGATGGAGGTCCTCATTGTTCTTCTCTACCTCAAGAATTTCGGCAAAGATAACATTTTAGGGTTGAAATTTTTTTAACAATGTTTTTTTCTGCAAATCGAGAACAAGAACATTTCATTCGTAGAGAAATCAAATACAGCAAGTATGTAAAATAAGGAAAACCAATTTACTTGTGTTTTATATTTGTCTCAAGAAGTATTTCATGAGTTGATGTTTTGTAGTTCAGCCTGACACCAGTATCGAATACATAGAAATTTTCTGTTTCCCGTGTTAGCGTTACAGATAAAGCAGTTTCATTTCTATTCTTTAAGCGAAGACAGTTGCCACAATCACATTTCATGATGGAGCACATGTTTACATTGAAATGGCTTCCTGGAACGACTGTATCTAGATGCTATGGGTGTAGAAGAGAAATACCGAAACAACCCTTGGCCAAACCAGATGACCTCATAGTCGTTTACCGAGATGTCAGGGAATAGAAAGACCGAATAGCAGGTCAGATGCATACGTCACCGAATGCTTAAAATGTTCATTTCCATCTGTTTGAAGAATGTATTAGAGAAAGATATCCATTGTTTAACCAATCATATTTTCAGGTACCCAGAGATTTCATAAATTTTCTGCAACTAGCACATCTTCTTCGCTTGTATTCAGAGTTTGGATGGACACCATCAATGCAATGAATTCTTTATATTTACATGTTGCATTTATTTTATTGTTTTACGCAATACATCATAAACAGAACTGCTGATTATACGAAAAATTGTAATCGTTGTATAATTATGAATTCCACTTGAAGATAAAGTAATTATACGTTATTAGAAAATGGCGAATAGGAGGAAAAAGTAAAAAAATATGCATTATTTCAAGACTGAGTGCAAGTTAAAGCAATAGTATCTATGTAAGGTCATCCTGACAGTAACTTCCTAACAGGTTAGAAAGAGGCAGAGACGTATAAGGGGTCTATGAAAATGCCTTTTATGAGCAAAAAATCGAAGTTAGAAAGATGTCTCCAATGTTGAGATGCTTTATGCCACGCCCTCATGAATAATCAAAAGCCCACGAATCCAGTTATTTGGATGCTAAAGTTGATTAGTTGTTGGAGTTTTTTTCATAAATTCTACATGCCGAGGGCTACATCCCCCACCCCCGTCCCCCACCTACGTCAACCACCAAACTAACCATATGTAAAGACTTGTAATGTAGTGATGACTGACAAAATGTTAATATGTCTCATTTCTGAGATTGAAAGAGGAGTTCTTGTATTATACAATCGCTATGTGTTAGTTTGTCATATTTAAAACTATGTTTTGTTGAACTCGACGTTCTGTTCTGTTGATTTGTCATGATAAATCAAAACACCATACAATGTTGCCAATATGTCTGCTTTTCCTATCTTATAAACCTATCATTTCAGACCTATTAACGTTAAAAGAGGGTATCTCGTGTTCCGCATTCCTTATTCCGCACTCCGCATTCCGTATTCCATGTTTTAAAGGTAGCCGTAGTTTGTGCGGGCTGTGGTGGATTATCATTACTGTGGTTGGTTATTATACTCGATGTGGTAGGTCATGTTGCTTGTAGTGTGGCTAGTTTTGGGGCTATTACTAAAAAGGTTAACGGGGAATCGGGGAATCAGGGAAATCGGGGAATCAGAGGAATTCTAAAAATAGTAAATTACTAAAAAGGGTAACAAGGGGAATCAGGGAACATCGAAACCGCTTGAGATATAAAAATGCAAGAAACTTTAAATAAAAGAGGGTGAAAAGTTGTCTTGTTCTACTGGCTTTCATATGTTTTAGTTGAATGATGTATTTTTGGTAGATTTTTAAAAATCTGAAATTTGAGAAATTACTAAAAGACGAAATCCTGGCAAAATTGCAACCAGAGGGGTTACCTGGCTTTCTAAGGTACCAAAAGAAAGGTGTTAGTGAGTCGGTTTCAAATTTTATATCGATAAGTACTTAAAAGTTACAAGTTTTCGGTAAATGAGAAAGATACCTGGCATTCTATGGTGTAATTCAAGGAGGCAAACTTTGTCTATAGATAAGTTACTTTCTATGTTAGTTAGTTTTATAGTTTGTTACTTAGGCAGTTAGTTAGTTAGTAAGCAAGTTAGTTAGTTAGTTAGTTAGTTAGTTAGTTTGTTATTTAGTTTGCTATATAGTTAGTTAGTAAGTTAGTTAATTAGTTAGTTAGTTAGTTAGCTAGCTAAGTAGTTAGTGAGTTCGGTAGTTAGTTAGTTAGTTAGTTAATTAGTTAGGTAATTAGTTAGTTTCTTAGCTAGTTAGTTAGTTAGTTAGTAAGTTTGGTAGTTAGTTAGCTTTTAAGCTAGGTAGTTAGTTAGTTTCTTAGTACGCTAGTTTGTTGGTTAGCAAGCATAGCTTGTATTTTTGTTAGTTAGTTAGTTAGTTGATTAGTACCCTAGTTTGTTTGTTATCAAGCATAGCTTCTATGTTGTTGAGTTAGTTATTTAGCTAGTAATTAAGTAAGTCAGTTGGTTAGTAAGTTAATTAGTTATTTAGTTAGTTAGTTAGTTAGTAAGTTTTTTAGTTAGCTTGTTAGTTAGTTATTTTGTTATTTTGTAAGTTGGTTAGTAAGTTAATTAGTAATTTAGTTAGTTAGTTATTTATCTAGTTAGTTAGTAAGTAAGTACGTTAGTTAGTTTGTTAGTAACTAACGTTTGTTAGTTTGTTCTTTGTTAGTTAGTTAGTGAGTGAGTTAGTAAGCTAATTAGTTAGTTAGTTAGTTAGTTAGTAAGTTAATTAGTGAGAAAGTTAGTTAGTTAGTTAGTTAATAAATTAGTTAGATAGTTAGTTTGTTAGTTAGTTAGTTACTTATTTAGATAGACAGTTTGTTAGTAAGTAAGTTAGTTAGTTAGTCAGTTAGTTAGTTTTTGGTAAGCCAGTTAGTTAATAAGCTAGTTAGTTTGTAAGCAAGCATAGCTTGTATGTTGGTTAGTTAGCTAGTGACTTAGTTAGATAGAACGTTAGTTAGTAAGTAAGTTAGTTAGTCAGTTAGGTAGTTACTTTGTTAGTTATTGACGGCAGTTTGTTAATTTTTTAGTTTGTCTGTTATTTAGATAGTTATTTAGCTAGTTAGTTTGTTGATTTGCCTAACCTAACAAACTAACAAATTAACAAACTAACAAACTAACAAATTAACAACCAAACAAAATAAAAAACTAACAACCCAACTAACTAACAAACTAACGAACTAAAAAATTAAAAAACCTAAAAATTTAACAAACTAGCAAACTAACAAACTAACCAACTATCAAAGTAACAAGCTAACAAACTAAAAAACTAATATACTAAAAAACTAAAAATCTAAAAAACTAAGAAACTAACAAAGTAAAAAACCAACAAAGTACCAGACTAACAAAATAGTAAACTAACAGACTAACAAACTAACAGACTAAAAAACTAACAACTAACAAACTAACAAACTATTAAACTAGCAAACTAACAAATTAACTAACTAGCTAACAAACTGTTATAGAACAATTATAATATATATGCCATTACCCGTGTTACCCGTTGAAAATTAGTACTCAGCCTTATAGAAATTTTCTTTACCCGTTGCGTTACCCGTGTGTTACCCGTGCTTTACCCTTGGGCAAATGTTTATAAACCTGATTTTGTGCATGAAACTTTAGGTGAGACCTCAGTATGCAAAATTTTTTATCTTCAAATAAATTTTCACGATAATGAGACAGGATAACACTGTTTTGCTGTTGGCTGAAAGGCAAGTCATTAGCTTCATTTGCGGCGTTAATTAGTAAATTAACAAACATTCTAAACCAACTTTAAGCGTAGTCTTATTGGCCATCTACGGCATATCTTTTCATTCAAGTTTCCTATCAAACACTAGCTAATTGAAGTAAATGCATCATCAAGTGACAAGAAATGCTTCACAAATTCATAGGAGACCAAGTTTCCATAAAAACATCGAGACATTAGGAAATTAGGGTGCATTATTATTTACTCAAGGCATCATATTTGCCATAAACAATAAACATGCTGATATCTATTTCAGAACAATAAATTGATAAAAAATTTTGCAAGAAAGAACTATCCCAAAAGTTTAATAAACAATTGGAAGAAGAAATTAACAACATGAATAGATTAGATTTTTACAGACAAATAAAGTCGAAACCAATTTTTTCAAAATATCTGAAATGTATTGACCAACGAAACCACAGAGCTGCCTTTACTAGACTTCTTACAAGTGCAGATAAAGTAAAAATAGAAATAGGATGATCTTCTAATAATACAATAGACCCAAATGAACGTTTTTGTGATTACTGCAAGTATGAACCAAATCCAATAGAAATTAAAATCCTCTTTAGATTGTGCAAGCAACAGAAAAAACGAGAAGTCTTTTTTTTTATAACTAAGTATACAGAAGGATGAAATTGATATTCTTTCAGATTTGGAAAGAACAGAATTTATTACAAAGATGTTAACTTCTGAAAATAAGCAAATGCTAATCTCCCTAGCAAAATTTATATACTTATCAGAATCTGTTAGAATTAATAATTGTAGTAAGCTTAATTAGTTTAGATACATGCATTTAACATGTAACTGTAATAGTTTATAATTGAAGTAGAATTGTTAAAAGAGTACAAAGTAAATACGATTAACATTACTTTTTAGTTGTATGTAATCTAAGAAAAATTTTTTGTAGTCACTTTGTTGATTTAACAAAATATCCTTGTAACATTACTATGTTTACAGTATACGGAATTTTGTTAACTACTAGACCCCTATCTTGTTGGGGAGATGAACTTGAGCAGCCATTGTGTTAAACAATAGATTAATGAGTACGTCCAAGCCAATGAAATGTTGATGCATTGAAGCATGCGCATAACAGCACATGTTTGAAAGAAGTGGATAAACGATCGCGCAATTTTCACTCGACTCGACATGTTGAGTCTGAGTTCTTAGGCCATGATTATAATTTGGGTTGCTGAAGGTAGGATAAATTTAGGCTTATATTTTTGTGTGTTGGTTGGATTTTGGTTTGTTAAGGTAAGAGGCTTTGGTCTAGCTGGCCAGGAAACAACACACAGTGAGTTTTTGCGCTGTAGAGGGCCTGTGAGTTCTAGTGTGACCAACTAACCCTGTACCTAGATAAGGATAACTTAACCGTAGTCTTTTCTGGTTGCTTTTTGGTTTTTTTTGGTTGAAAGGACCCATCATGTCAGGTCTTCCAGGTGCAGGACTACTTTACTCTGTACAGCAAAATTACTAGGCAATGGATGTAAATTTAAAAACGATAGTCCTTTTTCAATATCATTGTACTTTTTGTCTCATGACCCTCTACCTACAGTGCAATCTGCTACCAATACCCCTGCTAATGAAAGTGTGAATCCCCATTCTTCCACAATACCATCACAGTGGTAATAAGAGAAGTACAAGTATTAACTCAGTAACAGATGTGGGTAAAGATGTTTCATCAATTATTCAGACTATTTCAGGACAGAAATTTTCTTCTGCTTCTTCTTTATCCAGCCCAACTTGAAAGGTTATAAAGAAAAAGAGTAAAGTATCTACTTAAATTTCAGAAAAACCAAGTAACATTGCTTTTTCACCTGACGTTTCATCTAGCTTTCATAAAACCCTGCTTCAAATATTGATCAATTGAAAACTGATGTACCCAAAGGAAAGTTCACAATAGTTTAAATTTCACATGACCCCTCTACGCTTTCAAATTGCACCCAGCATTGGAAGGAATTGCATCAATATAATTATAGGTTGTGAAAATCTTTAGGCTTAAAACAATAATGAGGAAATCCTCCAGTCTAGAGAACCTCTAAATGACTGGCTAATTCTTTTCTAAGACCATTCAAGGATCTTGGTTTCTACATTGAATTATCTTGATTATGCTTCTCTTCTGTCTCTTGGTCAAACATAGAGAAACTGTTGATCATTATCTTGAAAAGGGCATTGTTTGCAAGAGACTTACAGAATGACTTATTTGTTGACAGAAACTTCAATGGGAAACATCATGTGCAACATTGCAATCGATTAGTTCATATTGTTTGCAAACATTAAGGAAAATAGAATTTCCAAAATTTGACAAGAATGCTATCCAACATTTGTTGAATGAAGAGTTTTCCTTAGCAATGAAAGAAGAATTTTGTTTGCAACAATTGCTTAGAATTTTGGGGCAAATCTGTTCTTAAAGCTCCACAACAGGGGCTTCTTCGGCTTTCAGACTTTAGAGTAGGTGCTGAAATAGTAAGAATGCCAAGAGCCTTATTTTATTTGACTTGGTATTTACAGGGAATTGTAAGATAAAATGCTGCAAGAAATAAGATGAAAGATTACAAACTTATTTACCATTGCATGAGATATTGTATGAGCTATTTGATTATGTGAGCTGTGAAGAAATTTTTGATGGTTTGGCTTATGATAGTGAAAATGATAATAGAAATACCCAGCCACACAATTTGGACATATAGACATTTGACATTTAGACCTACACAGTAAAGAAAGCAAGGCTACTTAGAAACAGCACTTAGGCTTTAAATCATTTTAATCAACAAAATCAAATCAAAAAAATTTAAATAAGCCAACCCTTAGGCCTACATAGTGTTTCAAAGTTCAAACGCTATCTTCTTGGCTTTTGGCATCATCCTACGTACCGTACGTTTGATTCACTTTCAGATTTCCTCTTTTGACTTTCCCAGGATTCATTTACCATCGAAACAGCCAATCTTTGACTCTCATCATTTTATATGCTTGTGTAATGTTCATAACAACTCAATGCTCCCCTCTTTTTCTCTTCAAATAGCCCGCTACTAAAATTTGTTTTGTCCACCATTACTTCTGTTCAGAACTGTAAATTCGCCACTGTTGGAAATAGCTTCTGCGCACGCGCCTGTGCATCAAGAAACATTTTGCCGGACTTACCCAAGTTCATCTCCCCAACAATATCGGGTATTGAATATTAGAAAATTGAAAATTGAAAAATAATCTTTTCCGTGCTAAAAACTTGCGCTTTAGTTGATCTGTTGCTGGAAAAGCACAAAATTTAACACCGTTACTGAAATTTTTGCTACTCAAGGCCCCTTATTGGTACATATCCTATGCCGTGACGTCGGAATACCAATTCAGATGCCAGAGTAGGAAATTTGGACAATTCACATAAATTCAGTTGGCTGATTTGAGTTCTAAAGGTAAAAATTATGTAGGATTGACCATTCTGATACGTTTCTGTAAGCTTTAAGCAAAACAATTTCTCAGAATATCTAGGCCATAAGGTGTTGCAAAAAAGCGAGTTTTCTACATTTTCTCACTTACTTGAGAAAAAACAGCTTAGTTTTTCAAATTCCCCATTTCAATGCTGTTTCTCCATGGAAAATGACGGAATTTAAGAAATATCACTAACAAAATTGAGTTGGGGGGGTGGGATCCAGAAATAAAATCATTTCTGTTTCCATAGACATTATCAACCCATATGGCGAAGATTGTAGTTAATTAGTCTAGTAGTTAGTTAGTTAGTTAGTTAGCTTGTTAGCTAATTAGCATGTTAGTTAGTTAGTTAGTTAGTTAGTTAGTTAGTTAGTTAGTTAGTTAGTTAGTTTGGTAGTTAGTTTGTTAGTTAGGTAGTTTGTTAGTGAGTAAGTAAGCTAGTTAGTTATTTTTAGCTAGGTTGTAAGTTAGTTAGTTAGTTACTTAGTTAGTTAGTTACTTAGTCAGTTAGTTACTTAGTTAGCTAGTAAATAAGTCAGTTAGTAAACTAGCTGCTTAGTTAACAAGCAAAGCTTGTATGTTGGTTAGTGAGTTAATTGCTTTGTTAGATAGAAAGCTGGCTAGTTAGTAAGTTAGTTAGTTAGTTAGTTAGTGAGTTTGTTAGTTAGTTAGTCAGTCATTTATTTCTTGGTAAGCCAGTTAGTTAATAAGCTAGTTAGTTAAGTTAGTAAGTAAGTTTGTTGGTTAGGTAGGTAGCTACTTAGTTAGTTATTGAATGTGTTAGTTCGGTAGTTTTTTACGTTGTTAGTAAGCTAGTTATTTGTTAATAAGCATAGCTTGTATGTTAGTTAGTTTGTCTGTTATTTAGATAGTTATTTAGCTAGTTAGTTTGTTGGTAAGTAAGTTTGTTGGTTATTTCGTTAGTTAATGAGTTTAGTTAGTTAATTTGTTAGTAAGTAAGTAAGTTTGTTAGCTGGTGTGGTCGTTAGTTAGTTAGTTTGTTAATAAGTAAGCTAGTTAATTAGTTTGTTAGCTGGGGTTTTGCGAAACTAACAAATTAACAAACTAACAAACTACCAAACTAGCAAACTAAGAAACCAGCAAACTAACAAACTAACAGACGAACAAACTAACAAACTAAAAACTAATTAACTAACAAACTAATAAACAAACAAACTAACAATCTAACAAGCTAACACACTAACTAACTAACTAACTAACTAACTAACTAAGAGACTAAGAAACTAACAAACCAACATACTAGCAAACTAACAAACTAACTAACTAACTAACTAAGTAACTAACGATCTAACGGACTAGCTAAGTAATTAAGTAACTTGTTAAGTAATAAACCGATTAGCTAAATAACTAACTAACGTACAAGCTATACTTACTGACTAACAAACAAAATTGTAAGTTAGCTAACTAACAAAACAACAAGCAAAATAGATAACAAACTTACTCAATAGCTTCCTAACTAGGAAACTAGCAAACTAACGTAAAAGCAATTCTCACTAACTAACCAGCTAACTAACGATTTAAAAAGCTATATAACAAACTAGTTAAGAAACTAAGTAAGTATCCAACTAACGAACTAATTTACAAGCTATGCTTACTAACTAACTAACTAACTAACTAACTAACTAACTAACTAACTAGCTAGCTAACTTCTTAACTAACTTATTAACTAGTTTTCTAACTAACAAACGAACTTGCTAACTATTTAAGTAGCTAGTTAATTAACGTGCTAACTAGCAAACTAACAAACTAACTCACAAGATATGATTTAAATACTAAAACTAACTATCTAACTATCCATCTATCTCACTAACTAACTGCCTAACTATCTAACTATCTATATATCTTATACATATCTAACTATCTAACTAAAACCATCTAAATATCTAACGATCTAATTATCTAACTATCTAACTATCCAAATATCTAACTATCTAACTCTCTAACTGCCTAACTATCTAACTATATTATGAAATAAATAACTAAGCAACAAACTTGCTTACTAACTAACAATGTAACTAACTAATCGACTAACTAACTAGCTTACTAACTAGCTTACTAACAAAGTTACAAGCTATGCTTACTTACATCTAACTAACCAACCATCTAACTAATTAACTAATGAACAAACAACAAACCAACTAACTTACAAACGAGGAGACTAATTTACTAACTAACTTACTAGCTAAGTAACTAAGTAACTGACTACTAACTAAACGAATAAATAAAAAATCTAACTAGCTACTATTTATCTAACTAACTAACTAGCCAACGAACTAACAAACAAACGAACTAGCTAACTAGTTTAAAAACTAAGTAGCTAGTTAACCAACTAATTAATTTGCTAACCAACTATCTAACGTAGAAGAAATGCTTACTTTCTAACTAAATATCTAACTAACTAGCTAATAACTAACCAACTATCTAACTATAAGAAATTAATTAACTAACCAACATGCTAACAAACTAACTATTTATTTCAGAAGCTGTGCTTACTAACTAACTAACTATCTGTCTAACTAACCAACAAACAATATAACTAAAAATAACCAGCTAACTAACTAACTAACTAATTTATACGTTATGCTTATTGATTAAGAAGACATCTAACTAAACTAACTAACTAACTTAATAACTAACTATGTAACTAAATAATTAACTAACAAACTAAGGATCTGACTAGCTAACTAACTAACGAACTAAATAACTAACGAACTAACTAGCTAATTACGCCCCACTCACTAGGCTAAGCAAGTTGTGAAAGTAGAGAAAAGCTCACTAAAAGCCCGTTTAAGCAATTTGGCGCTTGCTTAATGTGCCTTATCCACATTTTAAAGAGAGTAAATCCCTCCAAAACAACAAACAGATCCTTATCACAAAACCTGATAAAGGATCAGGGGTCGTCATTTTGAATCAAAAATATAATATTTCAAAAATTGGCGACATACCTAACGATGATAAAAAATTGGGAAAATTAGGCAATGTCGAACAGCACGATAAAACAGCTAAAATAGAGCAAAACTCCAAAAGAGGAATTAGTCGAAAAGAATTGTTGACTAAGAAAATCTATCATAGGAGTCGGCTCACTGGTTCACAGTGATCACGGTTGTATAGTCTACCTAAAACTCACAAACCTATCATCCCACTTAGGTCTATATTGTATATGGATGCTTCTGGTCAACAACAGCTTGCCAAGTGGATTTTGGAGATGTTTGAACCTGAACTTCCACTTTACTCAAAAACTTTATTTCTCATTCGTTTTCCTTCGCTAATGGCATTCAAAACCTAGGACTTGACTCGGCCAAATCTTTGATGTGTTCATTTGACATTAGTAGCCGTTTTATTTACGTGCCTTCGGACGAGACTATCCTTATTTGCGCTAGAGCTCTCTACCGGGGGAGGGGAATGAGCTTGTTCGCCGAGGAGGTATTTGTCAAAATGCTGGAATCGTTTGGAATCTTTTAGTCCAAAATAGAGCAAAATTATCCTCATCGACACTCTAGTTCACTGGGCACTTATCATTTTCTATAAAATTTAACTTCGTTCGGAATTTGACAAAATAAAGGCTATTCTTATTGAAAACGGCTACCCGGAGGACGAAGATTTCGGATTTTTCTGCAAGAAAATCGCAAGTTTTCCGGCTGACAAAAAGTACGGTCCGCACAAGTGCCCTGTGTACTTAAAAATGTTTCCTTGCGATTCGAAGATCAAATCAAAAATACCATAACTATGTGTTCAAAAGGATTGTATGCCTACCACACCAAAAAGTTTGGTTATTTATTAATTTTCGTGCCAGTGTGATGCCAGGTACATAGGCCGCACTTCTCAGATACTACGAGACAGGGTAAAGCAGCATTTTCCTACCAATATAACTTTCGGCAAAGAGAGCAACAACCCCGGAAACTCTAGGCAACAACCCAACCTTAATGATGATTCTGCACTGGACAACATTCCTTAGATCACCCAGAGTGTGCGCAAAATTACAACGAGGATTGTTTTCGAATAATTGGCAGCGCTAGATCTTTGATTCATCTCAGCCTTTTGGAATCTGTCCTTATCAAAACCACAAAGCCTGTTCCCTGTAGAAAGAATTAGTTTGTTTTCTCAGTTGGACTCTTCGATTATTTCTCTTAGTTCTTCTCGCGTAAAGCTCATCGGTGTTTAAAACACAATGGCGATTCAGCTTTTCTTTCGGATTGGTGAATTTCGAGCTGCATCTGGATATAAATTCCGCCTTAGTCTAATCGTTCAAGCTTTTAAGTATGCCAAAAGATTTTCCGCTGTTCATCGCAATTTTACAGTTTTGTACAACTCAAAAACAAATCAATTAACAGAAGGCAACTCCAATATCTTGGTAATGTATTAAGAAAGGATTGTTAAGAGAATTTTTGTCTGACGTCGGGCAAGAGGAAAAACACATAAAATATTTGAACCGTTTTGGCAACTGCAAAAGGTATTTTGTTCACTTAAAAATAAGAAGCCATAGAGCAGAAGAAGGCTTTCAAGCATGAAAAGCTATTAGCTAATAACGAAAACATATATAGTATTTTGTATTTTGGATATTTTGTTTTATATCCATGGATGAGGAAGCAGGTTTTGGCTAGAGTAAGAGAAAGAAATTTCGTGGTTCGGAATACTGTAAGAATCACGAGACAGAAAACTATTGAAGGCCATGATCGCGAAAGTCCCGAAAGGATATGGCCATTAACGGAGAATAATATCTAGGCGCTTTTCGTAGAGCATTTGAGTATGTATTCTGCCTAAGTCTATTAACTCCATCTGCTCCAGAGAAATGACAAACGTAATATGTAAGCAATTACATTTAAAATGATAACTTCCATAGCTTTCTTAGCAGTCCATACCAGACTCTTGTGCATCAAAGTTCAGGAGAAAATTTCGCTACTTAAGCCGGATCTCTAATTACACCAGCCTTTGCCATTCGCATTCTATAAAAAATAAAGCAAAAATGGTGGCAGCTTATTTACACTATCTTAACTGCAGCCTATTTTAGGGAGGTTTTAGTTGCCTGAGAAGGAATTTAAATGCTGATAAAAGATTCAATTTTTTATCAGCGTTAATTTTTCCAGGGGATTGTTGGCTCTTGCTTTACATGAAATTGGGTTGGAATTTTACTTGGTCGTTCACTCATTCGAATTGTATGTCAATGCTCGGGGATTGAAAATTCTTTAGTATGCCCACATGGAATGAGTTTCCCTCACAATATTTGATCAGAAGTATAGCTTTTTCTTTCATGCCTTACTAACGTGGGATGGATCTGCTACGAGGGGTACGTATGCAAATATTGTCAATCTTGCATGCATCCCTAAGCAGGTTGTGTCCAATTAGTATTTAAAGCGATGTTATTGGCTTCTTTCTACTTCAATTTTTCCAAAATAGGCTGCAGCCAATTTTGAAAACGCATGTCTGTAAAGATTGGATATAAATATGTAATTTCCAACATGACACAACATGACAAACGACTTCTATACCATTAGAATTTTGGATCTCAGTTGTAACCCTCTTCCAAAAGGGGAAAATGTTAGAAAAAGCTGGCCCGTCGAACTGGTTGCACTTTGGGCCTAGAGCTGAAGTTTCTTGATGTCTTTAGATAATTAAATCATTTAAGTGTTTCCATTTTCAAGGGTTCCTCAATTTTGCAGCGATGAGCAAAAATTGAGCAGTTAAAAATTCACATTTTATATGCTGATAATGATAAAAAATGAAAAAACATGGATCCGATGTTAGAAAAATACTCCCCCACTCCAACCCCCACTTTGGCTGAGATGCTTTTCTGTGTCACAGCCAATCGCTTTTCTCCACGAATCTTCCACCATCAGCGTTGGGAGGGGGGAGGGTAGTTGTATGCAGCCTCCCAGAAAAAAATTGATACCCCTTGCTAGACTTCCAACTCATGACACACTCATGACATCAGATGTAATTTTCGCTACAACCACCTGGCCACAGTTATGTCTGCACTGTACAAACAACGTGTTGCTTGCTTTTTAAAGGAGAAGTAGGCAAAAATTTCAGACTACAAGGCTGTTCTCTTCACCAAGTATGGTTTAAAGGGCCCAAAAAGTCAGAAATTTTTATTTCTAAAAAAGAGGTAATCCGGGGGGGCTGATTTCGGATTGGCAGTTATTTTTATTATATCTTGTACCGTTTAGCCGCTATAAGCGTTTATTTAACAGGAAATGAGTAGAATTGTTGTTTTCGGGCCGAGAGTTCGTGACGTAGCACAGTTTCTCGGTCATTCTTTTCCCTGGACAGGACGATTGGTCACAGCGAGTCAAAAATTTCTGCTGAATGAAAACCACATCGAATCAGTAAATTAAATCTGAAGTTATTCTTGAGCTTTTCGTTGTTGCTTATAGCATTCGAGCCCTTCCATCAATCGGCCTAAAAGTTCATTCGGCCTAGAAGTTCTTTCGGCCCTTCCCTTGTTGTCATTTTCTTAACCTTGGAATCTTATCCTCATACTTGAAAATGAAAATCAAAACAGCCTTTCTATTGCAAACCAATGAAAATTTTTCGAATGTAAATTCTTCTTGAGCTTTGAAATTCAGGTTCTTGTTTTGTTTGAGAATGAATCGAAGCTTCTCGCTACTGTGCTCAACTTTCGTCCATTTTCGACCTCAAACGAATAACGAAACTTGGTCCCGTGTCATGTAACAATACAATCTTGTTACAATTTCTCCGAGGATCATGCGATGTCATGCCAAAAAAGGAGGATATGTTCACCATAGACACAACGAAGTACGCGATCTTCTGGGAAAGTTGGCTACAGAAGTTTCAAATGATGTGCAAATCGAGCCACCTTTACAGAAGCTGACCGGTGAAAACCTCCCAAGGAATTCCAACACGTGGGAAGAGGCAAGACTAGACATAAGTGTTCGTGGCTTCTGGCAGAAGGGACAACGTGCATTTTTTGACGTAAGGGTATTCAACCCATTTGCACCGTCTTACAGAAACCAGAAGTTAGAGAACACTTTTGCTGCCCATGAAAGAGAGAAAAAACGAGCCTAAAGTCAACGCGTACTACAAGTGGAGCATGGGTCATTCACCCCATTGATCTTCACACCAAATTGTGGTACAAGCAGAGAAACCGAAAAATTCTTATCCGTTCTAGCTTTACAAATATCAGAGAAACGGGACATTGCAACATCAGTTGTCACATACTGGATCAGAACAAAGCTGTCTTTTGCACTTCTTCGAAGCGCAATCCTTTGCATCCGTGGCTCCAGGAATAGACGATCTAAAGTAGATGTAGAAACTGCAAACATTGTAATTGTGGAAGCAACTGCTAGAATCGATCATTGATTAGCTTAAAACTGAATTATTTTTTTAAATTCTTTTTTTTGTGTTTCTTTTTGTATCTTTAAAAATGTGAACCGGCAGCCTTCCGGTATGGAAATAGTGCCAAATGATCAAAATTATTCGTCCATTTGATGGTTGAAAAAAAAAAATCTTGTGACGACACAATATCCTCGTGTTACGTCACACGGGGCCTTTCCCGAGAAAACTTCTCTTTTTTTCTCAGTAAATTGCTAATAACAGCATACAAGCACGAAAAAATAAATCGAAAATATAAGGAGGTTAAATTTCATCTTTTGAGAGAAGAAACATTTTTTACTTTACGGGCTCTTTAACTTGTTTCTGGAAGCCAAAATATTAGGGACTTTGGAAGATTATCAGCCAGGTAGTGCCTTTGAAAACTGCAGATATTCTTGTAATTAAGCCTTGCCAATGATATGGATCGTATTGCCAGCGAGGAAGAATATCTGCAGGCAGTGGCGTAACCGAACAGTTCTGTGCCCTTAGGAATATTTTTCTGGGGGGCCTTTAACAATGAATTTTTTTCCGAAAGTGGGGCAAAAAGGGCCAAATCAACGAGAGAAATATTCATTCGATTACAATGAAGGATCAACAAGGAACAAAATCTTTTCAGGAAGAAAAAGCTTGAAAGAAGTTAAGTATTATGCTGGCAAAAGAGTTAATTTTGGGAATATTGGCTGCTTATTATATCACTTACATATTTA
The DNA here is from genome assembly GCA_014526335.1 of Chrysaora quinquecirrha. NCBI lineage: Eukaryota > Metazoa > Cnidaria > Scyphozoa > Semaeostomeae > Pelagiidae > Chrysaora > Chrysaora quinquecirrha. The sequence goes on along the minus strand of JACTAT010000007.1, from coordinate 133,632 downwards.
TCACTTTTCACATAGCATAATGCAAAATGCCTGTATCAAGGGAACTTTTTGGGCCTCTTTGGGGCCCAGAAGGCTTTGGGTCTCTTAAGAATTGCTTTAACCCCAACCTACGTCGGTTACGCCACTGTCTACAGATCCTAATATCCAGACATTCAGACTCGAAAATACTCTAGCACATTCAGTATAAGAATTATACTAAAATGGAAATGACAAACTGTGCTCAAAAGAGAGCATTAAGTGTTTTCTGGTTGTGTAAAGGTTGTGGCGAGAAACGTTTTCCTAGACTTCCAAATTTGTGAGGTAATAGAGATTCCGATTGTCATTTTCAACTCGCACACGGAGTTAATGTAGTTTGGCTGGATTTGACTTACAATTTCGAGCTTAAAGCATGTCAGGAATAAATATTCAGAAATAAAAATGCCTATCTATTCGTTTTCATGATAGCATTTCTTGCGTTGAAAAGATTTTCATAGTTTAAGAGAAAATTTGAATCAGTTGAACCACATAATGCACCGTGCGTGCTGCTTTGAAATACAAGACTATTACCTCAATAATGCATTCTTTCCTCGTTCATTTTTCTGCTGGAAGTCTTCGGCTTAGCCGCCATTGCGGGAAATTAATTCAAACACTGGCACGCCTGCGAACAGTTAGCTCCTACACATCATTTCTCATCGTTTCAAAAGTCCACTAACCATAAAATATGACTGGGTACGCAACGAGGGGATTTGCCAAAGCGAGTTTTCTTCCACAGCTCGTCGAACTTCACTGACAGGTCATCATTTGAACAAAAGAACCGAGAACGAAAGTTTTCGGTAGGTCTCTATTTGGCACGGGTGTCAATATGCAGCTTTCCGATATACTCACCATTTGTTTTGAATTACATAATTCTGGCAATCGCTCGCAAACTGAATACATTAACATCGCTCTGTTATGCTTGGATATGATGTTCTAAACAATAGTTTCATATTTCTGAATGACTACAAATTACAAGGCTCTCCTCTGTTCGACTTATGTTTTTCGGCTATGTTGAGCGTTCTTCAGCACCATACATATTTGTACATATTTTTCTTGAATGGCGAACACTAGAATTGCCACAAATGGCATACCACAATAGATAGGACTAGCCCTGGCCCCGAGGCGCGCAGCGCGCCTCGGGTCGGGCTTTTGCGCTCCGCGGGTCACTTTGGACCCCCGCCATAGAACGTTTGCTTAGTAACGGGGTCATTCTCAATAACAAATCAGTTTGATTAGAGGACACGATCACTGCTAAAAAAGTATGAGGCCAAACTGTTTCAGTGGTGTCTTCTGTTGCCTTTAGCATAGAAGAAAGCTGCACTGTTAAACGAAGTGAGGTGAATGAGATTTTCATAGTATGCACGGGAAATTAGTATGGTTTGATTGTATACAATGATTTGGGGAAGTACTTTATCACCGAGGTATTGCATGAACGGTTTGAAGCTTTTAGACGTTAGTCTTAACTTAGCTTCAGTGACTGTCTGCACTTAGTCTTGAAGTGGAAAGAAGTGTAAGCATTTACAGTGCTTTAAGTGTAGAAGAACGTTGGTGTCCTTGAATCATGGACGGGCACAGTATTTTAACGTTCTATACATGGCAGGTAAAAGGCGCTGTTAGTGACCATAACGATACTACTTTTCACTTTGAGTGACCTTTCTATGGAAGGGAGATTAGTGACAATGAGGTAACATGGCACCGGTAAATCTGCGACTGAGAATGAAATTTTTGAAAACGGTTTGTAGAGTGGAATGTTCTGAAAACGAACTTTGTTTAAACGTATCCGTGTAGACGTTGCCCCTTAGAAATGGTAAGAAATGCTTAGACCATGATGTGCAGCTGGTTCTTAGGTCCCCGTCCTCGGTTGTTCTTTAGTACAGTTGCTGTACCCTTGGTCCATTAGTGTCTGACTGAATTCAGTGCGGATTGCAAAGTGCTTAAACTTTAGTCCCCATCACAGTAAGTATCGGTCGCTTGGTGTTTTGAGTGCTTAGTATGCAAGAAAACCTTATTCCTTATTGTGCAGCAGGTTTCAAGTCCTTCCATAGGCGTGGATTGCGAAATAAACCTTAGCGTAAACGACAATATCTTGATAGTAAGTATTCGTCGGTTGGTGTTTTGGATGGTTCGTGTGGAAGGAAACCTTCGCCTCATAGGCGTGGATTGCGAAATAATCGTTAGTGTGAATGACAGTATACCAATCACTTACTAAGTCTTTTGGATGCTCTCTATTCAAGGGCAAGTAAAATTTAGTTCTTCAAGTTCTTAGACCATCGTCTTCTGTGGTGCTTCAATTCAGAAGATCTTCCGAGGGGGTACATCACTTTTGGATGCTCTTGTATGCAAGGGAAAGTAATCTTTAGTCCTTGAAGTTGTTAGACTCTCGTCCTCAGTTGTAGTTCAGTTCAGAACTCTCCCGAGGGGGACATGACTTATTGATGAAGAGGCCCAGATTTTCCAAACGCACCCACATATATTCTAGACATATGCAAAAAGAGACCCTCAATAATGAGGAAAAAATAGGGGATGAGAGAAATGACTTTGTAGATCTCATTTAATTATAGCTTAGAATTGTACTGCGAACATCTGTGACGCGATTCTAAAATTGATGTGACCAAAATGAAGTGAAATTTTTTAGTGTTCTAAAATTTCCCACCCCATTTTATTGGGTTTGGGAAACAATCATAGCAATTTTTAGAGAATTAGGTGGGCCAAAAACCCACCTATATGGGCGGTACCGGTAACCAATTTATATTAAGTACCCCACCGGGATTGTTCAGCTCTTTTGTCTAAATGACAGTAGACACGGTAAGGATTTCTTAGTGTTTAGCAGAACACGGGAACCCTAAGTTGTTGTTATTAATATAATTGAAATGTCATGGATAAGTTACAGAACAAAAATATTGTTAAATAACTTGGAAGTAATTTTGAAAGTATAACTTGGCAATACTTTTCAAAATTAACTTTAGACGTTAGTCTGCAATACATTCAAGATGTTCGACTGACTTTAAGAAAAGAATACTGTACAAATCTTGCTCCAATCCCGGGATTTCCATTGATTCCGAATGCCTTATTCTGTCAATTTGATTTTACTGGAGGAAATAAATTAGAACCACACATATACGAAATGCAATGATTTTTAGTGTTCTAAAAGGGCAGAAAATTTTAGGAAGCAAATAATTTTAGTCTTCTAGACTTGCCTTTCCTTTTTACAGAAACGTTTGTCAATAATATCGAAGAAATAAACAAAAATAAAAATCAACCATACTCTCTGGAGGGGAATCGATCCCCTGACCTCGATGTTTCCAAACAGTTGGACAAACAGGCCGCGCTAATCAAAGTGTCGAGGTGTCAAGAAAAACGGATTAATCCCGCAGCGAACACCTCGATCTTTTGTTTTTAGTGGCACCAGACTGCCTAGATCAAAGAAGGGTTAGCCCCAATTACCCCAGAAACGATAGCAGAAACTTGAAAAAGAAGGTTCGATGGCTAATCTGCACCAGGGCGGCAGGAAAGGTGCAAGAGCGAGCACCGGATCTCGAAAACCCTAGGAGGATGATCTCAGACAAAATCGGTTTCCATGACTACTACTACTTTATATATATAGACGCCTTCAATGAACTCCGCCAAAATAGCTTCCACCTCAAAAGCATTGTGCATTGAGGTAGCTATATTTGCTGTTAATCTAAATTAGGATCTTAATCCAAATCTTTATCTTAAACCTTGATCTTGATCTTAATCTTATTGTTAGCCTTAGTGTTAATGTTAGTGTTCAACTGAAATGGAATCTTTATCATAACTTCTACCCAAATTGGAATCTTAATCTCAATCTTAATCTTAATCTGAATTTAAATCTTAATCTTAACTTTAATCTTAATCTTAATCTTAATCTTGATCTTGATTCTAATTTTAATGTTAATGTTAATGTTAATCTTAATTTTAATCTTAATCTTAGTGTTAGTTAATCTTTAACTCCACCTGAATATTAGTCTTAGTCTGTGTTAGTGTTGGTCTAAGTATCATTCATTCATTTTTTAAGTTAAACTTAAAGTTATTTTTAATTTGTAAACTGAAGCTCATTTTCAAACCAGTCTTAATCTTAACCTTTATGTTAATCTTGATGTAAATCAGAAATAACATTGAAACTTAAAATTGATGTTAATGTTGCTCTTAATCGCCGCATGCAATAATGTCAATCTCAAACTGTATCATCATCTTAATTCATCTTCATACTCTTAGATGCAAAATAAATGCCCCCCTCCCTGTTTATTAATTTTGAGTTTTTTCCCCCACCTTATTAGGACCTTATTAGGACCCCTTGTTTATTAATTTATTAGTTTATTAATTTTAAAAGAAGCAATTTCACTTGTGAAAGGATTGAACTATGTTTGTTAAACTTCCGCCACCACCGGAACTTATTAGGACCCCCCATTTATTAAATTTTCCAAAAAAATCCCTCCCCTGTTTATTTGGCACCTAGGAGTATTTAGTAAAAGTGAAATTAATCTTCAAATTTAAAATAAATTTTGATATTATTCTTAATCTTCAGCTGTTTAAACAGAAATCTTGGTTGAACATAATGTTAAGATTGCCAACCCCCCATTTATTAATTTTCGAAGAAATAATTTCACTTGTGAAAGGAGTAAACTACGTTTATTAATTTTTCCCCACCCCCAGACCTTACAAAAAACCCCCTGTTTATTAAATGTTTGGAAAAAATTTCCCACCCCCCTGTTTATTTGGTACCTAAGAGTATTGGTCTAAATGTTAATATTAGTAAAACTGAAATTAATCTTTAATTTAAAATAAATTTTTATATTATTCTAAATTCTTCAGGTACAATAAAACTTTAAATTAAAATCGAAGATGAAATTAAAATTATAATGAAAACCAAATAAAAGATAAATTTATAATTGGAAAAATATGAGAAAAAAAGATCTAAAGATTTAAGTCATCCCAAAAAGCCTTCTAGTTTAATCGAAGTGACTTTAAGACATTCAAAAGAAATGTTAACTATTTAAATCACGAAAAGAAAAACACCAAAAATGTGCCCTTGGGGGGATTTGAACTCCAGTCATTCTGGGTAGCAGGCGAGCATTTAACCACTCGGCTACACAGCCGTTGCGCGTTGCCAATGATAATCTCCTAGTGGTCCTTAATATTCATGGTAGGGAACAACAAAACACGTAGAAAAAAATATGTCTAACGAATTTAAAAATTAAACCAAAAACAAATTTAAGTTACCAGACGTCTCCTCGGCCTTGGGAAAACATTTCCAACACGAAAATAACAGAAATAAAAAATTTCGAAAGGAAAAGATGTTCTCCCAAGGGGAGTCGAACTCCCAACTCTGCATCGCAGCTCACGAGACACGCCCCTTTACCGACCCTGCTACAGTGCCTTGATGCAATTCAGTGATAATCCTCCTACAGAAAACAATTGGGCGATGGTTAAAACAGGCACCAATGACGCACTTCAAAGAAGGGTTAGCCCCAATTACCCCAGAAGCGAGGGCAGTTCACAAGAAAAGAGAGGGTGATGACACGCCTACCCCACGGTCGGCAGAGCAGGGAAAAAGTGGGGAAGTCGTGCCACCTACCACATCGGCACAACTGCTAAGACAAAATCGGTTTCCATGGAAATTACCATTTTAATATTAGAGAGATTCGAACCTGGACTGCATGATTAGAGAGCCAACAACGCTTCCACTGAGCTATAGAGCTCAATGAAATCGCCGAGTAACTCTCTGAGTCATACAGCCCAAGGCTCTCCTCCGTTTGACTTTTGTGTTTCGGTTATGTTTCGGTTCGCCATTCATGAAAAATATGTACAAATATGTATGGTGCTGAAGAAGGCTCAAAATATCCGAAACACAAAAGTCAAACGGAGGAGAGCCTTGGGCTGTATGACTCAGAGAGTTACTCGGCGATTTCATTGAGCTCTATAGCTCAGTGGAAGCGTCGTTGGCTCTCTGATCATGCAGTCAAGGTTCGAATCCCATCTATTGTGGTATGCCACTTGTGGAGAAATCTATCCTAGTGTTCGCCATTGATGAAAAGTATGACTACAAATACAGATGGGAAGTTATTATTTAGCTCTCAAAATTAAAATGGTTGAAATATATCATTCTCGGGGGTTTTTTCAGGGGTTTTACCGTTTAAAATGAATGAGGGTGTAAAATTTCACCCCCAGCAATTTTTCACGGTAAAATCCTTTATAGAATTTCAAACTTTTAACACCTATAAAATCAATATCTTAAGGACTAGAAGAATAAAACCTTGCCTCAACACTAAAAAGAAGGTGCTGACTTCGAATCTGAAGTCAAAATTTCTCCAAGACCTAATTGTAAATTTTGTTTAAAACGAGGCCCTTAGTTGAAATAGTCTATTGGCTCGTGCGTTGAAGCGTAAGAAGCTTTGGCACGCAAAAAAGAATGTACGCATGTTGGCACGTACTAAGCTTTGACAGGTTTGTATGTAAGAAAATATGGCCCGTAGGCAAGTTGGCACGTACAAAGCTTTGTCACGTAATAAAATATGGTACGTCGGCACTTTGGCACGTACAAAGCTTTGGCACGTTGGCACGTAAGAGGATATGGCACGTAGCCACGTTGGCACGTATAGCAGTTAATTTAGCACACTCCTACATGAAAGGGAAATCTTTTCCAAAATTTTAGACGAAGGCATAGCGTAGGGATGATTATGCAAGTGCATCGTAGACAGCTTGCTATTGTTGTAACCATACCAATCTACGCACCCCCACACGGCTTGTTCTGAGCATGAGAAAAGATATGAAATTATTTAATGTTAATCCAATGCACACCCAAAGTTGATTACTCTTAACTCTTTAACAAACTCTTTTCGTTAGTATTTAAGGAGTACTTTCATTCAGTTTCAGCAGTTGTTTTTAGTGTGTCACGTTATTCGCTTCGCTTTCGTATTGAAATCACTCGTTTCAATACTCGCAGTTATTACTAAGTTTATGTAAATATTATGTATATACTTACCTCACAAATATATTTGCATATATTTGGGAAGTAAGTTGTTTCCTGGTTCCACATTCTTCACAGCCCAGCTCAATGGTACAATTACTCGATCACTTCTCGATCACGTTTTTATTTTGAATCCGTCTTCTGCTTACATCAAACAGTTTCTTTAATGAAAAATGCCGCCGAGACTCAAAACCCGTTTCAAAAATTGCGCCTTCACATTCACCCGCAGTTTTCTGTATTTACTGTTGTGAATCGACAAATCAATAATATATGTCAAGTCTTTATGAATTTTATCAAGAAAACTTATTTAACACAGCTTATGTCGCAGTACTTTGTCACCAAATAGCTCACCAGAAGATACAGCGGCTAATTCCATCTTCTTCATGGAATAACAGCAGTAGAATGCCAAATGTATAAGGCATCAGCATTTTACACATTTACGAATGTGCACTTATATGATATGATGAAAATGAAACAAGATGAGTTGATTGAATAATCTGCCATCAAATATATCTAATATACTAAGAGAAATAAGATAAGCAAAAAATAATATTTTATATGTTTGAATTTGAATTTTGGTAATGATTCACACAATCCTATATTACTAATATGCAGTTATGCAAATCAGGTTGCCCCATTGTTATGATCCATTGTTATGATCCATTGTTCGATTCAACAAGAAAGGCTCCAGTCCTCGGCCACCTAGAAATGCGCTTTATTTTTTAATCAAAGCCCTTTCTGCCCAGGTAGTGCACGCCGTATTTTTCTAAATCTTTTGAAAAGCGCAAGTTGATGAAAATTTCCAATTTATCTCGGCCTCAAAAAATTTTGATTTTTATGACGGCCATCTATTTTGTTCCCTTCACTGCACGCACAGTGATTCTTTTGTCCTGCGGACGTTTTTCTCCTAATTGCTTAGTTAATGTTGACATGAAATTGCAGCTGAAATTGGAGCCAAAATTTCTCAGTATTTAAAATAGAGGAAACATAAAATTTATTCGATTGTTACTCAAAAGTCTTGCTGTAAAATTCTCATAAAATTTCTGCAGCAAGTTGGACATTATTTTTGCTGTTGTTTCCACAAATATTCTCAACATTTATCACGCATCCCGACTCTTTGTTGTCTCTAAAAACATTTCTTAGAGGTCAAACAAAACTGATTCATTTTGGAATCTTACCGATATTTTGACTGTTTTCAAGAAGAGTTCTTGCTTTCATAGCTCCAGAAATCGCCAGGGTAAGAATTGTGTTTTGCTGTTTCGTCTAAAATTTGTCCACTGATAACGCACAGTTGAAAAATTTTAAAGCACTGTGCACGCAACGTAATGAAAAAAACTCGTAGGGCCTATAGGCCTACAGTACCCTATGAAACTCAAAGGCCTAAAAGGTGTTTGGGTTCTTTTAAAAAGTCAGAATTTGAACACAAAAAAGTCGACATTTAGTAATATAGGACTATTTGTTGTTGATGTAGGAAATTTGAAATTGAAGTTTTGGAGTTTTCTGTGGGATGTGGGAGGATTTTGAACTTGCCAAGCAGTGATTTTGCATGTAATAGAATTTCAAAAATTTAATGAATGGAGGGTCCTAATAAGGTCCGTGTGGGTGGGGAAAAAAACTCAAAATTAATAAGTGAGGGGCACGTTTATTTGGCACCATAGAGCAATACCCTTTTATCATTTCTCCAATGTGTTTACCATTACAAGTAGACTAGCTTTTTCACTTGACGCCCGCGATGCGGGCGAGCTTTTAACCTTGACACCCGCAATGCGAGTGAGTTTTTACCTTGACACCCACGATGCGGGTGAATATTAGTACCAGTTTAGCCTTGGGAAGACAAGATGCCACTCAGCTGCCTTTTAACTTGCTGCTTTTTAACTTGCAGCCTTCTGAACTTACGCTAGAGTCCGGGGAGGTTGTGGGATGCCATGAGGAGCTAACCTCCCCGGACTCTAGCGAAAGTTCAGAAAGCTGCAAGTTAAAAAGCAGCAAGTTAAAAGGCAGCTGAGTGGTATCTTGTCTTCCCAAGGCTAAACTGGTACTAATATTCACCCGCATCGTGGGTGTCAAGGTAAAAACTCACTCGCATTGCGGGTGTCAAGGTTAAAATCTCTTATACTAAAATGGTAATTTCCATGGAAACCGGTTTTTCGACCGTCACTCCTCCCAAGTCGTGAGCGGTACGCTTTTCCGACTTTTTCACTGCTCGGCCGACAGTGGGGTAGGCGTGTCATCGCCCTTTCGTTTTTTGCAAACTTCTTTCGCTTCTGGGGTAATTGGGGCCAACCCTTCTTTGAAGTGCGTCATTGGTGCCTGTTTGAACAATCGCCCGATTGTTCACTAGGAAGATTATCACTAAAACCACAACAACGCACAGTGGCACGGTCGGTAAGGCGGCGTGTCTCGTGAGCTGCGATGCAGAGTTGGGAGTTCGACTCCCCTCAAGGGAAAGTCTTTTTCTCTCGAATTTTTTTATTTCTCTTATTTTCGTGTTGGAAATGTTTTCAAAAGGCCGAGGAGTCGTCTGGTAACTAAAATTTGCTTCTGGTTTAATTTTTACGTTCGTTAGACATAATTTTTTATCGTGTTTTGTTTTTCCCTTCCATGAATATTAGGACCACTAGGAGATTGTTGCACACTAAGCAAACGGCTGTGTAGCCGAGTTGTTAAGTGCTCGCTTGCTAACCGGGGAGACCGGAGTTCAAGTCCCCTCCAGGGTAAAAGTTTTGGTGTTTTTGTTTTTGCGATCTAAATATTTTACAATTTTTTTTAATATCTAAATGTCACTTTGACACAACAAGAAGGCTTTTTGGAATGACTGAAATCTTTAGATCTATTTTTACTCATATCTTTTCAATTATAAATTAATTTCAATTTATTACTGTCGTTTTTGTGCTGGAAATGTTTTCAAAAGTCGAGGAGATGTCTGGGAACTAAAAATTGCTTTGGGTATAATTTTTTAGTTTGTTTTCGACATTATTTTTTAACGTGTTTTGTTGTTCCCTTCTATGAATATTAGGACCACCTGGAGATTATCCTCTACTAAGAAATATGGCAGTCCCCTCAAAGGCAATTTTTTGGTGTTTTTGTTTTTGTGATTTAAATATTTTACAATTTTTCTAATAACAAAAGTCACTTTGACAAAACAAGAAGGCTTTTTGGAATGACTCAAATCTTTAGATCTATTTTTACTCATATCTTTTCAATTATAAATTTATTTTCAATTTATCTCTCAACACTGACACTAACTTTCATGTTCATTTGGATTTTATTTTCATTTTCATTTCATCTTTCATTCAATTTAAAGTTTTATTGTAGCTGAAGAATTTAGAATTATATTAGATTATTTCAAACTATAAATTATATTACATTTCAATTTTATTAATATTTACATTAAGGCCAATACCATTAGGTATACCAACGGGGGTCCAAATCAATGTCCGCAATTAATAAACGTAGTTTCATCCTATCACAAGTGAAATTGTTTCTTCCAAAATTGATAAATAGGGGGGTCCTACTAAGGCCCTGTGGGTGGGGGAAAAACTCAAAATTAATAAACCGGAGGACGTTTATTTGGCATCTAAGAGTATGAAGATGAATTAAGATGATGATAAAGTTTGACATTGGCATTATTGCATGTGACGATAAAGAACAACCTAAACATTAAGTTCAAGTTTCAACGTTATTTCAGATTTACATCAAGATTAACATCAAGGTTCAGATAAAGACTCATTTCAAAATGAACTTTACGTTTAACTTCAAAAATGAAATACTGATACTTAGACCAAGACTAACAAAGACTAAGACTAATATTAAGATGGAGTTCAAGATTAACTAAGACTAAGATTAAGATTAACCTTAAGATTAAGGGAAGAATTAAGATTCAGATTTAGATTCAGATTTAGATTCAGATACAGATTCAGATTAAGATTAAGATTAACATTTAGATTAACATTAAGGTTAACATTCCAATTCAGGTAGAAGTTAAGATTAAGATTCCATTTAACTTGAAGACTAAGATTAAGACTAGACTAACATTAAGATTGAGATCAAGATTTTGATTAATAGAAAATATAGCCACCTCAATGCACAGTGTCTTTTAGGTCGAAGCTCTTATTTGCGGAGTTCATCAGAGGCGGTGGTCCTCATGAGGCGGTGGTCTTACACGGGCAAGAGCTAGTCCTATATTACTAATATGCTTAAATGCAAATCAGGTTGCCCCATTGTTATGATCCATTGTTCGATTCAACAAGAAAGGCTCCAGTCCTGGGCCACCTAGAAAGCGCTTCTTTCTTTGTTTGAACCCTATACTCCCAAGGCAGTGCACCATCTATTTTTCTAACTCTTTTCGAACTCTAAGTTGGTTAAAAATTCGATTTTATTTCAGCTTCGAAAAGTTTCGTTTTCAGTTTGCGGGCGCTTTTGTTAGTGCGGTTTTGATTGCGGTTGTATCTTGGGAATCGGTTTACAAGGTAGCGGAAACGTGGAATGGAGGAATGTGGAATGGAATGAGAAGGTTGGCTGCACTGTTGCATCAATATTAATATCTTCTGTGTGCTAAACTGCTAAAATGCAAATTAGGTTGCCCCTTTGTTATGGCCCATTGTTCGATATCATAAGGAAGGCTCTTCCTTGGGCCACCTAGAAAAGTGGTTCTTTTTTGATTGACGCCCTTTTTCTAAATGTTTTTAGAATCAAAAGTTTGTTAAAATTTCAATTTTATCTCGGCTTCAACAAGTTTCGGTTTTGATTGCGGCCATGTATTATGTTCCTTTCACTACACGTACATTGAATCATTGAACTTTTTGTTCTGCAGAAGTTTGTTATACTTACTAAAACGCGGAACCATCCAAAACGACCCCAAATCAGCAAAAATAACGCAACACGACCCATAATCAGCTTAATGCCACGTAGGATTTTCAATTTTCAGGGGTAAACTACAATGATGATGATGATTCGGATTTTGACGACATGAAGATAATTATGATTGTGATGATGACGACGACCATGATTATGATGATGATGATGACTATTATTAATATTATGATTTTGATAGCATAATGAGATTTGATGACATGATGATGATAATGATGATTATGATCTGACGATGCTATATGATGATGATGATTATGACGATGATTATTATGATGATGATAATGATGATGATGATAAGAATGATTCTAATGGTGATTATAATGTGATGGTTGGTGACGGCGATAATGATAATTTTGACGGTTATGATAACTATGATGATGATGATGATAATGATGATTATGATCTGACGATGATTATGATTATGATGATGATGATTATGATGATGATAATGATGATGTTGATAATGATGATGATTATAATGATGATGACGATGATGATGATGACGATGGTGATGGTGATAATTATGAAGATGACAACATCTATGCATGGAGTAAATATTTAGGTTCCCTGAACAGAAATAAATTTCTTGCATGATCTGCTGCTATAAATTTGGTATTATTATGTTCATGATGTTCTTTTTTTGTCAAGAATGTAATACCCTTTTATCAATTCACTTATGTTTTTACCATTACAAGTAGACTAGCTTTTTAACTTGACGCCGGCGATGCGGGCGAGGTTTTTACCTTGACACCCGCGATGCGGGTGAACTTAGTACCAGTTTAGCCTTGGAAAGACAAGATACCACTCAGCTGCCTTTTGACTTGATGCCTTTTAACTTGCAGCCTTCTGAACTCTCGCTAGAGTCCGGAGAGGTTAGCTCCCCATGGCATCCCACAACGATTTGAATCGATTTCAATTTTTATTTGTTTCAGCAACAAAAAATTTATGTTGCAAATGAGAATTTTAAAAAAACCTCGTGTCCCCACACCTTGAGAACATTTTTCGCAACATTGGCGGAAAGTCAAGACAAGCAAAAGCTCTCTGACGAAGAAAAGCATAAAGCATATTTTATAAAGATAAGAAAGCACTCTGGTCTTCAGAAGTCAACTTCCGAAATAGGGAAGAGAAAGCCGAAGTCAAAGAAGACTTAATCAAGCTATTTGATGGCAAATTTACGGAAGCTAATTTGGATCATCTTGAAACACTGTCTCTTTTTCATATTCATTTCAGATTCATATTCATTTCAGATTCATATTCAGATTCACATTCAATTAAGCAGATTCACATTCACAAATTGCTTTCAAATATTCATATTCATATTCACATGCTTTATTTCACAAATTTTGTTTCATGAGCTGGAAGCCATGCGACACGGTAACAATTCTTCATGCGATTGCAACAAAATGTTTTTGTTGCGATCGCATGAAAATTTGTTTCCGTGTCCCCGTAGCTAAAAGATATCCAGTGAAGTTTGGTTTAAACATTTCACTCTTTTGAATTGTTATGCCTTTTCAAGGATTTCCATCCATACAATGATGCTGACAAATTTATGTAATCTTCAAAATTGCTTATCAAATTACATCATAGCATCATGCAGGGGTTGAGAATTGTTTATAAGTACTTTCAAGATATCCGATGAAATTTGGTTTCAAAATTTCACCTTTTTGAATTATTTTGCCTTTTCAAGGATTTCCATCCATACAATGATACTGTGAAATTTATGTAATCTTCAAAATTTCTTATCAATGACATCATAGCATCATGCAGGGGTTGAGAATTGTTTATAAGTGCTTTCAAGATATCCGATGAAATTTGGTTTCAACATTTCACCTTTTTGAATTATTATGCCTTTTCAAGGATTTCGATCCATACAATGATGCTGAAAAATTTATATCCATCCAATGAGGGCGATCGTTTTTGGAGCCATTGTTCACCCAAAGGTGATGACACATTACTAGAATGATGGTCCATCCACTTAGGGCAGTCTCTCTTGGAGCAATTGTTGATCCAAAGGTAACACTCGTGCTGCCCTTCACATTCCACTAACCACCACAATGCCGTAACGTTATACAACAGTACTTCCTTCCTCTATGCTTCCCTCTCTTCAAATTTATGCACCATTTCAAATCTATTGTGCAGACTTTCAGATTTCAATCCGGCGACAATGAGTGGGCGCACCCCATGATACCCCTGCATGGTCAGTAATAACGCTAAATTTTACTGGTCTCTCAGCAGATAATACGAAGCCATTCTCAGCGTCCAACAATCTGCCTTTTCAACAACAAGAGAACATTATTCCTCGCAACTTTATCAATTGAGTCTTTCAGTAACCATATAACAAATATTATTATGGACTCCCCATTCCAATCTTATAATAAATTAACATGTGAACTATATTGCATTTGTTTTATCTACTCCTAAAGCCTTTACCATAAAGTTTAACGTTATCCTCAAGTATAAAAGTGCTTTTGCCACCAATCAATCAAAATTGAATGGGAAAAGAATACCTCAATTGCATTTTGTGCAGGAATTCAGAAAAAGCTGCTTCGTCTTCATGCATATGACCTTCTTTCATGTATGTCTATTCTGTTTAAAACCTCCATTTCGAGTTATTTGAACCAACCAGATGCTAAACACACTCGAAGCTTTAACAATACAATATATGACTCTGCTTAACACACCCAATCATTTGTCCTGACCATATCCTATATACAACAAATGATGAACAATGAAGAAAATACCCTTCTTATGCATGAACCCCAATTTTTTAAATGGTAGTTATGCCTCGGAAATAAAAATCCCTATACAGATTTCCTGTTGTTATATGCTTCTCAGAAAGGCTGTTTCTTTACCAGCATAAGCAGATGAGCAGACACATTTTCCTTTACTTATTAGTCGGGATGTCCCTTATATATGGCTACATTACCTCCAACAGAAATAATCATCCAAACAATATTCAGATTAATTAACTAGGGAGGAGTAATTTTCTCGGCAACATTGCATGCGACTTCTCAATGCGAACACTGTTCTTAAATCTCTTTGAGAATGGCTTCGGGGGACCGGAAGCACTAATCTGAAATTCTGCACACATGTTAGATTGCTTTTGTAGAGGGATCGTTCAGTGGTCCTATCAAAAGATGGAATGAGCACGACAATGGACCAGCCTATAGCCATGGACTAAGGAATAGGACCTTCAACTCACAAATGGGACTGCGACAATGAATACGCTACGCCAGAAAAGAAGGAAAACAGGACCAATGGAATACATTTCTTAACACCTGTTTGTTGGCGGTGTAACTTCGAGGCGGAGGTCCTCGCGAGGCGGTGGTCTTAAACGGGCAAGGGCTAGTCTCTATTACTAATATTCTTATTATGCAAATCAGGTTTTCCATTGTTATGGCTCACTTTTCGATTCAACAGCAAAGGCTTTTTCCCTAGGCCAGCTAGAAATGCGCTTCTTTTTTTACTCGATCCCGTTTCTGGCCGGACACTGTTTTAAGATTTGCTAAGCGTTTTGAAACCTATAAGTTGGTTAAAATTTCGATTTTCTCTCGGCTCAAAAAAGTTTGATTTTCATGGTGGCCATCTATTGTTCCTCTCACGGTAACGACTTCATGTTACAATCACAGAACTCCTGAAATTATAACATGTATGATTTTAATTGCACATAATTCCCGAAATACATAAGATAGGTTGAACAGATCACAAAATTCCTGAAATTAACTCCTCAAATCCTTGCACCAATAGCATAAGAACATAAGGTCAGAGAGCCAACTCAAGTACACTGTACACATAATTCCCGAAATACATAAGATTGGTTGAGTATAGAGACATCTCAAATCCTTACACCAATGGCATAACAACATAAGATCCAAGGACCAGTTCATTATACTCCATGATCTTACGGACCTAAGAAAAGACCGCTAGAATCATAAATTGTATACGTTTGGCACTTAAAGCTGAAGACCAGAAATTCTCATACATGCCTGGGTTGACGGGTTGGCGAATATGATACACAGTGTATTATGATTATGATGACTGACGATTGGGAAAACTTCGAAATTCTCATATATGCCTGGGTTGCCGGGTTGACGGGTTGACGAATATGATACACAGTGTATTATGATTATGATCACTGACGATTGGGAAAATTTTCAAATTCTCATACATGCCTGGGTTGCCGGGTTGATGGGTTGACAAATATGATACACAGTGTATTATGATTATGATGACTGAGGATTGAGAAAACTTTCCAATTCTCATATATGCCTGGGTTGAATGGTTGACGGGTTGACGAATCTGATACACAGTGTATTATGATTAGATGACTGAGGATTGAGAAAACTTTGAAATTCTCATATATGCCTGGGTTGCCGGGTTGACGGGTTGACGAATATGATACACGGTGTATTATGATTATGATGACTGAGGATTGAGAAAACTTTGAAATTCTCATATATGCCTGGGTTGCCGGGTTGACGGGTTGACGAATATGATACACAGTGTATTATGATTATGATGACTGAGGATTGAGAAAACTTTGAAATTCTCATATATGCCTGGGTTGCCGGGTTGACGGGTTGACGAATATGATACACAGTGTATTATGATTATGATGACTGACGATTGGGAAAACTTTGAAATTCTCATATATACCTGGGTTGCCGGGTTGACGGGTTGACGAATATGATACACAGTGTATTATGATTATGATGACTGAGGATTGAGAAAACTTTGAAATTCTCATATATGCCTGGGTTGCCGGGTTGACGGGTTGACGAATATGATACACAGTGTATTATGATTATGATGACTGAGGATTGAGAAAACTTTGAAATTCTCATATATGCCTGGGTTGCCGGGTTGAAGTGTTGACGAATATGATACACAGTGTATTATGATTATGATGACTGAGGATTGAGAAAACTTTGAAATTCTCATATATGCCTGGGTTGCCGGGGTGACGGGTTGAGGAATATGATACACAGTGTATTATGATTATGATGACTGAGGATTGAGAAGCTTTGAATTTCTCATGCATGCCTGGGTTGACGGGTTGACGGGTTGACGAATATGATACACAGTGTATTGTAATTATGTTTTTTTATTAATTCGACGCAATATCCAAAGATACATGGTCTAAAATTAAAATAACAGAACAAAACAAATTATTGAAGCTGAATTAGCTACTAAAAGAATTCTAAAAGACACGAGAAATTAATTGATATATCAACCGTCGGGACTAAATTCAAGGTGTTTTTTTTAGGTTTTTGTAACAAATTTTCCGAGGACTTGTAGAAAAATGTTGTCTTCATTTGACATTAGAAAACATAATTTTGCTCTGACGCTGGAATGTTCATAAAGTTAGGGTAGACTTCCTGTACTTCATTTAAAAATTGTCTACGTTCAATTTCGTACTTTTTGCAATCTACAGGAAGAGGAAACACGCGCATAAGGACAACGAAGGTGCCAACAAAACATACTGCTTGATTTTAGGAGATATAAAAGAACGATGATAAGATATAGCCAGGTGACAAATCACAAATACCATCAACAGAATTGAAAACAAAAACTACTAACATGCAAAGACCACCCTGGCAAGGACGAAGATACAAACTAGTGAGAAAACACGTTTCTTCTTGTTCTATAAGAATTCAATCGGATTCAATATACTACTACCCTAAAACAAGGATTGACAAAACTTTGCGACTCGCTTTGCACCTATCTATATAAATGTATAACTAATTATCAAAAGCCAAATTTCATGGACTAACTGTATACATAGTACACATGAAAGCCAACGACTTTCTGTTCTGTTCTCAAGTTTAGATTTTTGCCGCCCCAGACAACATCAGAGATCCTCCTGTGGTTCATTACGGCAGCAAAGATAACATCTTGTTGTGCGTTTACAATCGACATAGTATTTCCGTGTGGTCATGCCCTGTTCTTGTCCAAACAGTGGCTCTTCTCAGGCCTCGCCTCTTCCTCCTCAGGCCGCGCCTCTTCCTCCTCAGGCCGCACCTTTTCCTCCTCAGGCCAGAACTTGCTGCTCATCAGGTCTCACTTTGCTCTCACAAAGTAGAACCTTGAACTGTGTCCTCATTAGCAAACTACTATATTTTTGCAGCACAATAAGAGAGTTTTTTTATCATTATGACACTACATATCGTTTGATACATGGTCAAAACATTAAGATACAAGTTAAAAAAAATTGAAATTAGCTATAAATTAAAAGTGATAACGCCAATGCTACAAACCATATAATAACGCCCGCTTTCTTGCAAAATTAACCAGCTAAAGTCTCTTCATTGATAGAGTTCTTGTATCTTTTGTATCCAAATGCTTACTCTTAGGTGCCTACTTTGTAGCCAGGATCGTTCGTAGCAAAAGATCTTAAGCTGCTGCTTGAGTTTTACGTGCGCGCAGAGAACACACTGAGTCAGACGACATTTGAGAGACGATTCTCTATCATGTCTGATCAACTGACTCTATGTTAACTTCATACTGACTGCGTACTGACTTTTTACTGATTGACTACTTATTTACAGAGTTTCTAAGTTATAGTATTTACAAGTCACATGATCTATTGCGCAGATAGAAATTATACATCCAACTATGTTCTAGCAGAAAGTTCTAGTTATAATGACGTACAAGTACTAACGTAAATAGATAGAAGGCATAGAAAGATCATAGCGTGCAACAAGACATACGTTACATTTACATGAAGTAGCTGTTCCTACTACAACTTTGTGGGGGTCGGAATAGGCGGGGGCTGGAACTTCGCCCAAAATTTAATTGATGGGGTTCGGAATAAAGGGGGGAGTCGGAATTTGCTTGACAAACGTTGTCTCGACTCTCGAAACTCCTGAAATGCAGTGCTTGTACGGCAAGGAAATCCAAATTTCTAATGAATAATAGAGAGTAAAAGTGAAAATTTTCGCTTAAAAGATCCCAGCAGACTAAGTAAGAAATATCTACATTAATGTTAATGCAAAACTTATTAGCGGGGGGACGGCAATTAGGCACTTAAGAGTATTTTATGCGTTAGTGTCAAAGCATGAATCGAAAGGGTTATGCATTACTCCAATCCAAATCTTCTGATTCGGTATGAATGTATAAAGATACTTAAAATGCAATTTATATCTTTTTGTATAGAACCTCGCTTTGAATGTTTTCTTTGCAAAGAAAAAATTGTAAAATTTCAGGCAATCTGCGATCTATAGAATGTAAGATGGCCAGCAGAGGGCTACAAAGCTCCTTGCACTACTGATGAGTATTGCACTCACTTCACTCACGAGTTTACAGTACACCCCTCATCAAATATTTATAGGAATGGCCCAGTAATGCGTAGTCCACACTTCCGAGTTCTAAAGTTTGCATACTTGGTTGGCATACTTTCCCAATTAACGCATTTAAAATTACCTTGAAGAAAAACCTTGCTTCGTTAATGTACAAAACTTACCTTTAACGTTAAAAATTTTTCAAGCCTGTAACAAGACAAACTCTCAGATGGTATTATGTAGGAATAACTGACTTTTTCCGAGTGAATGGACCTTTAAAACCGCTTTTCTGGGGCATAATGGGCAATTGTGGTGCCAAAATCATTCAAGTTCGCTATGATTTATTGTTTTGTATTTTGTGATGCCATTGTGTTTAACCTAAAGTACAGTAGAGCATCACCAAACAAGCAAACACTTAGGTTTCTGGGTTGGGGCACAATGACATCACAAAAATGACGACCGTTTTCTTGCAAAATTAAGCCGTTATTTTGCAAAATCCAAGTATGCCAACTTTGTGATGTCATTGTGCCCCAACCTAAGTATATAAAAGAATGCTTGTTTGGTGATGCTCTACTGTACCCTTATGATGCCATGTTTCATAGCTCTGCTTCTTCTCAGAGGTATGAAATATATATCTCTTCCTCATCCAATGACAGATGGGGCAGTGAAAATCCTTTCTTATTTTGGAGAAATTTCAGCTACAAGGTTCTTTATGTATGCGGGTGTCTCGCTGCCTATGAAAGTGTTTAACTCACGCATTGTTTGAGTGTATCATTTATTCATCAAATATATCTCTCAATGTTCGAAGTGAACAATTTAAAACGGTGTCTGTAAAGGACGATACTGATATAGACCTCAAACAAAATCGCGTCCTCGCGTTAATTTTAGTTTTCTTATCTTCACGCTAGCGAATCTATACGCACAACTGTTGTGGATAAGCACTACTGTGGTGGTGAATTTTGCGTACTGTGGTGGGTTGTTATGCTTGATTTGGTGGGTTATTATGCTTGTTGTGATGGGGGTTTCTTGCGTACTGAAGTGGATAAGCACTACTGTGGTGGGTTATTATGCTTGTTGTGGTGGGGTTTTTTGCGCACTGTGGTGGATAAGCACTACTGTGGTGGTGTATTTTGCGTACTGTAGTAGGTTGTTATGCTTGATGTGGTGTGTTATTATGCTTTTTGTGGTGGGGTTTTTTGCGTACTGTGGTGGATAAGCACTACTGTGGTAGGTTATTATGCTTGATGTGGCGGATAATTATGTTTGTTGAGATGGGGTTTTTTGTGTACTGTGGTGCTTATTTGGGTGGTTTTTCTGCTTCATATTGTATGGATACGGCTTTGAAAAACAGGTCACTTGGATGCAAAAATAAAGCAGTTCGATACAGAAGATTTGGAATAATGCATTAACCCCTTTGATACAAGCCCTAACACTCGGATGCATAACATAAGCACTTGGATACAAAAAAAAGCAGTTGGATACAGAAGATTTGGAATAATGCATTAACCCCTTTGATACAAGCCCTAACACTCGGATGCATAACATAAGCACTTGGATACAAAAATAAAGCAGTTGGATACAGAAGATTTGGAGTAATGCATTAACCCCTTTGATACAAGCCCTAACACTCAGATGCGTAACATAAGCACTTGGATGCAAAAATAAAGCACTTGGATACAGAAGATTTGGAGTAATGCATTAATCCCTTTGATACAAGCCCTAACACTCAGATGCGTAACATAAGCACTTGGATGCAAAAATAAAGCACTTGTTTACAGAAGATTTGGAATAATGCATTAACCCCTTTGATACAAGCCCTAACACTCAGATGCGTAACATAAGCACTTGGATGCAAAAATAAAGCACTTGGATACAGAAGATTTGGAGTAATGCATTAACCCCTTTGATACAAGCCCTAACACTCGGATGCGTAACATAAGCACTTGGGTGCAAAAGATACAAGAACTCTGTGCAAAGACCTCAGTGACAAGGGCTACAGCTGGGTAATTTTTCAAGAAAACGAGCGTTATATTGTTGGCATTGGCGTTCTTTAAGTCTCCAATTGTGCTGTAAAAGTACAGTAGTGCGCTAATGAGGAAAATTAGCTCAAGTTTCGGTATTGAAATCAACCAAAATTTGCGAAACGAAGTACTTGCATCCCATTTGTATCCCATTGAGCTTTGAGAAGCTAAGAATATCACTTGAAATAAACAGAGGCTCGACGATTGTTGCTGACGCAGAAATATTTAGCCCCCGTCTCTGATTTACCATGATTTAGTTGATTAGAACATATTTTACCCCCACCGTACTGAACACCCCCCACCGTACTCAGAGATATCCTCCCACTGTACTGAATATCCGCCACGGCAATCTTAGTATCCCCCCACAGGCATCATGGTATCCCCCAACGTACTGGATATATGATATCCCCCACCGTACTAAACATCCACCACCATACTCTGAGATGCCTCCCACGGCAATCATGGTATCCCCCGACCATACTGAAAATCCATCACCGTACTGCACATCCGCCACCGTACTGCACAGACATTAGATGGGGTGAGGAAGAGGCGAGGCCTGAGAAGAGCCACTGATTGGACAAGAACAGGGCATGACCACACGGTAATACTATGTCGATTGTAAACGCACAACAAGATGTTATCTTTGCTGTCGTAATGAACCACAGGAGGATCTCTGATGTTGTCTGGGGCGGCAAAAATCTAAACTTGAGAACAGAACAGAAAGTCGTTGGCTTTCATGTGTACTATGTATACAGTTAGTCCATGAAATTTGGCTTTTGATAATTAGTTATACATTTATAAAGAGAGGTGCAAAGCGAGTCGCAAAGTTTTGTCAATCCTTGTTTTTAGGGTAGTAGTATATTGAATCCGATTGAATTCTTATAGAACAAGAAGAAACGTGTTTTCTCACTAGTTTGTATCTTCGTCCTTGCCAGGGTGGTCTTTGCATGTTGGTAGTTTTTGTTTTCAATTCTGTTGATGGTATTTGTGATTTGTCACCTGGCTATATCTTATCATCGTTCTTTTATATCTCCTAAAATCAAGCAGTATGTTTTGTTGGCACCTTCGTTGTCCTTATGCGCGTGTTTCCTCTTCCTGTAGATTGCAAAAAGTACGAAATTGAACGTAGACAATTTTTGAATTTTGAAGTCTACCTAACTTTATGAACATTCCAGCGTCAGAGCAAAATTATGTTTTTCTAATGTCAAATGAAGACAACATTTTTCTACAAATCCTCAGAAAATTTGTTACAAAAACCTATAACAAACACCTTGAATTTAGTCCCGACGGTTGATATATCAATTAATTTCTCGTGTCTTTTAGAATTCTTTTAGTAGCTAATTCAGCTTCAATAATTTGTTTTGTTCTGTTATTTTAATTTTAGACCATGTATCTTTGGATATTGCGTCGAATTAATAAAAAAAACATAATTACAATACACTGTGTATCATATTCGTCAACCCGTCAACCCGTCAACCAAGGCATGTATAAGAAATTCAAAGTTTTCTCAATCCTCAGTCATCATAATCATAATACACTGTGTATCATATTCGTCAACCCGTCAACCCGGCAACCCAGGCATATATGAGAATTTCAAAGTTTTCTCAATCCTCAGTCATCATAATCATAATACACTGTGTATCATATTCGTCAACCCGTCAACCCGGCAACCCAGGCATATATGAGAATTTCAAAGTTTTCTCAATCCTCAGTCATCATAACCATAATACACTGTGTATCATATTCGTCAACCCTTCAACCCGGCAACCCAGGCATATATGAGAATTTCAAAGTTTTGTCCATCCTCAGTCATCATAATCATAATACACTGTGTATCATATTCGTCAACCCGTCAACACGGCAACCCAGGCATATATGAGAATTTCAAAGTTTTCTCAATCCTCAGTCATCATAATCATAATACACTGTGTTTCATATTCGTCAACCCGTCAACCCGGCAACCCAGGCATGTATGAGAAATTCAAAGTTTGCTCAATCCTCAGTCATCATAATCATAATACACTGTGTATCATATTCGTCAACCCGTCAACCCGGCAACCCAGGCATATATGAGAATTTCAGGGGCGGATCCAGGGGTTGCTAGAGTTGCTCAAGCAACTGTCAAATTTTTCAACTAACGAAAGTCGATTTTTTTGTTTTCAATGTTTGTTTTCATGTTTCACTGCGCGAACTAAATTTATTGATATCCCTTCTTCGTTAAAAGTTTCATAATTCAATATTGAATTAACCACTGCGGAGGCAGATTTACATTTCTTTAGGAATTCAATGGTCGTTTCTGCTAATTTCCAGACTGGAATAATGCTTCACTGTTTAAATGAACCAATCAATAGACAGAAAATGTTGCTCTCCTCCAATGGCTTCTCGAGTTTTCAGAATTGGCGGGAGCAACCTTGGGCCAGTCGTTTACTGCATACTGAGCAACCGTGATTAAAGCAACCAATCAAAACCTGGCATTGAGGGTGCTCTCATTGTCTCCGTTTGAGCGGGAGCAACCTCGAGCAACTCTCTGGTTTTGAAATTTCTAGTTATCCAATTATATTGCTTGAAAATAGTGCATTTTACCCAACGTGCATTGGCAGCAGTGACGAGGACGACAAGCAGGTTGAGTAGCAATTCGGTTGATGCAGTGAAATGGCTGCCTGTAGTGTCTGTAGTAAACCTGAAAGTGTGCTTGAAAAGCTCTATATAATATTAAATAATCCTGGTAAATCTGATGATATTTCTGGAATTATCAATGAATGTAGCAGAGTAATAGAAAAGGAGATTTTTCGGACATGAAGTTCCCAGCGAGTCAGAGGGAAAGATGTGGTAACCTTCGCACCGTAAGGTAAAAAAATAGACTTGAAGGTCAACTTATGTCTCTTTATCATATTCCTAAAATCGGCTTTTTGTTTGATTATTTTCATTAATGCTTCATCGACAGATAAAAGTCTGAAAAAGCTCATTTTTAGTAGGAAGGAAGTAGGAAAGGAGGAAATGTAACTTCGGTCGATGATAGGATTTATTCTTTTTCAAAATTTATTCTCGATTTATTTCGCGATAAATTTCTTCAAAAGCTTAAGATTTTTCAAGTTTTAGATTAGTTATTGCCTGTGTATCTATATCCTCTTTGTTTTGCCAATATAATTTCTAAGTGAATCCTCCAAGAGTTTTCTTGAAATTCTTGATAGGCCCGCCAGTTCTGTTGTGTGATTGAGGCTTACCGTGTACAGTACAACCGTTTCTTTGAGTACAACAGTGGGCGTATTTTTAGAATCTGACAGTGTTCTTTGGTTTGTCTATATTAACGACTCATTACGAGTTTTGTTTTTCTTAAAAATACATATCGAAGTTAGTTAGGAATTTTGTAATAAGCAATTAGAATATATTATGCTGTAAACCATACTTTTACATACTTTACCGTAATTAAATTGATAACAGAGATAAGGCAGCAATTTTCTTACAATACATAATCATAATGAACTAATGCTCTTGCTCTATAGAACTCTGGCAAATGGCAATTGTTTGTAACGCAGCTTCCATTGCATTAATTGGACATGCAGGCTTATCAATGTATCTTCGTTGTGTTACAAGTATTGAGCTGTACAATATTACAGTTTTGTCGTATCGTAGCCTTATAGTAGTTATTTTTAATCTTCAAGGCACTGTCTGGTAGTAGGAGGTGCCCCAACGAAAAAGGGCGCTTCCCCAACGAAAAAGGGCGTTTCCCCAAATAAAAAGGGTGTTTCCCTGAATAAAAAGGGTGTTTCCCCGAATAAAAAGGGTGTTTCCTCAAATGAAAAAGGGTGTGGTCCCAAATAAAAAAGGGCGTGGTCCCAAAAATTTTCCGGGGGCTCCGCCCCGGTCCCCCGTGAGCAACTGTCCCGTTTTTATGCTGGATCCGCCCCTGGGTTCTATGAGAGTTGGTTACTCGTAAAGTATTATATGTGGGTTAATCCAGGAGAGGCTAAATTGCAGAAAAAAATTTGGAATGAGACTCGTTAACGGGAGGCTTATCAATATAATAATTCCTAGATTGTTATTCATTCGAGAAACATTTAATTAAATGTTTGCAGACGTTCAAACGTATCAATCGTATCTGGAGGCTAATTTGAAAAGTGCTTATTTAAATACATAAATTCTTAGACGAGGGCTTATGCGAAAGGGGCTTAATTAACGCATCAGTGTTTGCTTGTTTATAACTGTACATGATATGCTACGGGCACCAAAAACTAAAAGAAGACAAATCATCCTTCTTGCATTACCTGTTTATTTACGCGATGCAGCTAAATATTGTAGAGGAAGATGGGACTTTTTCAGACTGAAATTATCTTTAAAAATTTACGAGGAATGCCAAGAAAACTACAATATGCATTTGGGATTAAAAATGATAGTGTAATTGCTACTGGTCGAGATTTTACAGTTGACACTGATGATCAGGGGTTACCCAAATAGTCACGTAATTTTTTGATCCGCAAGTACTTTTCAATCCATGACAAAGAACTTTTTCAACCAATAATCATGTACTATAGATTTTTGTTTTTGATTCAGCCAGTCAGTCTGTTCGAAGGCTAATGCTGATAATACAATGTAATCATAATTAGGCTTTACTGCTTCAATGGTTTGAGCAAATAACTGTACGCAGCACATTCCTGCTGTGCCCAGTTTGGGTCCACATTGCCTAGCTGAGGCACGTTGAGCAAATTTTTACTGTCCACGTCCCGTAAATTTTCGAGACAGCAGGTGCAAAGCTGTATTGCGCTTACTGAATAAACACATTTGCGACCTAATGCAAGTGTGCCAAAGCTTGCTCTGTACATAGCCACAGGGCACCTATTCTCTTTGCTTTGTGCAGATTTTATTGTGCTACCTTGGAAATTACTGATAGGCTATGATTCTATTTTTTCTTATTATATTCGTTTAGGTATAGGTGTAATAATACCTGAACTCTTTGGTTTTTTCTAACAAGCAATCTTCCGGATGAAGAATGTTCCAATCGGAGCAAAGTTCTACAAAATTTGAAAATGCTTTCAGATAAAAGATATTTTTTTAAAATCACTCTTTACACATAGCTCTATAATATAATGGGAAAAAGAATTGCGTGGAGGTACTCATTTGTTTTGACCTAAGGAGACAGAACAGGTTATTGTTTTTCGATTTTCAAATTCGTTTCTTATCAACGGTTGACAGAGTCTTAATTTTCTTGGTTTACCTTCGACACCGCCCAAGAAAGATCAATGTTGTGTAATTCAGACAATTTGAATAGCCAGATTTGAATTTCTGACATGATGGCAATGCAAGGTTCATTCTAGGGTCATCATACATCAAACATCAACAACGTATTGAACCCTTTCCACCCATTCAAGCCTTTCAACCCTTTCCATTTGATTCTAGAGTAATTCTTTGAAAGACAATTCCCTTTAGATAATGACTTAACCCTCTCACGTGCTGTGTCCCTTTTTTTAATTTTCAGGTCCCACTTCAATGCAAAAATCAAAGTCAACCCAAAGAACAACATTTGGCACAAAAGTCACATTTTGGTCTCTGATTTCGAATCTGCTATCACTTTTCCAAATTTTGTCATCCTGTAACACTATTGTGCTCTAAAAGCAGCACAAGTTAAAAGTATATTTTCAACTTTGTACTGATAACAGAAAAGGCTCAATACTGAATAAAACATTCGCAAATAACAAATATCTGGGGAATTTCTTATGATTCATTGCTCCTTTGTCGAAAAATCTGTCAACCTGTCCAACTATGAGGCTCTAAAATGCGATACGAATACAGTAGAAAAAACATTTGCAACAATGGACATATGGCTGAAAATGCTCAAAATTTAAATAACATTTTGCAAACAGCACGAATTGAGGGCACTCAATACGATATTGTTGTCCTTTTTTAAACATTTTGTCCCATTTTTCGCTATTTGCCACTTAAATTAGGCACAAATGTACAATTAATTAGAAACATTATAAATAATCTGCATCAACCATGATCTTCATAGCGGGGCTTAATCGAAATTGTAAATATTAATTGGTTATTTGCTTAGTGCAGGTTTATACTTCATTATAAAATAGTTTTCCCTTTCCTTACGAAAGGTTTCATCTTGATTATGCAACTTGAATAAGGGACATATCCTAAACATTGGATGTTTTCGCTTTTGCGCATTCTGCTATATGCTTGCTAATGAAAGTTTTTCGATACTGGGGGAGCAAGATTTTGTCTTAACGAGTCACCAGATTCTCCAATGTATTTTTTTCATTACCACCATTACATGATATCTATAAATATAAAACAGAACTGTTTGTGTGTGTGTATGTATGTATGTATGTATATATGTTCGCTTATAACTCAAGAACCACTCCACGGACTGAAAAACAAAAGGTATCTTTGTAATCGGCATTTTCCGGCGAGTGTCCTCCGCGAAAAAAATTTCAAAAACATTATGAATTAAAAGAATTCAATAATAGGTAAATAGGTAGTAGAATGGAAATGAAAGCGACGGGATTCCGATTTCTTGAAGCCATGTTGACGTCAAATTAATTAACATGATGCTTATTAGTTGTACAATTCGGCTAAACAAAAGTCGATTGATACAAGAAACGGGGTTTTAAAAAGAAACTTTTTAAAAGATTTCTTTTTTCCCTTTAAAGTGTTTTTAAGGGCTTTTAAAGAAATTTGCATTTTGCCTTTTTTTAAATTTTTAATTTTTTATTCCCTTATAAAAATGTTTCTTTTAAAAGGGCCCCGTTTACAAGGGGTCATTTTTTAAAATTTGGGGAAAAAAAATTGGAAAGAAATTTTAAGGCAAATTTGAAAGGCAAATTTTAAAGGTTAAACCCCAAAATTTGTTTCCAAATATGGTAAATTTTTATTTAAATTTCTTAAATTGCCTTTTTATTAAAAGAATAAGTTTTAAATTGAAAGGGAAAAAAATTTTTTTTACTAAATTAACAAAAAAAATTTTTGTAAAAATTTTTAAATTTAAATTTTTAAATTTTTAAAATTTTTTAAATTTTGGTTCAGAATAAAAGAATTTGGGAAATTTAAAAAATTTTTATTTGGTTTTTAAGACCTTATGGGTAAATTTCCTATTTTAAAATTAAAAAAGGGGGTTTAAAAATTATTTTAAATTGCCTTTTTAAATAAAAAACTTTTCTTTTTGGGTTTTTAAAATTTTAAAAGTTAAAACCCAAAATTTAATTTGAAATTTTTAAATTTAAAATTTTTTTTAAATTTTGGTTTTTTTATTTTGAAAAAGAAAAAAAAAAAGGGAAAGTATTTAAATCTAAGAGGAATTTATTTTTACCTTTCTTCCTTCCCAAAATTTGACTTTTAAAGGGGTTTTTAAAAGAAAATCGGGAAAAAAAAAAATTTTATAATTTTGCGTTTTAAAAATTAAAGGTTTAAAAGAATTAAATTTAAATAATTTTTTAAATTTTTAAACTTTCATTTTTTTTAGGCTTTGCTTAAAATTTTTTTAATAAATCAAAACCCAAATTTGAAAATTTTCAAAATAGGGAAAAAACCCTAATTAAAATTTGTCTTTTGGGGATTTTAAAGCAAAAGAAAACTGTTTTTCCTTAAAATAAATTTGTTTGCTTAAATTTTAATTAAAATTTCTTTTTTAAGAAATCTTTGGGGAAAAGAAAAAAAAATTTAGGGTTTTTTCAAATTTAAGGAAATTTACCTTTAAAGGGGGAAAAATTTTAAAGGATTTGGGGTGTTTATTTTATTTTCCCTTAAAATTTTTTTGGGTTTAAAATTTTTTTCGATTTTGAAAAAAAGGGTTTTTCCCCTTTTTTAAATTTGTTTTGTAAAATAAAAAAGGGGCCCTAAATTAAAAGGCTTTAAGGGGTTTTTAAAATTTTCAATTCCTCTTTGGAAACCCTTAAAAAAAAACCCCTTTATAACAATATTTAAAATTTTTTTCCCCTTTAAAAATTTTTAAATCTTTTTTAATTTTGGGAATAAAATGCGGGCCCCATGGTTTGAAATTTTTTAGGGGGAAAATTTGGTATTTTAAATTTTTTTAGAAATTTATTTTTGGGAAAATTTATAAAAGGTCCCATGGACTGAAGGGCCCTTAAATTACAAACTTTGCCCTTCCCAACCTTTTGCCCCTTTAACGCCCGAAATTCCTTGGGGGAAATTAAAAACCATAAAGGCAATTTAATTTTTTAAATGGTTTTAAATTTTTTCAATTGGAAAATAATGAAAAAATAAACTTTAAATTTTAAAAATTAAAAAAACCACCCCATTTTTTTTTGGAAATTTAGGGTTTTTAAGTTTGGGTTCCTTTTTTTTCAGGGAAATCCCCTTTAATCTTTAAAAAAATTTTTGGGCCATTTTTTAAAAAAACCCCCAAATAAATGGGATTTGGGAAGTTGTTTTAAAAAACCCCCAATTTTAAGTGGGGAAATTTAAAATTTAAAACCTGAACCGCCCTAATTTGATTCAAAATTTAAAAACCCTTTTCCCCACATTTACTCCCAAAACGCTTCCCTCTTTCCTTAAGCTTACTAAATACCCCCCCAATTACCCCCAAAACATTCCTAATTTTCCCACCCTAAATTAAAAACCCCCAATCTCCAAAATTTCTCCCATTAAAACCAATTAGTCCCCCCATTCTTCAAATTTCCCTCCCATTCCCCATCCCCCAAATTAAAAACCTTCATTTAAAAGAAAAACCCCCACACTACCCCAATTCGGAAAAGTCCCCCAATTCTTTGGCCCTTCCCCAACAAAAACCTCCAAATTTTACCCTTAATCGAAAAAACCCCAAAAATTTCCCCCTTTCCCAAAAACAAAAATTTCCCTAAATTCGCCCCAAATTACTAAAAAAAAAATTACTTACAACCCTTCAATTACTGGGCCCCCACAACCCCCCAAAATCCCCCAATTTAAACCCCCAATTTTCCCGAAAATACCCCAAAACCCTCAAATTCCTAAAAACAACCCCCCAATTCTGACCCCCAAAAAACCGAAAAACCCCCATTACTTGACCCCAATTACAAAAAGTCCCAACTTCCCCTTTCCAAAAAATCCTAATTATTTCCCCCTCCAAAAATTCCCCCCCATTATTTCCCCCCATCCCAAAATTCCAAAACCCCCCATATTCCCTCCCATTCCCCACCCTTACTTTAAAAAGCCTCCACATTCCCCTTCCACCCTTCCATTTAAAAAACCCCCCTTTTCCGCCCCAATTTTGAAAAACCCCCCTTCCCCCTTCTTTAAACCCCTCCATTTCCCCATTAAAATCCCTCCGTATTAAAACCCCTCCCTACTTGTACCCTACTATTTCCCCACATTAAAATTTTCCCCCTTTTTAAAATTATGAAAGATGGCCTCCAAATTACTTTCCTTCTTTTCTGAAAAAAAAACCAACCCCTTCACACTTTAAAAAACCCCCCCCAAACCCTTTAAAACCCTCCCCTTTCCCCACATTCCTCAGATAGGGCCCCCCTTCACATACTTGTACCCTTCACATTACTGGTATCCTCCACATTACTTGGAAAACTTCCCATTCGCAACCCTCCCATTCAAACATTCCACATTTCAGCCCTTTCAATTACCGGCATCCTAATTTTGCACCTTTAAATAAATTTGAAGAGTCCAAGTGAGAAAACGAACTCTTTCTGTCTACACAGAACCGGCCTTTTGGTTTTGATGTAGACAGATTCCAAAACCCCCAAGTGAAGCAAAGATTTTGCTTTGCCAATGATTCTGAAACAATCCTCGCTGTAATTTTCCGCACAAATTGGGTTAACAAGTAGATGCTGTCCTATGACCGAATCATGTTTGAGACTAGGTTGTTGTTTAGACCCACGGGGTGGTTGCTCTCTTTGCCGAAAATTATGCAGACGAATATTAGTAGGGACATGCTTCTTTACCATACATCTCTGGGAAGTACGACCTACCTACCTGGCATCACACCGGCACGAAAATTAATAAAAGACCAAACGTGTTTTTGTGGTGTGTACGCAGTTCTTTTGTAAAGATGCTAGAACTTTCGGAGTTCCAATAACTAACCGAGGGTTGGCAGCAGTTAAACACTTAGTAATGGCCTTTTTAATTTGACTTTCGATCGCAATGAGACGTTTCCTATCCAAGGCATTTTTTAGGTAAACAGGGCACTTTTGCGGACCATACTTTTTATCAGCCGAAAAACTTGCGATCTTCTTGCGACAACAATCCGAAATGACGTCCTCAGGGTAACCGTTTTCAACGAGAATAGACCGTATAGGTTTAGGGGATGCAATAGAGGACTAGCCTCCCCCGGACTCTAGCGAAAGTTCAGCGATGGTAGACAGGTCACATGTTTCCCGTGAAGGCAATGAATTCTTGGAAGGAAGAATCTTGTCTTGCCAAGGCTAATCTGGTACTATGGTAAAACTGGCGTTAAAAGCTAGTCTTCTGAAATAAATATCATTAGCAAAATGCAAACTATCAGTGAATGAAGATACAAAACTGTGGGTAAAATTTGGATATTTTCTGTCCAGTAACGAGTCCCAAGAAACTAATCAATACGTTTGTCTGAGCTGAAAAATTGTTTATTGACAAAAATCATCATAATCATCATCATTATCATCATCATAACCATCATCTTAATCATAATAACATCATCATCATGGTCACCATAATTTTCATCATGTAATCAAAATCATCTTCGTCACCGTCAGCATCATCAATATCATCATCAACTTCATATCATCTTCATCATCTTCATCATCATCACCATCATCACCATCATCATCATGATCATCATCACAATCATCACAGTATTCATCATCATTATCACCATACCATAGTGAGAAAGTGTTACATAGAGGTGAGGGATTTTTCTGACTTTGTTCTGTCAACTTGAACTATAATGTCACAAAACATTTATGACCTGTCTGCACTTAATTAAAATCCTATCTTATGCAAAATTACTCCTGGGTAAATTCAATAATCCTTCCTTTTCTCCTATTCATCAGAAAACTCCAAAACTTCAATTTCAAATGTCCTTCATAAAAAATATTCTACTCACTAAATCTTGACTTTTTTGTCTTTGAACTCTGCTCTCACTTTTTCAAGGAAACCACAAAAATTGTAGGCCTATTTGAATTTCATTACGAGTTTGTTTTGTTAAAATTGCATGCACAGTGGTTTTAAAAATTGTAACTGCGTTATTAGTGAAAAAATTTTAAAAGAAACTGGGAGTAAGACCCATACAACTCTTACCGTGGGGATTTCTGAAGCTTATCAAAGCAAGAACTCTTCTTGAAACCCGAAAGAATGTGGGCAATCCATTGTCTCGAAAGCGTGTTTCATTTTAATACAGTATCCAAAAATATCTTGTAAGAAAGACTACATCACAACTAAATCGTAGTAATTTAATCGTGGAGGCTCTGCTACGACCAAAGTGTCACCATTTGTCATTATGGTCGTGCGATTATCGTGCGAAAAGAAATTCTCATGTCTCACGAATGTGTGATAATCGTACGATAGTTAAGATTTGATATGGAATCCAGGCTTTTAAAGCCACAAGTGATTGAATAAACCCCTGAGAGTTGCACGAAAAAGATTCAATCTCAAAGTAAGTAACAAAGCGCATTGTTCACGTTATTGGCCCAGAAGGAAAAGATAATTTATTACACAGCGATGATATTTTGCTCGAATCTGAGTATTTTGAGGGTCTTCTGGCACCTAATAAATGAAAAATACTATTTCTGGATAATTTTATGTGGTTTTGGGTGGTTTTAATTCGATTGTGGGTCGTTTTGCGTGATTTTGGCTGGTTTTGAGTCGTTTTGGGTGGCTCAGCGTTTTAGTAAGCACGACAAACTTTCGCATGACAAAAGAAGCACTGTTCTTGTAGTGAAAGAACATAATAGATGGCCGCCATCAAAATCCAAACTTTTTTGAGCCGAGAGAATCTTCAGTAGACTAAAGGATAAATATCTTTAAGAACATAACGCAGCAGTATAAAAATCGCTTAAATTCAATAAGTCAGAACTTAATGAAAAGATTATCCAGTCGGAACAAAGTTTTTAATTCTTTTCAAACTTATATATAAATTTGTTCAAAGTTGAGTGTTATGCCATGTCTCTTCTCTGGGTGAATGAATCCTTTCTCAACATTAGCAAGTTGAAATGTCATGTTGAACTGGAGCATCAGCTGTCATCAGAGATGAACAAAGTTACCGTCATAGAATATTGTATAAATACAACAGATAATATTGAGCAGACACTATTTTTCATATCCTCAGACTTGGTAGAAGGTGGTAGACAGCTCGAGATACCAATATTATGCACAGGTGTTACAAACCAAGTCGGTAAGATTATACATACAAGTTAATGCAGATTAAGATCATCTGCTCTCATATCAATAAGAATCATCAAGGACATTGGGAAGCAGCACTTGTGAATCTGTTTTTTGAACACAATCCGGCTGATGACCATGGCGATAACAGAAAATGTTATACGAAGATCTAATCATTGACGCAAATAATAGGGTACTTCGATTTTGGTGTGAGCTTCCAACCCTCGAGTTTGATGAAGAAACAACGAACAGAGCATTTGCTTCGTCAAATTATGGTAATACGGGTGATAGAGTTCAATTCCACGAATTCGACATTGCCAGTCCAAATGCTAGATATAACATACAAGGAATGTATTACGAATGCAATTAAGTTTTCTATAACTATTTTGCAAAAAATCCAAATGCGAGACTTACTCGAAAAGAGATTATTGATCTCTTGGCTAAAGATATAGATGAATGGTATAAAATAATAAGGAAATGAGTGAGAGATAAATATCCTAACCTTTCGTGGGTTACTTCACCATTGTTTTCAAGCTACCAAAATTCACTCTGAATCAAGGAAAATACAAATTAACAATTCCATTTTATGTCGGAATGATAGAAATGAATCCAAACCTTGCAAAGGCTCTCCGTTTTGTGCCTGCAGATCATCAAAGTGTAAATAGAATGTGGACTAATGTATACACTCGACAAGGGAAAAAGATCTCTTCACCGATCATTGGAGGATTTGACTACAAGAATAAATACTACAATTTTACAAAAAAGACCTTTTTAATCTTAGATCCTTCAAACTAGTTTGAAACAGAATATTTCCCTCCTCCAGAACATCTTCCATATGGAACAAACATATTCGTGTATTGCGACTTGTTAGATTGTAGGATTTTGAACGATACAAAAACACCACTTTTCCGAATTTGTGCTTTGAGGAACAGAAAGGGTATAAATTGGGTTCAGTTCGAGAATCTACAATATTTTCCACTGCTGTTCAATCAGATAGGAGATTTCTCATTTGAAATTCTCGACGAGACTGGTAAATCAATCGAGTTAGAGAAAAATCCGCAATTGTTGGTCCATTTTCGCAAACTGATTTAAGACGGGGAAATTCCCAACAACCTTTGCAGCACAGTACATGCCTGCTGGAGAATTTAAAGTAGAACGGTGAAGAAATCTTAAAAAGGCGATGGTAGAATTGATCTTTATCCTGATTTGAGTCATGCTCCACCTATAAGTCCTATGGGCTTTCCTTGGAATGTAAGTATGTATGGAGAAGGCTTTTTTGCTAACATTGGTTCGAAATTAGCAAAGAGAGTTGCCAACACTGCAATGAAAGCGTAGAAAAGCATTAGCAGCAAAGGCTAATCAACAGGTCAAGAGATCTGGAACAAAGTTAGCAAAGAGAGCAGTAAAAACTGGTGTGAGAAAAGCAAAGAAAATAACCAAAACGCAGGTTGAGAATTTGACAAAGAAGCTGCTTAACAAACCAGGAATCAAGGCATTGGTGAAAAAGGAATCTGCTGCATTGGTAAAACAGATGCTGAATGTTCCTGCTACTCCTACTAAAACGTCTATAAAAGAAATGGCGGATCAATCAGGCTATTCAATGTTTGCTTTTAAAGATTCGGACAGGACGCTGGATGTAATAAAGAGCTGGAAAGACAGTTTTATTCTGGACAGAATTTCTAATGATGCTGCAGTTGGGGACAAAGTGTGCAGAAGGTTTTAACCTGTTTGCATCTCCACTGCTTGAAGGATCTATCATAGAAAGAGTTGATGTTGATTACAACAGTCGTACTGGAGTACCGAATAATTCGAAACAAACAATTGACAATGAAGTTCCAGAGCTAACGCCTGAATTTGTCTACGATCTGTTGAATACCGAAGTTCATTTAACAATCCAAGCCGCTCAGCTTGTTGGCACTCCGCTTGCTGCAGATGATAAAACTTCTGCAAAGACATTTGGTATAATTAACATTTTGGCCATGCAATATTAAAGCAGATTGATGTCAGAGCTGGAGACACGTTGTTAACCCAATAAATTGGGTTGTATCCTTACTTTTCAATGTTCAAACAATTGATTTCGAATGATGAAATTGACTTGGATGGAAGATTGAAGTTTGAAGGTTACATGCCAGATACAGCTGCGTCTGAAGCAATGCAATCTGTCTTTCCCAACCATGCGTCTGCTACTGCAAACAAGGGTTTGGTGATACGATCGGCATTATTTGATGGTGAGAAGTTAGTTAGAGTGATTATAAGACTGTTTGTAGGTCTCTGTCAGCAAAGAAGATTTTTGCTACCAGGTGTGCGAATGTTATGGCAATTGATCCCAAACGGTGATGCCTTCATATTTATGAGAGATCCAGCAGCAGAAGATTATGCATCTTTTCTAATCAAATCAATAAAACTTAGAATGCAAAAGCTTAAAGCATCAACAACAATCATGGATGCAATTGAAAGAAGCATTGACAAGCAACCAGCTTTTTATCCCATTCCACGATCTGAAATCACAATATTTTCTATTGACAACAGAATTTTTGATTGGAGAAGGGACCATTTGTTCAACGGAATAGTTCCAAAACGACTTGTCTTTGCTGCAGTTGAGAACAGTGCTTTGAATAGAAGCTGTGGAAAAACGCATTCTTTTTCAAACATCTGAACATCAAATCAGTCGAAGTGTTGGTTGATAGTCTGCAATTTTCCCCAAAAATAAACACAGATTTTACTACAAAAGATATTGCAGAAGCATTCATACACTTGGATAAGGCTGTGGATTGAAGACAAACACTGTTGAATGGTACAAATTGGGCATCTAGCTACACCGTGTGGATATAGACCTGACAACTAGTGGTAATTGTAAAGATGAACAATTTGCCTTGCCTGGAAGTTGAAATATTGAACTCAAGCTTACATTTGCAAGTGCAACAGAAGATGGACCTCAGAACCTGATAGTATTTGATGACGTCAATGGAGCAATTGAGATTGACTCTTCAAGAAACGTTGAAAAGAATTTTACATGATGAACGATGCAGAGATTTAAAAATCCCAAAATCAGATTCTTCGACGGCTGCCGCGTTTCGTGGGGTCTACGCAAAAGATGAACTGAAAAACATTACATTCAACAGACTACCATTATGCTTTGTGGTAAATGAATCTGATATCACGCATCGAGGAACTCACTTGGTTTGTCTTTATTTCGACAAGATTGATAATTCAGAGTTTTTTTTACTTCTCCGAACATCCACCAGTGAAATATATTAACGATTTTATTTCTAGTCATACAAAATTTGAAAGATTATCAAATAAACAACAATTTGAAAGGAATGATTCTGATGTTTGTGGACAATATTGCATTTTCTTTATATTCAAGCGCTGTAATGGGTATAGTTTTAATCAAATATGTTCAAACTTTATGGTTGGTAATAAATTTACTAACGATATGATTGTGGATAAATTTGTTAAAAAAAATTATGGATTCTTATTTTAAATCTGTGTTTTTACTGTGAAATATCTGCGATAAAAAGTATATTAAAAGGATGGAGACACTCAAGATTTAGTCATCAGTATGGAAAGACAGAGCTCGTTTGATGAAGTGATGCCTTAAGAGAAACCGATCGGTGTTAAAAATTTGGTTAAAAAATTAAATGTTCAATACTTATTAGCATTGAAGATGATTTTGCTTCTGACAAATTTTTTAATCATATTGTTGAGAAACGAAGGGAGTATGGATAAAAAATTTTGAACTCTGCTGACGATGCTTGCAAGTCAAAATTTGGGAGGAATGGCAAAGAGTGTCGGAAAAAACAAAACTCTTTAGATGTTAATTATGCAATGAATATCATGAATATCAAAGATAATCTAAAATGAGAAATTTTTTTGTGAATTTATTGTGTGAAAATCTAAGCACGCGCAAACAAACATGAATCTTAATTAAACATTAAGGTTTGCTTGTAATAACTTGGTTGTTGAAAGTAGAAAATTTAATGGCCACTGTGGTTCTTGCGCCATCGACTTTAGCGTTATTAGCACCACGCTCTACCGACTGAGCTAACTGGCCTAACTGTTATGAGTACCACAATTAAGTGCATATACCAAGTTTTTGGTTTCTTCTTGATTTTGATCACTTATTTTGCCAATTTTCCATACCGTTCGATAACAGCGAAGGTTAAAATTCGAGTCACACTACTTGGAAAAGAGGCTTCATTAACGCGAGGTTTTGATCAACATATTACATGCATTTTATTGACAGGTCACGTGATGACGGCATGCTTGGTGTACCAGAACCGGTAATTTTTCTATACTTATCCTCAAAAACTCAGATACAACCACGAAGGATACAGATTAATGTTGAGCCTCATTATACTAGTTATCCTTCAATAATGGAACTTTGAACTGTTCAACGAATAGTACAAATAAATTGGAATAAGTAAAGAAACATTGGCCAATTGCATGGGACAGTGATCTTTAAACAAGCAGTTCACGAAGTGCCAATGATGAACAAATGCATGAACTAAGTTTTAAACTTGTTATCTGCAAGCAACATAATAGTTAAGTTGTGTCAATGCAGTGCCTCATCATCACACATAGATAAATCAAGGAATATCGGTCATCTGCATGCCACAATGATTAATAATTACAGGTCCCTGCGGTGCCTCATCATCAAAACAAATGCATAAGTCAAGTTGTAAATTTACACTGGGTTACTGCCCAATCTTTGTTTACTACAGTAATCTCAGGTTAGCTAATCAGCGTATTAGGTGGCGTTGCTGAACTGTGTATTAGAGCTACGATTAGCTAATCTCCGATTAACGTATGTTGACACTTCCAATGTAGCGATCTTTCTTATTTTTTATGGAAATTGCTGAAAAATGTTCGTGATTTCCCTCGCAGTGAATTTTCACCAAGCGAAATGAATTATTATAAATGCTTAAGAATAATATGCTAGATCTGAGAAGCTTTGCCTGAAATAGGTAGGGAAATATATTTAGGCCAACTGCGTCTCTAAATTTCATGAAGGAAAAAATTACCAAAAGTTTGACGGGGACAGCAAAGCAACACGAATTCAAATGACAGCTAAAATCATACAACTGCTTCAATAAATCCTTCATCTTTTCCAAATAATTTATGGCAGTCCTACAAAGACACAGCTTCTTCGTTTTTGTGTATTGTACCATGAAAACATGAAAATAAACTTTTCTTTTACGATTACAAGCGATGACGTTTAAAAAGATTAACATTCTCCCGCCAAAACGCAGCAAGCATGGAGGCTGCATGGCTGAATTACAACTCTCTTGAGGATGAAAATTGCTTATCAACTTTTAGACCCTTGGCCACTAAAGTTACTAAGTTAGGCAAAAATTTATTAAAACTTTGAAATGGATTGTGTGATCCATTCATTTTGTATCGACTTAATACCTGGATTAGGAGTTAATACTGATGCCAATCAGGATTAAATTGAACCCACAGATTAACCAAGACTTGGCGTAATCAGGTTTTAGCAAGGCACTTTGATCGAAAATTCGATTTTACTCGGATATTAGGTATTTTAATGTAAGATTAGAATTTGTAGGAGTTTTGAAACTCCGGTCCCTGGAGAATTAAATCAGACCTAAACGTGTTTGGTTAAGAAAATATACCGAAGCTGATAGCAAGCAAATCCATCTAAAACGGCAATGTCATAAGTACAAAATACAAATGCACTGAAAATGTGGAGAAAAGACAAAAATACTGAAAGCCATTGTATACATTTTGGAGCTCCTCTCCTCTTGAATTTTTTTTGTGCATTGGCTGTGACGGCTTTAGTGTCTCATTCAAGGCAGCAGCTTATCTTATAATGCGAGTTGATGAAGAAACATCGTTAGATCACATGCATTGAGTTTTATCACCCGAAAATCCCCTTAGGAGGTCATTGGCTTGCTGAATGTATCCCCAGGGGGTCTTTAGATTGTCTTATTTCAGCCTCGTCACAAATTCAGAGATTCGCAGCCTGTGAGAATAGTCAATCAAAGCTATGCAAAACAGTCTGGACCGAAAAGGTGGGTGATTGAATACAGGCGCCTTATTGAATGTTTCAAGGCGATGGAATGAGACAAATTAGGCAAGATGAGGTTGATGCCAAAATTTTGGGCGTCATTTTTTTTCAATACATCACTTTTGCTTACTTTTGTTCTAATGTTATGAAACATGAGCTGAGCGTACTTTGAATTCATTAACACTTTTCTAACTATACTTGCTTTTGTTTATTGTTTATCTTTAATTATGTTTACTTGTTGTTTAGTTGTTGCTATAGGTAACTATAGCCAACAAGAGTTTGTTTCTAGGACTTCTAGAGCCAGTCGTGAAGATGATGTTAAAGAGATCAGCCGTTTCGATAAGTTGCATTTGAAGATTTGCCGTAGACGATTTTAAATAGCCGAGCCTAGCCGAAGTATATCCGAGTGTATCCGAGACTGATCTGTAGCCGAAGTTTTTTTATAAAGAAAGTATTTGTGTGTTTTTGGAATTTATCTTTATTTTGGTTTTTAACTCTAAAAGAAAGAACTCACAAGTAAAACGCCCTTGTAAGTCGTTTTACACTATTATCTTTTCTTTAACTATGATGTTAATAAAAATCTAAATTCAAGTCAAAGATTATCTGCTGTGCTGAATTTTTCCATATTTTTCTGAATGACGATTTACAATTATAAATCTTACTTATTTCTTCCTTACACTGCATACTGTTGAATTTCATAATTTTTTTCATTTGATCTATATTCATAAGCTATATAGTAATGTAATTTTTTTTTCTATATGGCGCATCGTATTTGTATTATCATAGCATCAAATTAAATCATTCTCATTTCTCTATCATTTCTCATTTATTTTCCTTATTCCTGCAACAGGTACAATTTAAGCTTGAAATTGTTCTTGTTTAAAAATACAATAATTATGTTTATTATTCTTATAATTGTTGTTGATAAGTCACAATATAATTGTTATAATTGTTATAAGTATATATTTTCTTATAATATTTCCTAACTGCAATCAAAAAATTCAGGAAGAGTCGGCTGCCTAGGCTGCCTAGGTCATATTTAGCCATACAGTATCCTGAATTGTACAAGAGAGACTTTCTACTTGTGTGGTATTTTATTGTTGAAAAAATAAGATAATTAAAAAAAAACATCGCTGTAAATAATTTTTCAAAAACTCAAGAACCTGGAAACTCTTCCCTATGAGAATTTTCAAATTTTTTGCAGTTGAGTGTACACCCGGGTACCCCTAATCGCCTTACTGGTTTGGATACAGGAAAGTACAATCTCATTTTTTAATCTCAGATAGTATATGCTTCAATGTTCTTCGCAAAATTGTGAGAACGAAGATGTTCGTTATTGACGATCGGCGAAAGTGAGCCACACATCTTTCCCAAATAGGAAACAAGTATAACTTTTACCACATGGGCCCCCGTATGTATCTTCATGTTGCACTATTGTGTTTTACTGTTGCCCGATAGTGTTGGACTTTAGCAAACGTTGCATACAATCGATTTTTTCCTAAAAAGGAGGAAAACATAAGATTCTGGCAAGTAGGGGGGAGCCTGACGCCCTCTAACAGTCGGCAATTCAAAGTTCTGACGTAGGCTGAACTGTATTTAATCTGCCCCTTTCCCATGCTGCCTGCAACCTTGCGTAATCCATAAATACCACAAATGCCCCGGTAGGTGTAGCCTGGATACCTTTCTTTGTCATAGTTCCCAATGGTATCAAGGTAATTAACCAATCATATGTGCCAAAATGCCTTATCTATGCTAAACAATGAAGGGCATAATTACCCATAGCTAATGACAAGCCAATAGGTTACACCCATGAAATCCCTCTAAAAAATCAGGCATATCCTAACGAAGGCCTCTTTTCTTTTGCGCGTCGTACTGAGCAGTTCACGGTACAGCGAAAAACGAACATATTGGTGAGAGCGTTCTTTTCATAGGTACTTTCGCGTCTAGTTTTTCCCTACTTTACCCTATACATGCATTTTTGGTTTGATATGTTAATTTATCTATGTTAATATGAGAATAACTAAAAGAATGCCCAATCCCACATAGGGCCTAAGAAGCTTGTGAAAGATCTTGTTGCCTTAGTTGTCGTTTTAAGTCTGTTCAAAGAAAAGGAACAGAAATGTAATTTAGAGTGACGCTTGAAAAAGGTTAGCTCTAGATTTACTGGTGTCGTATTTGTATTGTCGTTTTTGCATGCTATAAAGATAAAGCACAGGAAAGATTTATATCTGAAAAAATTAAAGAAGGACATTTACTCGAATTGTGTCAATTTTATTTGTGCCAACCTGCCGGCGAAATATAAACCGTTTGGACTGTAACAGGAAGCCTTAAGGCCGCACGATTTTCCTTGTACCTTTGGACCTAAGCCGTACACGTATACACTTTTATTTTAAAGACCCTGGCTGAAGGTCTTGTCCAAAGTTCCTTTGTTTTTTTTTTATCTCTTTTGCGATTAAATTATGGTATCAACAGTTCCCTTTAAGAAGGCCTTATTTTAACGGGATATTATTTAATGCCATGACTTAGATTTCACAAGAGACACCAGGAATGTGGGAGGGGTTGAAAGCTGCTGAAGGAAACATTTAATATTTCAAGCTTCTGCCTGAAGGTTCCTTGATAGGGGGTGATTAGGTTACCAACAAGAAAGCTCCTTCATTTTCAGAAATGACTGTAAGCTTGTGTGGCTATGCTTTAAAAGCTTTCAGTGTTAATATGAGTTTAGCTTTCCCTTCAGCAAGTGTAATATGCATCTAGCATAGGATAGGCAGTCTTGTTTTATTTCTGTAATGTTGTGTGGCTATGCTTTAAAGCTTTCAGTTTAAAAAATGAGTTTTGCTTTCCCTTCAGTAGTGTCATCATTGCATTTAGCATAGGATAGGCACTCTTATTTTATTTTCTGTAATCGTGTGTGGCTATGCTTTAACGTAATTCATAAAAGTTGAAACGAGCTGAAATAACCTGAAACGAGCCGAATGAGCTCGAAGGCAAATAGCTGGAAGGTGGGATGGAATTCTACATGGCAACTCTTGTAAATTTCATCTCACTTTTCAGCTCATGGGCTGGAAGATTGGATGATTTAGTCCATAAAAACAGGCTATAAAATGGTGGCAACAAGGTGCTATAAAAGAATGAAAGCT
This sequence comes from Chrysaora quinquecirrha, assembly GCA_014526335.1. Lineage (NCBI taxonomy): Eukaryota > Metazoa > Cnidaria > Scyphozoa > Semaeostomeae > Pelagiidae > Chrysaora > Chrysaora quinquecirrha. The sequence continues at coordinate 90,985 of JACTAT010000007.1, read as the reverse complement.
CTACGTGGTATTCTCGTAAAGTAGTTTCCTCTTTATCTTTTCGTATTTCATTCTTTTACTTCAAGCTAAATTTTTCAGCAATCAATTGTTAACAAAAGATTTTTAGTTAAGATTATTAGAAGTATTGATGTAAAGAAACTTATAAATGTTATACTTATTGAAAGACTCCACGTACCAAGAATGGTATCCAACTGTTTTCAATCCTTGTGGTAAAAATGGCTTTAGCAACATCATATTGTGCAATGGCATCAGCCTGCGCTCGTGCATAAGATTCACTTAGCTGGGCAATAAAGATGTTCACTAATACTAGCGTGAGTACCACCATGTTTCCAAGGATGATTAAGATGGCATATGTGCTTAAAAATAAAATATACACTTAAACTGTGTCCATTTGTATATCCAACAACGTTAATAGCCGGAGGGGGGGGGGGGGGGGGATTGGCGGATGTGCGTATTTTGCTGAAAAAAAAACAGATTTTGTATTTCTCAAGTTAGCAAAACGATTTTGTGTTTTATTTTTCTGATGACGTATATTTCTAATATTCCAAAGCGTTTTTGAACTTAGACTAACTTTTGTAAATGATTTTCGGATCCGACTACGTAGACTAGGTAGTACGATCTAAGGGAACATCAAGAAATTTGCGGATTTTCGTACTGTTCATCATAAGTAGGCGTATATGTGTATTTCAATACTCCCTTCCATCCCCACAAATGGCCTAGCTTACCAAGGGCGGACTCAGGAGCTTACTCTAGTTGCTCTAGCTTAAAATGAAAGCAAATTCGAGTAGATTTCTCTAGACTTGTCAAAAATTTAAAGAGGCAAATTTATATAAGGTCTAAAGCCAAAATTGCATCATCAATATGAAATGGTAATATTTTCTATTTGTGCATTTTCTTTACTTTTTTTGCATTTTTGTCTGCTTTTCTATTAAGTTTGAAACATTTTAAGTCACTATAATCAGAATAAGAGAGAAAATGAATTTAGCATGAGAATATCGATACCAAATGAAACCCATTTTGTCAGTTTGAAATATGCTAGGATTTATTTTACTCTTTCTTGCCTAATGGCTAGAGTGGTTGCTTTCTACAATTTTAGGCTGTGTTCGAGTATAAAGAGAAGTCGAATATAACTGAAATAATACATTTTATGAATTTGTAGACGTCATTATGACGATAACGTCCTATTTTGTTTTGTAACTTGAAAATATGATTTATAAGTTATTATATTCAGTACTGTGTCACGTTTTATCTAGATAGCTGCTATCATTTTGGGTGTAATGAAGAGTCAAAAAGCCCAATTTGAATAATTACGAACGATAATAAGCGTAGAAGAATTCCTAAATTAAGAAATTTTAGCTCTTTGCAAAAGGGAAACGCTGTTTGGAAAGCTATTAAATCGGTGAGACTGTTCGAAGGAATAGTTTAGTTACCTGTAATAACTGTACGTCTCTGAGAATGCTTGACCTTCTGCAACTGCTCTAAAACTTCTTATAAAGGTGTCAAGAAATCTGTTAGGAAGACAGAAAAGGGAGATTCTCATAAAATTGCAGGCTTTTTTTACCAATCTAAGATGCATCGACGAATCTAGCCCTAAACCTGACAGGTGCTCAAAGTTGAAAAGGACTTGGTCGATCAGTTATAGTACGTGTTGCATTAAAACCTTTCAATTTTTATAGTACCTAATACATTCTTGGAAAGACACTTTTCTTGTATTAGAAAAAAAGGAGCTTAATATAACACTACTTGATCAATAGTCATGTTTTAGATTTCAATAGCAATAAGAAAACGGATGGGGTTTACCTACATAATATGCATCTATGTTATGGTTCTAATTATGTCAGCAGGTGCTCTTATGGACAGACAATCCATGGCTCATGCACAAATCTTAGGCCCCGTTTACATTTTACAGGATACCTTTAGAAGCGTCTTGATTTTGCATCGGATAGGGTTTATGTTTACTCCCTGATTTTCACTCCATTTTGTAGGTGATATGAAAATCGCGCTGCTCCGGATGTAATTGAAATTCTTTTTTGAGTGGGGTTTAACCATTGGTATTAACGATAGGTTTTGGGTATGATGCAATCACTTGCCCTATTCGATATGGCTTAATGCAAGGTGCAGCGCTCCGATAGCTATCCTGTACAGTGTAAACGGGGCCTTAAATATACAAAAACCTACTATATAGACGCCCAGATATACCCATATTCCTTCCATCTGCCCCCTCTTGATATCATTGCAAGAAATTCAATTTGGGTGAACCGAACCCAATAATGCAAAAAAGCCACTACCCATAAAGGTGCAGTTTAATTTAGGGAGGCAGAAATCGGCTGGACCATTGTTATTCATACATCTACAGAGACATATAAGGTGGAGGAAATCTATAAAGTCAATGTGCACAATGCACAGCATATAATAGTGTACAAACTAGCCCTTGCCCGGAAGCGCGCTGCGCGCTTCCGCGGGCTTTTTGCTCCGCAGTTCACTTGGGACCTCCGCCTTCCAGTTAATGCTTCATAAAGAAGCAATTCTACATATTTAGTTTCATACGGATATTTAACATGTTAATAACCTTACAATCAAATGGGAATAATTTGTAGAGTAAAGCCTGGATTGTTGAATTAAAGAAAAACCACCCATAATGTGGATGTGGAGTATGTTCAAGAATGTTGAGGGTTATATTAAGTGATCTGCAGGGATTTTCGCTGTAATGTTGAGGATGTTCAGTAAATGGACGGCAATGAAAACTCTTCTTGACGATCTGGTCCCTCCACATTACTCCGCAACCCCGTCATTACTGATCATTGCCACTACGTTACCGTTGATAGCCCTCCACATGACTTCAAGATAGCCCAGCCCTCCACATTACTCCGCATCAAGAACATTACTAAAGATAGCCAAGCCCTCCAAGTTACTCCGCATCCACCACACTACTCCAAGATAGCTCTCCACATTATTGAACATCCATCTGAACATTACTGCTAGATAGCCCTCCTCATTGCTTCAAGATATCTTACTCCGCATTACTCCGCATACCATCCACATTACTGATGATATCCCTCCACATTACCTTGCACCCTTCACGTTACTAAAAGATAGCCCAATCCTCCACATTTCTCCGCATCCACCACATTACTGCAATATAGTCCTCAACATTACTGTACATCCTCGACATTGCTGCACACTATCCTCATTACAGAACGATAGTCCTCCACATTACTGTGTACCCTTCACATAACTGAAAAATAGACCTCCACATTACTTCGCACCCTTCACATCGCTGAAAGATAGCCCAACACAAAACATTTCTCCGCATCCGCCACATTACTACAATATAGTCCTGAAAATTACTGAACAACCTCCAAATTACTGCACACTATACCCTAGTTACAAAACGATAGCCCTCCACATTACTGTGAACCCTTCACATTACTGAAAAATAGACCTCCACATTACTTCGCACCCTTCACATCACTGAAAGATAGCCCAACCCACCACATTTCTCCGCATCCACCACATTACTACAATATAGTCCTGAAAATTACTGAACAACCTCGAAATTACTGCACACCATCCTCATTACAGAACGATAGCCCTCCACATTACTGTGTACCCTTCACATAACCGAAAAATAGACCTCCACATTACTTCGCACCCCTCACATTACTGAAAGATAGTCCTCCACATTACTTTGCACCCCTCACATCACTGAAAGATAGTCCAACCCTCCATATTTCTCCGCATCCACCACATTACTGCAATATAGTCCTCAGCATTACTGAACATCCTCCACATTACTGCACACCCTACTCATTACAGAACGATAGCCCTCCACATTCCTTCGCACCCTTCACATTTCTGAAAGACAGCCCTCCACATTACTTCGCACCCTTCACACTTCTGAAAGACAACCCTCCGCATTCTTGAACGCCCTTCACATTCCCCATCATATCCCTCCATGCTATTGAAAATCGCCCTCCGCGGTACTTCAAGATAGCCCCTCACATCACTGTGTACCCCCACATTACTTGAAGATAGTCCTCCACATCACTTCGCACCCTTCAAATTACTGAAAGATGGCCTCCAAATTACTTCGCATCCTTCATATTTCTGAAAGACAGCCCTCCACACTCAAAATTACTTCACACCCTTCACACTTCTGAAAGACAACCCTCCGCATTCTCTAACATCCTTCACATTCCTCATGATATCCCTCCGCGCTACTGATATCCCTTCACACTACTTCAAGATAGCCCTTCACATTACTGTGTATCCTCCACATTACTTGAAGATAGTCTTCCACATTACTGCACACCCTCCTCATTACAGAACGATAGCCCTCCACATTTCATCGCCCTATTCACATTACCGAAAGACAGTCCTCCAGATTACTTCGCATCCTTTAAACTGAAAGACACCCCTCCACATTATTGAACACCCTTCACATTACTACGACATTTTTTAAAGATAACCCACAACATTACTGAACATCCTCCACATTATCCTTGAGATGTACTGAATGCATTTGAAATGTTCTGATCAGAAACATCTTCGTTTATCCTTCGTTGGAATCTAGAATTTGAAATCTTGAAATCCTTTTGTGTTATCCTGAAATGGCCGTCATTACGAATTAGTACAATGCAGAGCAGTTATAATTATGTAACGAATGGCATTACTGTAACTAATGACCTCATTATCTGTCTGAGAACGTGTAATTAACGACCCAATGATAGATCTAAGCATCCGCTCTTCCAGGTAACGACTTTTCTGGTGAAAATCGTCCATGTGACCCTATTGTTTATTGTGCTACAAAACAATGGCAAAAACAATGGAAGAAGGGTTGTTCCCCGCTTTTAAGCGAGATTCTGGTAGCTAGGGTGAAAAAACCAAGCGATGGCACGCCTTCAACAGTTTGCCCTTGCTTCTGGTCCAAGTGCGCAGCCCAGGGACCCTCTAGAAAAGCGTGCTCGCTCTGACAAAAAAGACAATAGACTTGCAATCGCGTTTTAGTATAAGAGATAGGATTTTCGTTCACTATAATTGTTCAACTGTGTGTATGCATGTGGTTCACATGGCTATATCGACCCAATGAATTTTGTCCTAAATATTTTTTAACGGGTTTTCAGATATTTTGTTCACACTCCCACATCGTCTGCATGAATTTCATCTTCCTATTTCTCTCTACAACTCTGTGTATATATATAAGGTCAACAGGTTATAATAAATCGTCCACATGGATTTCGAATGCCGTTATATCTCTATAAGTACGTGATTCACACGTCCAAGTCAGCCACATATATATAGTCTCCTTATATATCTCTACAACTTTGTGTAATATATTTTTTCCACGCAGCCACATAGCCCACATGAGTTTTGTCGCTCTTTATATATCTATAACTATGTTTATATATCTTGTCCACACGTCCACATCGTCCACACGAATATTAACCTCTGTTTCTGTATGTATGTTTGTGGCCCATAAGTCACCTCGCTCACGTGAATTTCACTCTTTGCATCAATCATCTTTCTCTCCTTAGCTATGTGATAGTTTATGTAGTCAACACATATAACTGCATGCTAATTAATTGGAGATGAAGCTGCTACATAACTGCGCTGAATTGGTGCGAATTCAATCTTACAAAAAAAGGGGTTTAACAAAATATTTCCAACGAACGTACAAATTGACCACGAAAAGATTGACTAGATATTTTCGCTTTCACTGTTAAACAACGCAAAAATTTCGTCGATGTATCTCCTAAAGAACAATATTCTAGGTCCTGAATATGGCATAATACAGATCTATTCATGGTGACCAATAAAAATATTGGCAATAACAGGGGCAAGTGGGAAACCCATGGCAACGCCGTTAATTTGGTCCTCCTATCAACTTCAGGTTAAGGAAGCCTTATTTATCGAATGGCAGCAGCCCTCTCTCAATAAGCATGTTTTTTATACTAATATGTCCTTATTTTCTAAATTATATATTTTGTGTTTGTTATTTTTCTCTTCTCTGTATTGTATATGCCCCCAAAGAGTTTCCGTAAAGCTGTCTTGTCACTCTTTTCCCAAAATTATTATTTATAGACTATACCTGTGTAATTAGTTGTTAACTATTTCTTATTTTTTATCAGCCTATTTTTGTTAAGCTTGACACTTCTAGTATGTAAGTAACGTATTTTAAATTCAAATATTTGAAACGAACCCATGATGATGGAAACATGTCGTCGAAACACGCCTTTAAAAATTAAAAAAAATTTTGCTTTTCTTCAATGCATTGCTTCAAATTCCATCAATCACTTGTGCAATATGCTTTCCAAGGCTCTTAAAGTCAAGGTTTTCATTGCCATTCACGTAAAATAAACATGTTACAGTTCAGTTTACCCACTTAAGTTTCTTGAAAGATTGTTTTGGAGGCAAAATATGAAGCTGTGCCTTGTTGAATGAGCCATTGGTCAGCTTCAGTTTTCTAAACATTTCTCCATCTGTTTCTCTAATTGTTCAGTCGATTCGGAGAAATGATGTAATTTGTTTTAATTGCAACGTAATTGTAGTAACTTCGTTCGTCGGATTTAATCTTTCAAACCAGAAAGGTGCGATTTATCGGAATTAATTAAAATTAGAATACAGTTCAAATTTCAGTTGTAGTGAGTGTATAGATCTCTCAACGTGGAATAGAGCTTCCGACAGGCAACATGAGTAGAGGGAGTAGAGAAAGTCAGGGTCCTCCCAGGCGCCAAAGCACACTCGGTTGTTAATTTCAAATTATATAATTAAAGAAAATGATCTTATTCAAATGTTTACAATTATATGAATTTATCACATACACACTGCAAATTCCTGGGTGCTTGTTTTGAGAAAAAAAAACTTGTTTTCAGATATTTTTTCTTATTTCAAGCCAAATTGTCTACTCACCTCCACGAGATAAATTTTCTAAACAAGATTTTCTAGCCTAGACTAATTATCTTGTTTTAAGAACAACTGTCTTGATGGTAGAAAAATTATCTTTATCTTAAAAAGTTGTACTTCCCTACTTAATAAGATAATTTATCTTGTTTTACTAGATATATTTTCTTGCAAACAGCATAATTTTCTTAAAATAAGGCAGGATATGTTTTCTTAAAAAGAGACAATTATTCTTATTCATTTTTCAAGTAAATTTTCAGATCAACAAGACTAATTAGTAAAAAATCAGTTTTCAAGGTTACATTAAGTAGCTATTAATTAACATTAAGTAACAACTATATTTAATTAATTCTCAAAATTAACTATGCTTTAAGAAGGCTTAAAAAAATGTTAGGACAGCTAGGAACAATATCAAAATAAAACCAATTTGCAATTGTAGCAATACCTAATATACTTTGTTGAATGACAAACAAACAAAAATGTACAAACAACTAAATATGCATAGGAGAAAAGTTTCTTCAATAGAAAAATATGGTTTCAATTTTTCAACAAAGCTAGAAATTCAAGATATTTAACCTAAATGTTCATCAAAATTTAACATTTATTTATTGTCTGATACAATTTAAATGTTAAAATTTGTCCCAAGATCAAAATCACTATGGCAAAACAAATATTGGAATAAGCAGATTTCACTGGAACTCCAACTGTTATTGAAATGTACAGCATCAAAGGTTAAAATAAACATTGTCATTCCCTCTTGTATCAAGAACCACTATGTAGCTCATACACTTGTCCTTAGCTCTAGTTCAAGTTCTTTCAATCTCCTTTCATATAAAATTTCACCATGCTAAGAAATAAGCAAAATATGGTAAAATCGAATAAAGAATTGATGAAAATCATGCTTAATAAGTACTCAACAAGCATCTGTGACTTAATTGCCCAAATTTTCAGAGTAATCCAACAATAAAAACAAGTAGGTAACATATTTAAAGCATACTATAGACTTGCCTAGAGGCAAAGATAAAATCTAATGATCCTGTCAGTCTTCAACTTTATTTTCACAAGATAACTCTAGTGGGGAAGAAAGACTTCAAGTATTATTTGAAGTGAACTTGACTGCAAACTCCACAAAGCCTGCAAACATTTTTTTGGTGAAGGGGACAAGGTTAGATTCAATAGACTCAAATTGAATTTTTGTTCACAAAATGCTGCCAAAAATTATTTTATGAGTTTAACTTTACATAGTTTTCTGAATAGTTTAAGATTGGGTTAAGATTCAACAGAGACATATTGCTTTTTTTGTTCAAAGCAGAATCTGAGTTTTTATTTGCATCATACAGAGCCTTTTACATGAATGTTGACTTGCTTGTGCAAAAATTAACTTGATAGGTTAAAAATTATGTTATGCCATTTATAAATTCAAAAAACAACAATTTTGAAAGTAACACCATGACTATCACAAAAAATTATGGAAATTTCACAGAACATGAAATAGGGGATGAATTTCACATGACACTCTCTGCAAGGGAATTCCATGTTATAACGGATATCCCTCCAGCATGCCACTCGCCAATACCTTGGCTGCAACACCTGATGCAGATTTTGTCATATTCTATTCATACAGCTAGGGATATAAACCCGATCGGGAGGAAAGTAGCTCGATCGGGATGAAAGAAGCCAGATCGGGATGAAAACAGAAAAATTCTTCTGCCAATTTTTCTCCCGATCGGGATGAAAATGCCAGGAATGTCTATTTACGTATTCCGGGGGATATTTTAGATGTCATTTTCAAATCTACGCCCAGAAAACCCTGTTATGTGTAAAAAAATTTTGGGGTTCCCGTGTGGATTTTCCAGAAATTGCGACTTTGTTAAAAATGACGTCATTTTCATTGTTCTACAGGCAGTTTATTGGAAAATTTATGCGAAATTGCGTGGAGCACGAAAAAATGATGATAATTTTCACAAAAATTAGTTTATTTAGAGAGAAAGTTCCGAAACATTAGGCCAGGTCAACAGAAAACACGCAAGAAGGGTGCAGAACAATGGAAATGACGTCATTTTTAACAAAATCGCAATTTCTGGAAAAGTTTTCTGGGGCGTAGATTCCGAAAATGGCATCTAAAATATCCCCCGGAATACGTAAATAGACATTCCTTGCATTTTCCTCCCGATTGGGAGTAAAATTTGCAAAAGCATTTTCTGTTTTCATCCCGATCAGGCTTCTTTCATCCCGATCGAGCTACTTTCCTCCCGATCGGGTTTATATCCCTAGCTGTCATATAAATGTAAACTGTTGCAAGCACACATCGTCATTCCAGTTTCTTGTGCAGGAGAACCAATTAGAATGAAAGTGTTACTTTTTAAATTGCTCTTCTTGATATCATTCAGATTTACACATTTTTAAATCTGCATGAAAATATCATACTGGGGTATGCATCTGTTGAAAACCAAACATAAATTGATTTTTTCAGCAGCTTTCCTACTGTTGGGTTAGGTACCACAGCCTACACAGTATCATATCACCAAAAACCAAGTTCAGTTGAGCTTTAGCAGCTCTACTGCTGTCTTACCTAGCTAGGTAAAGGCTTCCACTTCACTAAAGTATCTATTTTTTCATAGCTTTGTGTACCCTATAGGTTAGATGATAACTCTGAGCTTCATAGAACAAAGATGCAGCCTAAGTGCGCTGATTTTGGTCACCTTAATCAGGAGAATAAACATTAATTAAATGACAATTAAATTAAAGTAAACTAGGCCTTGGAATGGTATATAGATAAAGAAAGATAAGGTCCACACGATTCACGAACGGGGCAAGCCTAGGCCTAAGACTAAGCCCGGCAGAACTTGCAAATAATATCTATATTTAAAAACTTACCCGAAATTCTTTGGCCAAATATTCTGGAAATGCTTCTTTGCTTTTCAGTAAAACCAACAAAGCAGAGCACCTACTGGCCTGGAAATTCTGTTCTTTATTTGTTTAACTTCTTCGGCTTGGCTTTGGCTTCCTCTTCATCTTCCATTTTGCGCGCCTTTCTTGTCATATGTCGTCAACTGTCATTTTCTGTGTCATTGTCATCATCAATCCCAGGATTCAATGCGGTGAAGGAAAGCAAAAGCAGTTCTTTGTTCATTTTGAAAGAAATTTGACAGCGCGGCATATCGCAGAATTCAAAGCAATTTTCCCTTTTCATTGAGACGAGGAATTTTCCGAATTTTGTGCCCAGGGTCAGAATTTTGAGGATTGAAGGGGCTCTTTTATAACGTCAGCCCTGGGCTAACCACTGTTGCGTTTGAAAAAGCTGAGAACAATAAACTGTAAAATTTGTTCCACTGCATGTTAACCGAAGCACTGTGATTAACAGCAGACCAGACTCACATATTGCCATACAGATCACACTAATAATGTTCGCTTGATTCACTTTATATTCATCGTTCAGAAACCTATATTGATGCTATACAAATCTTCAACACTCCAGTGCAAGCGCAAGTGAAATAAGATTTCGCAGTGATTTGAGATGAATTTTCTTAAAATGAGATATGTTTGGACAAGCTGGTGCAAAACGGTTTCTAACTAAGGCAAATAATCTTGAGGCAAGAATATAATCTTGAAACAAGATTTCCGATTTCGATCAATCTGAATTCAAGATTCTTTTTCCTAAATCAAGAAAATTTATCTAAATAAGTTTTCAGGAATTTGCAGTGCACTACTACAAAACATGGTTACATATTATCAAGTAATATAATAAATTTACACAAAAAACCCATCCAATCGTAATCCTCTTAAATTTTCGAACTTGTATACATTGCAAGTGCATTGTATGCCATTCCATTGACTCATTATTTGTTTAAAAAACTTGGGAGTTTCAACAGATGCTATTTCGTTGTAGAGGCTCTTCCATATCATTGGCCGAAAAGACCCGAGACTTTTAGGGCACGTTACTTGATTTGGTGTATAATGTTGCAAGTCATAGGGATTTCTCCTTCAATGATTCTAGAAGATTCAAATTTTAATAGCTATTACATGGAAGCAGGATTTTATTCCTTCTTTGCCTTATAGATTTAGGTACAGAAACAGCGTTAACGAGAAACACACCTAGGGCATCTTCCAGCCCGTTGTAATAGTTCTTGACAAGAACTTTTTCTACCATCATATTGAAATCAGAATGATCGTTCTTTTATCCTTTCAATTTTAAGCAGATATAGCAGATGAAAAATGCTATATATATGGACAATAATTGAAATTTGAAAATACAAAATTATGGGCTAGACGTTTCCTGGTTTCTAAACCATTAAATCGTTAAAAATTTCAACTGAATCCCGGATTTTTAAGACAACTCGGAAATGACTGTCGCAATTCAACTTATTATCAAGTTTGACACCAAACAGTTTCACAGTGGGTTCAGTTTCTGTATTATTACCCTTAGTGCTCAATTTGATACCAGTCTTGTTAGATCTATCCTTTTCAACAAGAATGGAATGAAAATCAGAATTAGCAAACATTTGATTGTAAGCTAGCTAATCCAAAGCGACAGGGTACTCTTCTTCCAAAACTTCTATACAGTATATATAAAACAGAGCTGTGTGCATGTTTGTAAGTATGTATGTATGTATATATGTTCGCTTATAACTCAAAAACCACTCCACGGACTGAAAAAACAAAATGTATCTTTGTAATCGGCACTTTCCGGAGAGTGTCCTCGGCGAAAAAAATTTCAAAAAAGCTTTATGAATTAATATGTAAGGTTGGTACCTGGCCTAAGGTACCGAAACGCATGCAGTTAGGCTCATATTGCATGAGCACAAATTCGTATTCGGCCTATATGAATAATTTCACCAGCCGCCCCATTCTAAAATGCCAGACACGTTTCGCTCTTATAGGAGCTCATCAGTGACATGTGTGAGAATCGAACCGGGGTTTATAGGCCAGGTACCAACCTTACATAGTAATATGCAAGACTTCGGTACTCGTGTCATACCAGTCTAAAACTCACACATTTACTCACCAGTCAGCCCAGCTCCGGTTGTCGTGTGATTAGCAATTGTGCTTCTCACGCAATTAAAACCGGTGCGATTCTCAAACATTTCACTGATGAGCTCCAATAAGAGCGAAACGTGTCTGGCATTTGAGAATGGGGCGGCTGGTGAAATTATTTATGAAATAAAAGAGTTAAATGATAGGTAAATGGGTAGTAGAATGGAATAAAAGCGACTGGATTTCGATTTCTTGAAGCCATGTTGACGTCAAATTAATCAACATTATGCTTATTAGTTGTACGATTCGGCTAAACAAAAGTCGATTGTTACAAGAAAATATTAATCCGTCAAATTAAATATGTGAGTGAATTGTATCTCAGAAAAGTCTCCACTTTATTAACCCTATTCGGTATGGGCTATTTTTTGCCTTTCTAGGGATGGGGGGAAGCGCGTTTTTCGCCTGCTATTTGTCTGATTGAGATAAAACTTGGTAGAAATGTGCAAGTATCCAATTGTAACTAGTTAATACTATTGTTTGATTATTTGTCACGTGACACGTTGCCTAGCAACCGTGTAGAGTGTGAAATTATGACTATTTCATCTACATTGCCGAAAATCAAGCTAAATCGGACTAAAATAGGTAAAACGCACTGTAAATGTTAAAATCTCTGTAGAAAGTAAACTTTTTCTATCATTTAAGCTAATTATCAGCTAATTGCTGTTTCTTATCAACTTTTATTTTAAGCCTTTGTGATGAGGACAAAATTTTTTGCTTACTCAGCATTTTGGAAAACGTATATAACAAGTTATAAAAAATTGCAGCCATTAATATTAAAAACAAGCAAATAATATATCATGTATAATATATTTTTATATTTACGAAGCTTTTCGTTCACGTAGAACATCCTCAGGTGTAAATGCTACATCAAAATTAGAATTCTATTTATACAAAATAAGAATATGCCTCAGGAGACTACTTAAGATATTCTATTTAAAATATTTTAAAAGCGTATTTACAATCGTATTAAAATAATATTTATTTTACAACGTCCCAAGTGACTACCTACGTTATGCCATTTTTAAAAAGATGTAAAAACCTTATTTCGGATTGATCGTTGATTGTCGGTTTTTGTTTCATTATATAAAAGGCTTCTAGTGTCTTTCTTTTCTTATTGTTCAATGGGGCTTTCGTAAGGATATCCCACGTAAAAGCGTGACCAACATTGTTTAGAACGTGTTTTGCAGGTTCTGATTTTCCCAACAAATGGTTATGTTCAGCCCAGTGTGTTTCTGCATTTCGTTTTGTTTCGCCAATGTATCTTTCACCGCACGAACATGTACCCTCGTAAATTATTGATGACTTGTGACTGATTTTATCCTTCAGAGGAAATAATGATTTGATTTTTCTAGTTTTCCATGTTACCTCAATTGTAACATTATTCTCCGCAAAAGATTCGATACTTTTCTTCACTTTGAACCATTTTTGCTCATTCATAGGGCAGAACGGGATCTGAATTCTTATGACGAATTTTGGGTCTTCATCAAATAACCAACTTGGTATAATTTGTTTTCCCATCTTTGTTTTCAAATGCGTGTACGACCGAGTTAATAAATGCAGTTGGATAGCCAGAATTTTTGAATTTGGTAAAAATTCTTTTTTTCTCTAGAACGAAATTTAAGCTTATATTATTAGCTCTGTGAAGCTCACCGTTGGTGATGTTTCGTTTGTACCTTTTGGGGACAGCCGAGGTCCAGTGAAAAGGTAATTTAGCTTCTTTAGGGACGACCATAAACGTTAAATTATTTCCATTTCTCGTGATTTCAGTGTCAAGAAATTTTGTTGGGTTTGTTTCAATCGTGAATTTCAAGTTGGGGTGATAATTGTTGAGGTTGTGAAATAGTTCATCCGGAGAGTTCTTTTTTCGTCTGGTGTAAATATCATCAACGTAACGAGTGTAAAACTTCGGTTTCATTGGAACAACGACCTCTCTCTCAACTTTATTCATAAAACAACCTGCGAAAGTCACTGAAGCTGGACCCCCCATCGAAACGCCATCAATTTGTTTGTAGAGAGTACCATTAGCTGAGGATGTGCATTCTTTTGTTAGTTTGATTAAGAGTTTTTCGAAAATTGATATTTTGCAAAATGGTTTAAGCTTGTTGTGAATGTATATTTCGTCACAAATGAATTTGATTGTTTGGTCAATAGGGATATTGGTAAAAAGTGATTCGACATCGTAACTAACATCTTCTTCTTCCTCAGAGAGTGGAATTTTACTTATCAGATCAGGAAAACTCTGTGTATTTGATATCACAAATTCGTTCTGAGTTAAAGGTTGGAGATAATTTGCAATCACTTTGCCTGCATTGTAATAGCAAGTTCCCGTTTGATCTATTATTGGTCGCAATTTCAACGACCTTAGTTCTACATTTCCTATACAGTCAAATTTATGTGTTTTGGCACTTGCAAATAATCTTGCTGGTTGTTTACTGGAAGTCTTCATATCCTCATATTCTGGAATGTTATTGAAATGTCTATATAAGAACGACTGAAATGATTGTAGATCGTTTAAAATGTTATCCCTACATTCGACATAGTTTCCTTGTTCAATCCCTTCATCTATTATGGTTTTTTTTGGCAACATAGTTTTTTTTTGTTCAGAATAATAATGCTGCTATCTTTATCCCCTGATAAAATCGTTATGTTTTTATTGTGACGTAATTCACTGGTATTGTGAAAGGTGTAATCTTTTGTATGTGATACATTTTGGGAAAGTAGATTGGTTTCTTTCCGTAGAAATTCATGAAAGTTTTCTTTTTGGTCTGGAGGAACATATAACAAGCTTTATTTTCAATAAAAATCTTCAAAAGCATAGGTTACACAGCGTTATGCATGACTCAATCCAAAAACAATCAAGTTATATATCAAATGATAGCTCTCATCAAGAGGAGTCCAACCATATATATTTCTTTCATGTGTGATAATTATTCAAAGAAATAAAGCCGATTGAAGGGTAATTTGCATTACCAGCTTCCAAATATGGGCATTTCCTGGTCACGTGACTAAGTCCGCAACACCATAACCCATACCATAAGGTTCCTTCATAAATTCTATGAAAAGTCAGACCCTTACCAACGCTACTAAGGAGTTCTTGCAGATGATACACGAGCAAAAGTAGGAGGGGGCGAAAAACGCCCCCCAAACCGAATAGGGTTAATGGAAAGTTGAAAAAATTCAACCCAGCATCGACGGGTACCAGAATCAATTCTGAATATTTCATCTTTCCTCGATCAGCTTTGTACCAAATTTACTTGATATGGAGAAGCGAAAAGTTGTCTGAAAGCGTCTTGAAAACAGAAATTTTGCCAAATTTTGCCAAATTTGTGACGTCACAAATACGATTGTACTCGATCATGGTTTACAATGGATTTGTATAGGGAACGCAGGAGTGGGCTCCACTTTTCCTACAATTCTGACGCCCAGGCGAATTTCATATAAAATTCTTATTGCGATAGCAAACTTAACTCATTTGTTAATGTTTCTCAGTTATTTCCGGGTTTAAGAAACGTTTTCTAAGAATATTACGGCAATTTGAATTTTGATAGCTGCAATCTTGACAAAAAATGCTAGGTCTTTTCAAGCCTTAACCGTTGATTATCACACATGATATCACCACACCCCCGAAATCAATGTTGAGAGGGTGTTGATCGTCATTAACTCGAAGCTCCATCAAGTGTCGATTTTGAACACCAACATTGAGTCTGGGGGGAAGGGGCTTCTGATGAAATAGCTGCCATTTCAATGGATATCCACAAAAATCGACATTTCTTGCTTAGAGTCCCAGCTATTTTTTGCCAGAATTGTCTTGTTAAGATGATATTGATTCCTCTTATATTGTGGAGCCGGCTACAAAGGTCATGAGTTGAATTGTTATCATCAGTAGAGGGAATGAAAAGGAGAGTGTCTGAAATGAGAATAGTCCAGAGGGTGAGTGGGGAGTATTACCACCTGAGCTGGGACTTTATGGGATAAACATTTTATGGGTCACCTTTTGGCGTAGATTGCGAATCTGGATGTTGATCGGTGATTCTGGGGGGCTTTTCGGAGATAAAGCGGGGTTTTGGGAGAAATAGAGAGGGACGTATCTATTCATAATGATAGCAGTCCTTTTAGCAACAGGAGCCAGGGGGGTATTCTTGGCCAACAAATTCAATCAAATCGTGGATGGATAAAGATTCTTATTAAAGGGGTTACCTTGGTGGGATCGGTGGGTTAGTTTTGGGGGGCTGTGGGTTAAGAGCGAATCGTTCTAGTCGGGTCTGAAAGCACAATAATCGTGCAAAATATGATACCAGCATTAAAATTTCACAAGATATGCAGTTTGAGTCGTAGAAAACGATGCAAAACAGGCCCAAGTTGAAAAATGCCTCTATGATCTATTTTTAGAACAGGGGGGCTTAGCACCAGTTCTCAGAATGATGAAATCGATTTTGGAGTCATTGGTTACCGGTATAACCATGAAATTTAGTATTGCTAAGTAATTTGACCTGTACAATACCATGAAAATCAAATGAGGCCAATAAAGTACCCTATTTTCTATATTTAGAACTGGGGGCTCAGTCCCAGTCCTCAAAACCGTAAAATTGATTTAGGAAGATATATTGCCTGTATAACCATGAAATTTAGTATTCCTAAGTAAATTGACCTGTACAATACCATAAAAATCAAATCAGGTCAGTAAATTACCCTATTTTCCATATTTAGAACAGGGGGCTTGGTCCCAGTCCTAAAAACCGTAAAATTGATTTAGGAGGATATATTACCTGTGTAACGATGAAATTTAGTATTTCAGTTCCCTTCATGGCACCGGTCCCAGTCCACAGAGTTATTACCCAATTTCTAAGTTAACAAAACATATGATATACCAACCAAATAGTACAGAACGATTGACGGTCTACTGATATTATGTCAGTCAAAACATTGGCCACTGCATTCACACAATTCCGTGCACTCTAATCCATAGCGCTTGCACTTGCACCTGGTTGTGCAACTCCGTTTGCAACCGCATTAACCAGTTCATGGCAGGCCTGTGACGCTTCGGGTATCAGTGTCCAAATTGGAGTCATCATCCCTTCCTCTCCTTCTGTTCTGTGCCAACCGTAATCAACGAAATCTGGAACATTTTGCCATCGGTTATGTTGTGTTATTTGAATCTGCACGGAATTCATTATGCTGTATTCCCTAATGATAATTGAACAATTAATTATCCTGCATTCGTTAAAATGCATTCGTTAAAATGCGTGCAGCACTTGTTTACAACAAGCTCTCATATAAATTTAGTTTGCCTGATAATTTAGTTAGTTAGTAAATTCAGATTAGAAAAGACGTTTCTTTTCTGTGTACATAACTCAACATGGTGATAGGAGAACTTTAACACTACTTTGGGAGTGTGCAAGGCTACGAATGTAGAAGAGCGGTCTTAAGACTACGGGTCGACGACTTAGACGCGCTGCATTGGTGAGCCCCGTAACTTGCAAGAAAGTACACGTGCAAGATTGCGACGTTTCAAGTCACGCCCCCAGAGAAGTTTTCCTTCAAACCAGAAGAATGGCCAAAGTGGATTCGACGTTTCGAACGCTTCAGAGTGGCCTCTGAACTCAACAAAAGAGACGAAGAGAGTCAAGTAAATACGCTGATATACTCAATGGCTGACGAAGCAGACGATATATTGCAGTCGTTTGGTCTTAGTGAAACAGACAGGAAGAAGTATAAAACTGTAAAAGAAAAATTTGAAAAGCATTTCATTATAAAGAGGAATGTTATATTTGAAAGAGCCCGGTTCAACATGCGTGTCCAACAAGAGGGTGAGTCTGTAGACAGTTTCATTACTGATCTTTATACTTTAGCTGAATTTTGTGAATTTGGTGAATTGCACGATGAATTGATTCGTGACCGTATAGTGGTTTGGATACGTGATAAAAATTTATCTGAAAGATTACAACTTGAGAGTGAACTAACACTTTCGAAGGCTATTAATGTTGTTGGACAGAAGGAAGTGGTAAAAAAACAGCAAAATCTAATGACAGTTAAAGCTTTTTCAGCACAACAAACAGTGGATGCACTGAAGATGTCCAAAAAAAACCAGAGTGGAGGTAGAAGCACTAATTTGGGCTCACGTAATGGCATGAACGACAAGAACCAAGCCAAGCAGTCTACGAAATGTGAGAGGTGCTCAGGGCTCCCTCATCAGAAGCAAACATGCCCTGCCCGGAATTCAAAATGCCATAGCTGTGGAAAAATGGGACATTGGACACCTGCATGCAGAAACAAGAAACTGCACGAAATATCAGGTGATAATTTTCCTTTATCTTCTGAAGATGATTATTTTCTTGGTGAGATTAAACTTGATGCAGTGACAAGCCAATGTGATGGTAACGTATGGATGGCTGAGGTTTCTGTAAATGGAAAACGGGTCCAGTTCAAACTAGACTCAGGCGCTGATGTTTCAGTGATACCATTTTCTCTATTTCAGAAGTTAGATAAGGGCGCAATCCAAGTTCTAAAAAAAACTAACAACACACTTCTTGGCCCTTGCAATTATATAATAAATTGTAGAGGAAAATTTTCAGCCAAGTTATTTATTGATGACAAAAGTCATTATGAAGATGTTTATGTGGTAGAAGGTTTAGAGAAACCTCTTCTTAGCAGAAAAGCAAGTTCTTCTCTGAACTTGATTAAAAAAGTTGACGAAATTGGTGCGGGAAAAATATCTGTTGATTCTGAAGCTGAAAAGCAAAGTTTCATGTTTTACAAAAATTTCCAAAACTTTTTGAAGGACTGGGTCAACTACATGGAGAATACAATATTTCGCTCAGGTCCGATGCAAAACCATATGCTTTGAATGTACCTAGAAAAGTTCCTTTGCCTCTTTTAGATAAAACAAAAAGGGAACTAGACAAAATGCTTAATATGGGAGTAATTTCACGAGTTGAAAGTCACACTTCATGGTGTGCACCCATGGTTGTTATTCCAAAGCCTAACGGTGACGTTAGAATTTGTGTTGACCTTACAAAATTAAACGAATCTGTTCTAAGAGAAATACATCCACTCCCTTCCGTTGATTATACACTAGCAAAATTTGGAGGAGCTAGAATATTCTCTAAAATGGATGCAAATAGTGCCTTTGGCAAAGAAAATTATCAAACGAGTCTCGTCTACTGACTACATTTATCACTCCTTGGGGAAGATTTTGTTTTAATCGACTACCTTACGGTATATCTACGGGTAGTGAGCAATTTCAAAGATGTATGAATGAGCTTTTAGAAGGCCTAGAAGGAGTGGAAGTTCAAATTGATGACATTATAGTTTATGGTTCTAACAAGGCAGAACACGATGAAAGACTGTATAATGTTTTCATGAAACTGTCTCAGGCAAATATTACTCTCAATAAAGCTAAATGTGAATTTGCAGTTAAATCTGTCAAGATTTTGGGTCACATCGTTTCTCCTGAGGGTATTACACCTGATCCCTCGAAGATAAATGCAATAATTTCATTGCAAAAGCCTAAAAACGTGAAAGAATTAAGATCATTTTTAGGCATGGTAAATCATCTAAGTAAATTTGCAAGTCACTTAGCGACGCTAACGAAGCCCCTAAGGGACCTTTTGTGTAAAGAAAATCAATGGAAGTGGGGTCCTGCACAAGATAAATCTTTCTCAGATATTAAAAATTGTCTTGTTTCTGCACCAGTTTTAGCTCTATATGATCCAAACAAGGAAACGAAGATCAACGCTGATGCATCATCTTATGGAATTGGCGGAGTGTTGCTACAAAAAACAGTGTGACGGAGTCTGGAAACCAGTTTCCTTTATGTCACGTGCATTATCAGAGACCGAGAAGAGGTACAGCCAACTTGAAAAGGAATGCCTTGCTTTCACGTGGATGTGCGAAAGATCCAGTGATTATATTCTTGGCAAGTCAATCATTGGAGAAACAGATCACAAGCCGTTGGTTCCTATCCTAACAAAATACACACTGGAACAAGTTCCTCCATGAATACAAAGATTCAAGATGCGACTGATGCGTTTTAACATACAAGAGATGAATCATGTTCCAGGCAAACAGATGGTCATGTCCGATACCTTATCAAGACAGCTGCCAATCGAAAGCAGTGAGAAATCTATGATCGATGATAACGAAATGACGCCATTTCTCGAAAGCATTATAAGCACCCTTCCAGTGTCAGATGTCAAATTGCAACAGATAATTGCGGCACAGGAAGAAGATCCAGTATGCATAAAAATCAAGGAATACATCCTGGAGGGATGGCCAGATACATATAAAATTCCTCATTCTTTACAATCTTATTGGAATTTTAAGGGTGAATTGTCTGTTGTTAGAAATCTCATTTTGAAATCAACAAGGATTCTTATACCTTCATCGTTGAGATTAGAGGTATTAGATAAAATACATCAGGGGCACCAAAGCATTGTAAAATGCAGAGCGCGTGCAAAACAGTCTGTATGGTGGCCTGGTTTGTGGTTTGAGTAGGGAAATTCAGGATATGGTACAAGGATGTCGAATTTGTTTGCAACACAAAGTTAATACCCCTGAGCCTTTGATGGCATCCATATTTCCC
This sequence comes from Chrysaora quinquecirrha, assembly GCA_014526335.1. Taxonomy (NCBI): domain Eukaryota; kingdom Metazoa; phylum Cnidaria; class Scyphozoa; order Semaeostomeae; family Pelagiidae; genus Chrysaora; species Chrysaora quinquecirrha. The sequence goes on along the minus strand of JACTAT010000007.1, from coordinate 70,470 downwards.
GAAAGACCCTGGCAGGAAGTTGGAATAGATTTCTTTTATTCCAAAGGAAGGGATTACATTATAATTGTTGATTACTTTTCAAGATTTATAGAAGTCTTAGCAATGCAAAAGAAGAAAGCTGATGCCGTCATCTCTGGTTTAAAAGAAACATTTGCTCGATATGGAATCCCAGAAAAATTGAGATCCGACAATGGTCCTCCATTCGACGGTGCAGAATTTACACATTTTGCAAAGCAATGGGATATTCAGCTAGCACCAAGCAGCCCCCGGTATCCTCAATCCAACGGAGAAGTAGAGAGAGCCGTCCAAACTGTGAAGAATATTTTGAAGAAGGAGAAGGAAATAGAAAAAGCGTTGTTGGCTTACAGAACAACTCCTTTGAGGAATGGCTTCTCGCCAGCTGAGCTGTTGATGGGCAGAAAACTGCGCAGTACAGTACCAACGTTTCATGAAAATCTGATTCCAAGATGGCCAGACATGGAAAAGTTGCAGCACAACGAAAGAATGCAGCGGATGCAACAACAACAACACTTTAACTACAAACACAGAGCGAAGTTGTTACCACCTTTAACCCCAGGATCTGAAGTGAAGATAGCGAATCATGATCAGACAGGCATTGTACAGGGAAAGACAAGCAGTCCAAGACAGTATTAAAATTTTTAATTTTCCTTTTTTTTTACACTTATAATTTAAATTTTAAATTTAAATTTTAAAAGGGTTTTAAAAAATTTTTCCCTTTAACTCCCAAAGAATTTAACTCCAATTTCCCAAATTGTTATATTTTTAAAAAAATTTTTTTTAAAAATTCCCAAGGTTTTTTTTTTAATTTAAAATATTTTTATTTTCCCAAGTCCAATCGCCCAAATTTATAAATTTTTCCCTTTATTATTTTTTCAAAATTTTGATAATTTTTTTGCCAATCCCCTTTTTTGCTTTTAATTTAATTTCAAAAATTTTAAATTAAAATTTTGAAAAAGGCCAATTCCCCAAATTTGCTTTTATTTTTTAAAAATTTTAAAATTTATTCCAAAAAAATTCTGAATTTGGGAAATGGCCCCAAAATTTGCTTTTTAAAGGGAAAAGGCCTATATGGGAATTTGGGCATTCTCTAAAAAAATTTAAAAAATAAAAGCCAAATTTTCCCCAAAAATTGGGATTTTTCCCCAAAACCCCCAAAAATTTTAAAATTTTTTTTCCCCAAAATTATTTTTTTATTTTGTAAAAACCATTTTAAAGGTAAAAAAAATTTTAAAGGAAATTTTTAAAAATTTTTTAACGGTTTTTAATTGCCCCTTTAAAAATTAAAAAACTTTTTTCAATGGAGGCCTTAAACATTTTTTTTAAATTTTTTTTTTTTTCCAAAATTTAAAATTTTTTTGTTTTTTTTTTTAAATTTAAAATAAAATTTTGGTTGGGTTTGGACCTTTTTTTTAAAATTTTATTTTTTCAATTTGTATTGGGGTTTTTTTTAATTAATTTTAAATTTTTCGCATTTTTTTAAAAAAATGGTTTATGGAATTAATTAAAATTAAATCAAAATTTAGGATAGTGAAATTTCCGTGGGGGAAAAAATTAAAAAAATCTCCCCCAGGGCCCAAAATTTGTTTTTTAAAAAATTAAAAAATACTTTTCAAATTTTTTTTAAATTTTCCTAAACCAAATTTTTTTTTGGAAAAAAAGTTTTAAATTTTTTTATTTAACCAAAGTTTCCCCCAAAAAAAAATTTTTACAAAATTTTCTTTTTTTTTTGATTGGAAAAATTTTTTCAAAAGTTTTTCCCCTTTAAAAAAATTTTTTTTTTCTAATTTTTTCCAAAACCAAATTTTTTGGAGGAAATAGTTTTTTTTTAAAAAGCAAAATAATTTTAGTAAAAATTTTGTTTTAAAACTTTTAAAAAGAAATTAAATTAAAACAATAATTTAAAATTTAAAATTAAAGTTTAAAATTAAAAATTTGGAAGTAGGAAAATTAAAATAAAAATTTGAATTTAAAACCAAAACAAACAAAAAAAAAATTCAAAAACCAAAGAAAAAAAGGTTTTTTTCAAAAAAAAATTAAAGTTTTCTTTTTCAAAAAAATTTAAAATTTTAACCTTTAAATTTAAATTTTTTGTTTAAAAAATTTTTTTCAAAAATTTAAATTTCAACAAAATTTTTAAAATTTAAATCAAAAAATTTGAACTTTTTTTAAAAAAACAACCCTTTCTTAAATTTTTAAAAATTTCCTTTCTTAAAAATTTCCCCTTTAATAAAAAATTTTTAAAATGAAAAAAGAAAATTTAAAATAAAAATTTTTAAAAACTTATTAAATTCCCAAAATTTTGGTTTAAAAATTTTAAAAGAAATAAAAACAATAAAAACAAGAAAGGTAAAATTAAGTCTTAATTTAACAAATAAACAAATTTTTTTTAAAAAACCAAATAAAATTTATTTTTAAGGAATTAAAATAAAAAACCCCATTTTTTAAAAAAAATTCAAAATCAAATTAATTTTTGGAAAAAGCCCAAAAAATTTTTAAAATTTTAAAAAAAGTTTTTAAAGAAATTGGTTTTAAATTTTCAAAAATTTTTTAAACAGAATTTTTTTTAATAAAGGTTTTTTTTCTTTTTAAAATTAAAAAAATTTTAAATCAAAATTAAAAAAATTTAAAATTTCAAGAAAAAAAAATGGAAAAAAAAACCCTTTGGGGAAAATTAGAAAGGAATTTCCCCCGATCCAAACCCGGGCCTTTTTTCTTTCAACCCCGTTAAAAACCCATATCAAAAGCCAGGGTAAAACCCAAAAATTTCCCCTTTTCATAAAAACCAGGGAAGAAAAGAAAATTTTTTTTTTCCCCAAAAAAAGGGAAAATTTTTTTGGGTTTTAAAATTGGTTTTTAAAAACCCCCAAAAATTTATAAAAAAAAAGGGGTGTAAATTTTAAAAAGTTTTTAAAAGAGCCGGGCCAGGAAAAAAAAAAAATGGGAGCTTTTAAAAAAATTTTAAAATTTTTTGGGGGAAAAAGAAAAAGAAAAAAGAAAAGGGGCCCCGATGGGATTTTCAAAAAATTTTTTTTTTTGGGAAGGGGTTTTTTTTTTCCCCAATTTAAATTTCAAAATTTTTTTTTAAAAATTTTCCCCCAAATTATTTTTGGGGAACCCAAAATCATTTGCTATAGTCATGATTTGGTAGTCTTACTATTTGAAATAAGGACATCTAACAGGGGCGTCGTTGCTCTAAGAATAGAGCAATACTATTTACGATACTACATTATTGCCGTAGCCGATCGTTATCGCAAAATGCTCCTCCATCAGCATGCAGACCCTCTTACTAGGCGGCTTCTTGACCCCGATGAAAAATTCAACAAAATTTGTGGTTTATTGATATTCTTAAGGGTTTTACGAATGTCACTCTGGAAGGGGCCCCCGGAAACACCTGGCGAAAACGCCTCTGATATATGATTACATAAATGATTTCTACCAAAATTCCAAAGTGCATTGGAGACATCTCACGCCCATACAGTATAATAAGGCAACTTTGCCTAAGTAAAGGTTAAGAATTTTATGGGGATTGTTTTGAATATTCCAAATTACATTTTAGCTTCTTACCCATTGATTCCCTTTGTTTGTCTTAATTTTCTGCAATTATAGTTGCCGTGACCATGCGTACGCTACAAAGGTCACATTCTTAGGATTGGTTTCAGTTTTGTGGTTTCGTTACTTTCATGGCATAGCACATGGTTGTTCTGTTGATTTGGGTACAACTCAATCAAGATGTTCCTGCCACCAACCTTGCCATAAAGAACTAAGCAAAGGGAAGACGTTTTTGCAGAAGCACTTCCGAAGTTCAAACTCAGCGATGTAACTGATTTGAAGATAATTGGTGAGTGCAAATTGCTATGATTTTAAGCTCCGCAATGTTTGTGCTAAGAAAAAAGATTTGACTCGACATTGAGACAGCCGTTGGTTGCGCTGCGCAAAGAAATGTCTGTACTTCTTATTCCATTTGGTAAATCTCTTATTAGAAGGGTAAAACGAAGTACGGGTGCATATCGTATCGTTAGTACCGAATTTGTGGTAACTGTATATGTGACAGGCAGCTCAGAGAAAGCAACCTGATATTCGATTTTGCGTCATGGGTTGCATTAGAATATTTGTAAGCATCGGGCTGTTTTGAAAACTGTACTTGCATGCCAATCAATTTACTGTTCACTCGATTACGCATTTAGCACAAAGTAGGACATGCAAACATGCGCAGACTACAGTTGCTGTTAGTTTTTAATGAATAATGGTATAAATTCACTCATTTCTTGTATAAAAACCCAAAGAAACTCGTTGTGAAGTTAAGAAACTCTTTACGACACTGTATCATTCTCCATTATCGTGCTCAAAATTATGAAACTCTTCCACATGTTTAAGAGCAAAATTGATCCTAATAGACAGGGAAATTACTGTTACCAACTAGCAAACTGGGCAACCGACAAGTTTATTGTTGCCATTACTTAAATATACTATTGCAGATATTTTGGCACTTGGGACATTTTTTGGTAAATTTCAGCATACCATATGAAAGACCATCGAAAATGAAGCAAAATATTGTAAGGCATTTCTTGCATTTGAGTAACGGATACATGCACCCCTACTTCGTTTTACCCTTCTAATAAGAGATTTACCAAATGGAATAAGAAGTACAGACATTTCTTTGCGCAGCGCAACCAACGGCTGTCTCAATGTCGAGTCAAATCTTTTTTCTTAGCACAAACATTGCGGAGCTTAAAATCATAGCAATTTGCACTCACCAATTATCTTCAAATCAGTTACATCGCTGAGTTTGAACTTCGGAAGTGCTTCTGCAAAAACGTCTTCCCTTTGCTTAGTTCTTTATGGCAAGGTTGGTGGCAGGAACATCTTGATTGAGTTGTACCCAAATCAACAGAACAACCATGTGCTATGCCATGAAAGTAACGAAACCACAAAACTGAAACCAATCCTAAGAATGTGACCTTTGTAGCGTATGCATGGTCACGGCAACTATAATTGCAGAAAATTAAGACAAACAAAGGGAATCAATGGGTAAGAAGCTAAAATGCAATTTGGAATATTCAAAACAATCCTCATAAAATTCTTAACCTTTACTTAGGCAAAGTTGCCTTATTATACTGCATGGGCGTGAGATGTCTCCAATGCACTTTGGAATTTTGGTAGAAATCATTTATGTAATCAGATATCAGAGGCTTTTTCGCCAGGTGTTTCCGGGGGCCCCTTCCAGAGTGACATTCGTAAAACCCATAAAAATATCAATAAACCACAAATTTTGTTGAATTTTTCATCGGGGTCAAGAAGCCGCCTAGTATGAGGGTCTGCATCCTGATGGAGGAGCATTTTGCGATAACGATCGGCTACGGCAATAATGTAATATCGTAAATAGTATTGCTCTATTCTTAGAGCAACGACGCCCCTGTTAGATGTCCTTATTTCAAATAGTAAGACTACCAAATCATGACTATAGCAAATAAAACATTAATGGTCTTACCTTGATGGTCCCACCTTAATGGTTCCGGGTCCCAGGTCCCATGGTCCCACCTTAATGGTCCCACCCTAATGGTCCCACTTTTTATGGTCCCGGGTCCCGGGTCCCATGGTCCCACCTTCATGGTCCCACCCTAATGGTCCCACCTTTAATGGTCCCGGGTCCCGGGTCCCATGGTCCCACCTTAATGGTCCCAGCCTTATGGTCCCACCTTTAATGGTCCCGGGTTCCGGGTCCCATGGTCCCACCTCAATGGTCCCACCCTAATGGTCCCACCTTTAATGGTCCCGGGTCTCGGGTCCCATGGTCCCACCTGATGGTCCCGGGTCCCACTTTTCCGGTTTGCCCACTTTTGAGAACGAGAGAAGAGATGCATTTGAAAAAATAGAAATCTCATATCCATCTGTTACCCATTTATGTACAAGAAATAGATCATTTTTCATCCTGCCTCGCTTCCAAAATGAAAACAAAAAATAAATTGCGGCGATTTTAAAGAACATCTACTTCAGCAAAAATGGCGGGAAAAAATGACAATATCTTGCAGTTGAGAAACAAAATTGAAAAGACATGGTGGGTACTTGTCAGAAAGCTTCAAGAGAAATAGTTTGGAATTATGAGCACGCGAAAGAGCTACTGTTACATCCTTCACACACAGAGAAACGAATATAGTTGAAGCTCCAAATAAATTTGTAACAGTCCTTTATTCAGCCGTTGTTTTCAGATCATAAAAAGTAATTGCAAATCAGTTTCAAAAGCGAAAGTTTGAGTCCTTGTGTGCTAATTAAGTAAGCCAAGAATCGAGAAGGGATGTGAATGTGATACATTCTATTTTAATTCGGTTAGTTTTATTAATTTTATAAGGAAAAACACTTTGCTTTTTCTGTTGTCCGAAATCGGAATGGCAAATCGTCCTGAAATAGGTAAAATATGGTCCGAAATTTTTGGTCCGAAAATATTTTCTCGGAAATATATGGGTCCGA
>JACTAT010000007.1:39925-63484 GCA_014526335.1 Chrysaora quinquecirrha | reverse complement strand
ATACTGTATGGGCGTGAGATGTCTCCAATGCACTTTGGAATTTTGGTAGAAATCATTTATGTAATCAGATATCAGAGGCTTTTTCGCCAGGTGTTTCCGGGGCCCTTCCAGAGTGACATTCGTAAAACCCATAAAATATCAATAAACCACAAATTTTGTTGAATTTTTCATCGGGGTCAAGAAGCCGCCTAGTATGAGGGTCTGCATCCTGATGGAGGAGCATTTTGCGATAACGATCGGCTACGGCAATAATGTAGTATCGTAAATAGTATTGCTCTATTCTTAGAGCAACGACGCCCCTGTTAGATGTTTTTTTATTTCAAATAGTAAGACTACCAAATCATGACTATAGCAAATGAAACATTAATGGTCTTACCTTGATGGTCCCACCTTAATGGTCCCGGGTCCCAGGTCCCATGGTCCCACCTTAATGGTCCCACCCTAATGGTCCCACTTTTTATGGTCCCGGGTCCCAGGTCCCATGGTCCCACCTTCATGGTCCCACCTTCATTACCAAGTTTGCAATTTATTTAGGGCCTTTGCACACTAGAGTACTTTTCCAAATTTTAGTAAGGATTAACAAATTAACATCTTTTTTCCTAGTGTGCAAGGACTTTTTTGCATTTTCTACTATCCATAAATTCTAGTAAGGATGAAACAGGCCGACTAATTAAATATGGGCAGCTCCCGAGCAGCCCTTATTTCTGCCAAATGTCATCACGGATTAATTTCTTGACCTGAAGCGACATTTTCTTGCTTTTTTCATTCGTTCTCGAAACAAGATGTCGGATGAAGAGTTTTTCATGCTTTTTTATGATTGTTTTTTATTTGCTGGAGCAAAGCGGCCAGGGCAGAATGCAAAGAATGATGTTGGTATTATCTGCATATGTTACACTACTGTATCACTTTTACAAATGCAACAAGCGGCATTAAGGTTCTTTATTCAACAATATTCTGAAGAGCTAAAGTCGGAGAACCTAGATTCTTAAATTTAATTCATGTCATTCACTAAATGTCGAAAATAGGCAATTTCAAAATAAATATAATTCAAGTTGATGGTGCATTGAGGGTGAAAGAAAGAAAGAATTCTTCTCAGACATTACGGTGAACCCTATCAAATCTGTCATCAGAAGTCGAAATGATTGATAGAGACTATTTCAGGGCATCAGGAATTTATGGTCGGAACTCAATAATTAGCAAATGCGCCCCACTGTTTGGTAGAATTTTGGCAGAATTTTAGGTCTAGTGTGCAAAGGGCCTTAGTCAGTAAGTGAATATGTTAGTAAGTAAGTTACATAGTTAGTTACTTTTTGCTAGTATGTCGGTTAGTTAGTTAACTTGGAAAGACAAGATACCACTCAGCTGCCTTTTAACTTGCTGCCTTTTAATTTGCAGCCTTCTGAACTTTCGCTAGAGTCCGGGGAGGTTGTGGGATGCCATGGGGAGCTAACCTCCCGGACTCTAGCGAAAGTTCAGAAGGCTTAGTTGAGTGGTATCTTTTTTCCAAGCTAATCTGGTACTAATATTCACCCACATTGCGGGTGTCAAGGTAAAAACACACCCGCATCGCGGGTGTCAGTTCGCGGGCGTCAAGTTAAAAGCTAGTCTACTTGTAATGGTAAACGTATAAGAGAATTGATAAAAGGGTATTAAACTGTGGACAAAAAAAGAAAATTATCATCATCATCATCACCACAGTTATTATCACCGTCAAAATTATCATTATCGCCATCATTAACTATAACATTATAATCACCATTAGAATCATCCTCATCATCATCGTTACCATCTTCATAATAATCATCATCATCATAATCATAATCGTCATTAGATCTCATCATCATTATCATCATAATCATCATCATCATCATCATCATCATGCCATCAAAATCATAATAATAATAATAATAATCATCATCATCATCATCACAATCATCATTATCTTCATGTCATCAAAATCATCATCATCATCATCATTAAAATATGAAAGCTGAAGATCAAATATAAGCCAAGTTGTATAAAACAAAACCTTGGGTGGGATAGTGAGCCAGTGAGTTCACGGAGGTTAAGGGTATCTCTGACTGTGTTTCATCTTCTTGAGTTATAATGCAACGTTTCTATGCCCTGTCTGCACTCGAAAATCCTATTATTAACAGCCTAAATAAAAGTCAAACAGTTCGATGGTAAATGCTTAATGAATTTTTTTGTCACCAAGTTGCCAGATCTACTTAGAATATTCCAAACGCTTTTGTGCCAACTTAAGACGCAAAATAAGTAGTATTAGGCCTACTGCAGCATAAATTCGAAAATCCTATCCGTATCTGATCGCAGACTTTAATTTTAAATGTCCGTCATGAAAAATAAATATCTCACTGTATCAAAACGATTTTCATTTTGTGTGTTTGTGCTCTGAATTTTCAAAGGAACATTCAACTTGAAACCCGTAAAATCTATGGCCTCTTAGTAGTGTTTCATATGCATTGAAACAGTAAAACACAAAGTTTAATGTGACGATTTATGGAAATAATCAAAGCAACAACTCTTCTTGAAAATGGAAAGAATATCAGTAAAATGCCAAAATGAATAACAGTCTCCTAGTGTCCTTTAACGTCCTTTGACCCCTGAAAACGTGAAAACGTAGGCCTACTTACCAAAACGCGAAACAACCCAAAATTGCCCACAACCAGCCAAAGCACTCAAAACGAACCATAACTTGATGAAAAGCACCCAAAACCACCCAGAAATGTCCAATTCACCTGGAATCATCTATTAAGTGGCAGAAAATCCTTGAAAAATCACCAGAAACTCTCATGTTCTGTGAAATTTCATTCTTAACTCTTAAAATTCTACTTTCGTCTTGGGACTTTTGTTGACATAAAAAGCTTTGACATCGCTGGAGTTGGAAAAGCCTTTTTTGTTCACAACAGTAATGTAGTATTGTATTTGAGCGTGAAGTTGAGAGATAAGACACAATCGCACACTGCCAATAAATATACCGTTGGGAAAGGTATCCATTGTCTGGAAAGCGTGTTTGATTTTAGTATCTCAAAATATCTTGTAAGAAAAACTACATGACAACTAAATCGTAGTAATGTAATCGTGGAGGCTCTTTTACGATCAAAATGTCACCATTTGTATTTATGGTCGTGGGATAATCGTACGGAAAGAAATTCTCACGTCTCACGATTGTGCGATAGTCGCACGACAGTTAAGATTCTGTATGGAATCCAGGCTTTTGAAGCAACAAGTCATTGAATAAACCCCTGAGAGTTGCACGCAAAAGATTCAATGTGCGTGTAGTGAAAGGAACATAATAGATGGCCGCAATCAAAACTAAAAATTGTTGAACTCGAGATAAAATCGAAGTTTTCATCAACTTGCGCTTCTCAAATCATTTAGAAAAATACGGCATGCACTACCTGGGCAGAAAGGGCGTCGATCAAAAAAAGAACCACGTTTCTAGGTGGCCCAGGGAAAGAGCCTTTGTTGTGTAATCGAACAATGGGCCACAACAAAGGGGCAACCTAATTTGCATTTAAGGAGTTTAGTAATATAGATTAGTATGTAAAAATTAGCCAAATAGTTAGTTAGATAGTTCTTCTGTTGGTTTAGTTAGTTATTTAGTTAGTTAGTTAGCAAGTTATTTTTAGTTTTTTAACTAGTACGCTAGTTAGTTATTCATTTATCGAGTTAGGATAATAATTAGTCAGTTTGACAGGAGGATAATTTCAGCAGGACAATTTTCTGTTCTCGAATGTTACCAAATTGGGCAGTTAGGTTTTTGAAGAGGCAAAAACTTTATTTTATGCTCGGTATGACTTTTTTTCAGAAAATGGTAAAAATGCCATCTGTATTTTTTGTCAGGGTGTCCCTGATATTTTCTGTTTTGCCACTGGACTATAAAGGAAAAGAATCCTTGCAAATTTTTTAGAAAGATACAAAAAATAAGGAACAAATAGTAGCAAAATCCTTGGATGAAGCTGCAAAAATGCCTAGGTGACATGACTTTATGACACATCCTCAGGTAAGGTAGCACACTCCTGTTTCTACGACTACTATCTCTTTTGCTTTGGAAATTTCTTCATTAAACCAGTCGTCAGATTCAACTCTTTTTGGCTGGGAACACTCTGAATCCTGCAATTAAAAAAAACATTAACTTGAAATCAGTGCAACAAACATGACCGATATTGAGGAATTTAACATGTAAGGTAGACCTGATATCCAAATGATCCAATAATCGGTTTTTTTGAATACATATGGTATTCTTTAAAAAGTTCGTGACTCAAGACAAATTGTTGAACGATGTCTTCCTGAAATTTTTGTCATAGAAGCAACGAAACTTTGCAAGTATTTGAAGACGGATGCGTTTCTGAATCCTAATTACCAAAAAAACGCTTGCGTCGAGACAGAACACAATTTTGTTATGGGTTACTGGAATTTGTTGGAAAAAGTGTTATTTTGTAACAGACTTCCCGTTTATGAACTTTCCTCTCTTGATCCCAAAGGATCGGAATTTCTCATACACAAGAAAAAGTTGGTCATTTTTAGTATTTGTCGGCCGCCAGTTCAAATATTGATACATTTTGATGAAGATCTCTTAACCTCGTTTAATGCTGCGTCTGATTAATTTGATAATTAGTTAGAATGGGTGACATCAACGTTGATACCGATAATCACCATAACATTCTGCATTTGGTGAGTCAAATTCTCTCTGTGCTATTTTTGGGGTGACAGATCTAGTATTTAATAAAACTTCCTTCACAAGTTCGTCCATAGACGTCATTCTAACTAACTGACGCAGTTCTTCTCAAGTTACCTCATTGTTTGAAACTGGTCGCATGACGTAACACCACTAATCATATGACGTCACAATCGGGTGAAATATACCCCTCCCCTTCTAGTCCAGAGGGTGAGTGGGGAGTATTACCACCTGAGCCGGGACTTTATGGGATAAATATTTTCTGGGTCACTTTTTGGCGTAGATTGCGAATCTGGATGTTGATCGGTGATTCTGGGGGGCTTTTCGGAGATAAAGGGGTTTTGGGAGAAATAGAGAGGGACTTAGCTATCTATTCATAATGATAGCAGTCCTATTAGCAACAGAAGCCAGGGGGGTATTCTTGGCCAACAAATTCAATCAAATCGTGGATGGATAAAGATTCTTATTAAAGGGGTTACCTTGGTGGGATTGGTGGGTTAGTTTGGGGGCTGTGGGTTTAGAGCGAAGCGTTCTAGTCCGGTCTGAAAGCACTTAACCCTAATCCTACCGGGGGGTGGAATCCACCCCCCCCTCAAGCTTTTCTTGAAACTGTTCTGTTGTGTAATGGATGTAAGCTTGCAAACCAGACTGACTTTAAGCCTATATGTATAAGCTACAATGTGATACAAAAAAATCCCCAAAATAATAACAATGGGTCACGTGACATTGCCTTATATGGAAAGCGGTCATGCCAAAACCACATATAAGTGCCTATTTTTACCATTAAATCTTATCAGAATTGACTGATTCTTTGCAAGGTAATAGAAAATAGTTACTAGCTACAAAATGTAAAGAAATTTCCGGATTTCTATTGATATTAAGGAAGGTCGATTTTTGACCGACGTCGATAGCATGTTTTGATTATGATGTCACAATGACGTCATAATAGAAGATGGAGACGCCCAATTCACCAACATTACTCCTAATACATTGGTCAATGCCTGTGCCAAGTTTGATTGCTCTAGCTCTACTGGACAGCAATTTATGGAGGGGGGGTGGAAACCACCCCCGGCTGTGGTAGATCAAAAAAAGCCCGGTAGGATTAGGGTTAAGATGTTGAGTTATGAACACAGAAAAGAAACGTCTTTTCTAATCTGAATTTACTAACTAACTGAATTATCAGGCAAACCAAATTTATATGAGAACTTGTTGTAAACAAGTGCTGCACGCATTTTAACGAATGCAGGATAATTAATTGTTCTATTATCATTAGGGAATACAGCATAATGAATTTCATGCAGATTCAAATAACACAACATCTCCCCTCCTTTTAAAAAGTAACAATGTTATCTGAGTTCATTTTCCATGTTTTCTTTTGCTTTAAGTGAAGGTTTTATCAGTCTCTTCGGTCTTGATAATATGTTCAAAGGAGATTGTATTTTTGTTTGAACATCATCTTCTTTCCGGTCTTCTGAAATCTTCTGTGATTATTTCTGATTGGTAGTTGGTAAAGGAACTAAATGTACTCTGTTTCTTCGCAATGTTGACGTTGGAGTTTGCAGCGTATACTGTCTTGGACTGCTTGTCTTTCCCTGTACAATGCCTGTCTGATCATGATTCGCTATCTTCACTTCAGATCCTGGGGTTAAAGGTGGTAACAACTTCGCTCTGTGTTTGTAGTTAAAGTGTTGTTGTTGTTGCATCCGCTGCATGCTTTCGTTGTGCTGCAACTTATCCATGTCTGGCCATCTTGGAATCAGATTTTCATGAAACGTTGGTACTGTACTGCGCAGTTTTCTGCCCATCAACAGCTCAGCTGGCGAGAAGCCATTCCTCAAAGGAGTTGTTCTGTAAGCCAACAACGCTTTTTCTATTTCCTTCTCCTTCTTCAAAATATTCTTCACAGTTTGGACGGCTCTCTCGACTTCTCCATTTGATTGAGGATACCGGGGGCTGCTTGGTGCTAGCTGAATATCCCATTGCTTTGCAAAATGTGTAAATTCTGCACCGTCGAATGGAGGACCATTGTCGGATCTCAACTTTTCTGGGATTCCATATCGAGCAAATGTTTCTTTTAAACCAGAGATGACGGCATCAGCTTTCTTCTTTTGCATTGCTAAGACTTCTATAAATCTTGAAAAGTAATCAACAATTATAATGTAATCCCTTCCTTTGGAATAAAAGAAATCTATTCCAACTTCCTGCCAGGGTCTTTCGGGAAATATGGATGCCATCAAAGGCTCAGGGGTATTAACTTTGTGTTGCAAACAAATTCGACAACCTTGTACCATATCCTGAATTTCCCTACTCAAACCAGGCCACCATACAGACTGTTTTGCACGTGCTCTGCATTTTACAATGCCTTGGTGCCCCTGATGTATTTTATCTAATACCTCTAATCTCAACGATGAAGGTATAAGAATCCTTGTTGATTTCAAAATGAGATTTCTAACAACAGACAATTCACCCTTAAAATTCCAATAAGATTGTAAAGAATAAGGAATTTTATATTTATCTGGCCATCCCTCCAGGATGTATTCCTTGATTTTTATGCATACTGGATCTTCTTCCTGTGCCGCAATTATCTGTTGCAATTTGACATCTGACACTGGAAGGGTGCTTATAATGCTTTCGAGAAATGGCGTCATCTCGTTATCATCGATCATAGATTTCTCACTGCTTTCGATTGGCAGCTGTCTTGATAATGTATCGGACATGACCATCTGTTTGCCTGGAACATGATTCATCTCTTGTATGTTAAAACGCATCAGTCGCATCTTGAATCTTTGTATTCGTGGAGGAACTTGTTCCAGTGTGTATTTTGTTAGGATAGGAACCAACGGCTTGTGATCTGTTTCTCCAATGATTGACTTGCCAAGAATATAATCACTGGATCTTTCGCACATCCACGTGAAAGCAAGGCATTCCTTTTCAAGTTGGCTGTACCTCTTCTCGGTCTCTGATAATGCACGTGACATAAAGGAAACTGGTTTCCAGACTCCGTCACACTGTTTTTGTAGCAACACTCCGCCAATTCCATAAGATGATGCATCAGCGTTGATCTTCGTTTCCTTGTTTGGATCATATAGAGCTAAAACTGGTGCAGAAACAAGACAATTTTTAATATCTGAGAAAGATTTATCTTGTGCAGGACCCCACTTCCATTGATTTTCTTTACACAAAAGGTCCCTTAGGGGTTTCGTTAGCGTCGCTAAGTGACTTGCAAATTTACTTAGATGATTTACCATGCCTAAAAATGATCTTAATTCTTTCACGTTTTTAGGCTTTTGCATTGAAATTATTGCATTTATCTTCGAGGGATCAGGTGTAATACCCTCAGGAGAAACGATGTGACCCAAAATCTTGACAGATTTAACTGCAAATTCACATTTAGCTTTATTGAGAGTAATATTTGCCTGAGATAGTTTCATTAAAACATTATCCAGTCTTTCATCGTGTTCTGCCTTGCTAGAACCATAAACTATAATGTCATCAATTTGAACTTCCACTCCTTCTAGGCCTTCTAAAAGCTCATTCATACATCTTTGAAATTGCTCACTACCCGTAGATATACCGTAAGGTAGTCGATTAAAACAAAATCTTCCCCAAGGAGTGATAAATGTAGTCAGTAGACGAGACTCGTTTGATAATTTTCTTTGCCAAAAGGCACTATTTGCATCCATTTTAGAGAATATTCTAGCTCCTCCAAATTTTGCTAGTGTATAATCAACGGACGGGAGTGGATGTATTTCTCTTAGAACAGATTCGTTTAATTTTGTAAGGTCAACACAAATTCTAACGTCACCGTTAGGCTTTGGAATAACAACCATGGGTGCACACCATGAAGTGTGACTTTCAACTCGTGAAATTACTCCCATATTAAGCATTTTGTCTAGTTCCCTTTTTGTTTTATCTAAAAGAGGCAAAGGAACTTTTCTAGGTACATTCAAAGCATATGGTTTTGCATCGGACCTGAGCAAAATATTGTATTCTCCATGTAGTTCACCCAGTCCTTCAAAAAGTTTTGGAAATTTTTGTAAAACATGAAACTTTGCTTTTTTAGCTTCAGAATCAACAGATATTTTTCCCGCACCAATTTCGTCAACTTTTTTTATCAAGTTCAGAGAAGAACTTGCTTTTCTGCTAAGAAGAGGTTTCTCTAAACCTTCTACCACATAAACATCTTCATAATGACTTTTGTCATCAATAGATAACTTGGCTGAAAATTTTCCTCTACAATTTATTTTATAATTGCAAGGGCCAAGAAGTGTGTTGTTAGTTTTTTTAGAACTTGGATTGCGCCCTTATCTAACTTCTGAAATAGAGAAATGGTATCACTGAAACATCAGCGCCTGAGTCTAGTTTGAACTGGACCCGTTTTCCATTTACAGAAACCTCAGCCATCCATACGTTACCATCATATTGGCTTGTCACTGCATCAAGTTTAATCTCACCAAGAAAATATTCATCTTCAGAAGATAAAGGAAAATTATCACCTGATATTTCGTGCAGTTTCTTGTTTCTGCATGCACGTGTCCAATGTCCCATTTTTCCACAGCTATGGCATTTTGAATTCCGGGCAGGGCATGTTTGCTTCTGATGAGGGGGCCCTGAGCACCTCTCACATTTCGTAGACTGCTTGGCTTGGTTCTTGTCGTTCATGCCATTACGTGAGCCCAAATTAGTGCTTCTACCTCCAGTCTGGTTTTTTCTTTTGGACATCTTCAGTGCATCCACTGTTTGTTGTGCTGAAAAAGCTTTAACTGTCATTAGATTTTGCTGTTTTTTTACCACTTCCTTCTGTCTAACAACATTAATAGCCTTCGAAAGTGTTAGTTCACTCTCAAGTTGTAATCTTTCAGATAAATTTTGTATCCCAACCACTATACGGTCACGAATCAATTCATCGTGCAATTCACCAAATTCACAAAATTCAGCTAAAGTATAAAGATCAGTAATGAAACTGTCTACAACTCACCCTCTTGTTGGATGTTGAACCGGGCTCTTTCAAATATAACATTCCTCTTTATAATGAAATGCTTTTCAAATTTTTCTTTTACAGTTTTATACTTCTTCCTGTCTGTTTCACTAAGACCAAACGACTGCAATATATCGTCTGCTTCGTCGCCCATTGAGTATATCAGCGTATTTACTTGACTCTCTTCATCTCTTTTATTGAGTTCAGAGGCCACTCTGAAGCGTTCGAAACGTCGAATCCACTTTGGCCATTCTTCTGGTTTGAAGGAAAACTTCTCTGGGGGCGTGACTTGAAACGTCGCCATCTTGCACGTGTACTTTCTTGCAAGTTACGGGGCTCACCAATGCAGCGCCTCTAAGTCGTCGACCCGTAGTCTTAAGACCGCTCTTCTACATTCGTAGCCTTGCACACTCCCAAAGTAGTGTTAAAGTTCTCCTATCACCATGTTGAGTTATGTACACAGAAAAGGAACGTCTTTTCTAATCTGAATTTACTAACTAACTAAATTATCAGGCAAACTAAATTTATATGACAACTTGTTGTAAACAAGTGCTGCACGCATTTTAACGAATGCAGGATAATTAATTGTTCTATTATCATTAGGGAATACAGCATAATGAATTCCGTGCAGATTCAAATAACACAACATAACCGATGGCAAAATGTTCCAGATTTCGTTGATTACGGTTGGCACAGAACAGAAGGAGAGGAAGGGATGATGACTCCAATTTGGACACTGATACCCGAAGCGTCACAGGCCTGCCATGAACTGGTTAATGCGGT
Organism: Chrysaora quinquecirrha; assembly: GCA_014526335.1. NCBI lineage: Eukaryota > Metazoa > Cnidaria > Scyphozoa > Semaeostomeae > Pelagiidae > Chrysaora > Chrysaora quinquecirrha. The sequence continues at coordinate 53,024 of JACTAT010000007.1, read as the reverse complement.
TGCAAACGGAGTTGCACAACCAGGTGCAAGTGCAAGCGCTATGGATTAGAGTGCACGGAATTGTGTGAATGCAGTGGCCAATGTTTTGACTGAGATAATATCAGTAGACCGTCAATCGTTCTGTACTATTTGGTTGGTATATCATATGTTTTGTTAACTTAGAAATTGGGTAATAACTCTGTGGACTGGGACCGGTGCCATGAAGGGAACTGAAATACTAAATTTCATCGTTACACAGGTAATATATCCTCCTAAATCAATTTTACGGTTTTGAGGATTGGGACCAAGCTCCCTGTTCTAAATATGGAAAAAAGGGTAATTTACTGACCTGATTTGATTTTTATGGTATTGTACAGGTCAATTTACTTAGGAATACTTAATTTCATGGTTATACAGGCAATATATCTTCCTAAATCAATTTTACGGTTTTGAGGACTGGGACTGAGCCCCCAGTTCTAAATATAGAAAATAGGGTACTTTATTGGCCTCATTTGATTTTCATGGTATTGTACAGGTCAAATTACTTAGCAATACTAAATTTCATGGTTATACCAGTAACCAATGACTCCAAAATCGATTTCATCATTCTGAGAACTGGTGCTAAGCCCCCCTGTTCTAAAAATAGATCATAGAGGCATTTTTCAACTTGGGCCTGTTTTGCATCGTTTTCTACGACTCAAACTGCATATCTTGTGAAATTTTAATGCTGGTATCATATTTTGCACGATTATTGTGCTTTCAGACCGGACTAGAACGCTTCTCTCTTAACCCACAGCCCCCCCCCCCAAACTAACCCACCGATCCCACCAAGGTAACCCCTTTAATAAGAATCTTTATCCATCCACGATTTGATTGAATTTGTTGGCCAAGAATACCCCCCTGGCTCCTGTTGCTAAAAGGACTGCTATCATTATGAATAGATACGTCCCTCTCTATTTCTCCCAAAACCCCCCTTTATCTCCGAAAAGCCCCCCAGAATCACCGATCAACATCCAGATTCGCAATCTACGCCAAAAGGTGACCCATAAAATGTTTATCCCATAAAGTCCCAGCTCAGGTGGTAATACTCCCCACTCACCCTCTGGACTATTCTCATTTCAGACACTCTCCTTTTCATTCCCTCTGCTGATGATAACAAGTCAACTCATGACCTTTGTAGCCGGCTCCACAATATAAGAGGAATCAATATCATCTTAACAAGACAATTCTGGCAAAAAATAGCTGGGACTCTAAGCAAGAAATGTCGATTTTTGTGGATATCCATTGAAATGGTAGCTATTTCATCAGAAGCCCCCTCCCCCCAGACTCAATGTTGGTGTTCAAAACCGACACTTGATGGAGCTTCGAATTAATGACGATCAACACCCTCTCAACATTGATTTCGGGGGTGTGGTGGTATCATGTGTGATAATCAACGGTTAAGGCTTGAAAAGACCTAGCACTTTTTGTCAATATTGCAGCTATCAAAATTCAAATTGCCGTAATATTCTTAGAAAACGTTTCTTAAACCCGGAAATAACTGAGAAACATTAACAAATGAATTAAGTTTGCTATCGCAATAAGAATTTTATATGAAATTCGCCTGGGCGTCAGAATTGTAGGAAAAGTGGAGCCCACTCCTGCGTTCCCTATACTAATCCATTGTAAACCATGATCGAGTACAATCGTATTTGTGACGTCACAAATTTGGCAAAATTTGGCAAAATTTCTGTTTTCAAGACGCTTTCAGACAACTTTTCGCTTCCCATATCAAGTAAATTTGGTACAAAGCTGATCGAGGAAAGATGAAATATTCAGAATTGATTCTGGTACCCGTCGATGCTGGGTTGAATTTTTTCAACTTTCCATTAACCCTATTCGGTTTGGGGGGCGTTTTTCGCCCCCTCCTACTTTTGCTCGTGTATCATCTGCAAGAACTCCTTAGTAGCGTTGGTAAGGGTCTGACTTTTCATAGAATTTATGAAGGAACCTTGTGGTATGGGTTATGGTGTTGCGGACTTAGTCACGTGACCAGGAAATGCCCATATTTGGAAGCTGGTAATGCAAATTACCCTTCAATCGGCTTTATTTCTTTGAATAATTATCACACATGAAAGAATTGAGTCATGCATAACGCTGTGTAACCTATGCTTTTGAAGATTTTTATTGAAAATAAAGCTTGTTATATGTTCCTCCAGACCAAAAAGAAAACTTTCATGAATTTCTACGGAAAGAAACCAATCTACTTTCCCAAAATGTATCACATACAAAAGATTACACCTTTCACAATACAAGTGAATTACGTCACAATAAAAGCATAACGATTTTATCAGGGGATAAAGATAGCAGCATTATTATTCTGAACAAAAAAGACTATGTTGCCAAAAAAAACCATGATAGATGAAGGGATTGAACAAGGAAACTATGTCGAATGTAGGGATAACATTTTAAACGATCTACAATCATTTCAGTCGTTCTTATATAGACATTTCAATAACATTCCAGAATATGAGGATATGAAGACTTCCAGTAAACAACCAGCAAGATTATTTGCAAGTGCCAAAACACATAAATTTGACTGTATAGGAAATGTAGAACTAAGGTCGTTGAAATTGCGACCAATAATAGATCAAACGGGAACTTGCTATTACAATGCAGGCAAAGTGATTGCAAATTATCTCCAACCTTTAACTCAGAACGAATTTGTGATATCAAATACACAGAGTTTTCCTGATCTGATAAGTAAAATTCCACTCTCTGAGGAAGAAGAAGATGTTAGTTACGATGTCGAATCACTTTTTACCAATATCCCTATTGACCAAACAATCAAATTCATTTGTGACGAAATATACATTCACAACAAGCTTAAACCATTTTGCAAAAGATCAATTTTCGAAAAACTCTTAATCAAACTAACAAAAGAATGCACATCCTCAGCTAATGGTACTCTCTACAAACAAATTGATGGCGTTTCGATGGGGGGTCCAGCTTCAGTGACTTTCGCAGGTTGTTTTATGAATAAAGTTGAGAGAGAGGTCGTTTTTCCAATGAAACCGAAGTTTTACACTCGTTACGTTGATGATATTTACACCAGACGAAAAAAGAACTCTCCGGATGAACTATTTCACAACCTCAACAATTATCACCCCAACTTGAAATTCACGATTGAAACAAACCCAACAAAATTTCTTGACACTGAAATCACGAGAAATGGAAATAATTTAACGTTTATGGTCGTCCCTAAAGAAGCTAAATTACCTTTTCACTGGACCTCGGCTGTCCCCAAAAGGTACAAAAGAAACATCATCAACGGTGAGCTTCACAGAGCAAATAAGATAAGCTTAAATTTTGTTCTAGAGAAAAAAAGAATTTTTACCAAATTCAAAAATGCTGGCTATCCAACTGCATTTATTAACTCGGTCATACACGCATTCGAAAACAAAGATGGGAAAACAAATTATACCAAGTTGGTTATTTGATGAAGACCCAAAATTCGTCATAAGAATTCAGATCCCGTTCTGCCCTATGAATGAGCAAAAATGGTTCAAAGTGAAGAAAAGTATCGAATCTTTTGCGGAGAATAATGTTACAATTGAGGTAACATGGAAAACTAGAAAAATCAAATCATTATTTCCTCTGAAGGATAAAATCAGTCACAAGTCATCAATAATTTACGAGGGTACATGTTCGTGCGGTGAAAGATACATTGGCGAAACAAAACGAAATGCAGAAACACACTGGGCTGAACATAACCATTTGTTGGGAAAATCAGAACCTGCAAAACACGTTCTAAAGAATGTTGGTCACGCTTTTACGTGGGATATCCTTACGAAAGCCCCATTGAACAATAAGAAAAGAAAGACACTAGAAGCCTTTTATATAATGAAACAAAAAACCGACAATCAACGATCAATCCGAAATAAGGTTTTTACATCTTTTTAAAAATGGCATAACGTAGGTAGTCACTTGGGACGTTGTAAAATAAATATTATTTTAATACGATTGTAAATACGCTTTTAAAATATTTTAAATAGAATATCTTAAGTAGTCTCCTGAGGCATATTCTTATTTTGTATAAATAGAATTCTAATTTTGATGTAGCATTTACACCTGAGGATGTTCTACGTGAACGAAAAGCTTCGTAAATATAAAAATATATTATACATGATATATTATTTGCTTGTTTTTAATATTAATGGCTGCAATTTTTTATAACTTGTTATATACGTTTTCCAAAATGCTGAGTAAGCAAAAAATTTTGTCCTCATCACAAAGGCTTAAAATAAAAGTTGATAAGAAACGGCAATTAGCTGATAATTAGCTTAAATGATAGAAAAAGTTTACTTTCTACAGAGATTTTAACATTTACAGTGCGTTTTACCTATTTTAGTCCGATTTAGCTTGATTTTCGGCAATGTAGATGAAATAGTCATAATTTCACACTCTACACGGTCGCTAGGCAACGTATCACGTGACAAATTATCAAACAATAGTATTAACTAGTTACAATTGGATACTTGCACATTTCTACCAAGTTTTATCTCAATCAGACAAATAGCAGGCGAAAAACGCGCTTCCCCCCATCCCTAGAAAGGCAAAAAATAGCCCATACCGAATAGGGTTAATAAAGTGGAGACTTTTCTGAGATACAATTCACTCACATGTTTAATTTGACGGATTAATATTTTCTTGTAACAATCGACTTTTGTTTAGCCGAATCGTACAACTAATAAGCATAATATTGATTAATTTGACGTCAACATGGCTTCAAGAAATCGAAATCCAGTCGCTTTTATTCCATTCTACTACCCATTTACCTATCATTTAATTCTTTTATTTCATAAATAATTTCACCAGCCGCCCCATTCTCAAATACCAGACACGTTTCGCTCTTATTGGAGCTCATCAGTGACATGTTTGAGAATCGAACCGGTTTTAATTGCGTGAGAAGCACAATTGCTAATCACACGACAACCGGAGCTGGGCTGACTGGTGAGTAACTGTGTGAGTTTTAGACTGGTATGACACGAGTACCGAAGTCTTGCATATTACTATGTAAGGTTGGTACCTGGCCTATAAACCCCGGTTCGATTCTCACACATGTCACTGATGAGCTCCTATAAGAGCGAAACGTGTCTGGCATTTGAGAATGGGGCGGCTGGTGAAATTATTCATATAGGCCGAATACGAATTTGTGCTCATGCAATATGAGCCTAACTGCATGCGTTTCGGTACCTTAGGCCAGGTACCAACCTTACATATTAATTCATAAAGCTTTTTGAAATTTTTTTCGCCGAGGACACTCTCCGGAAAGTGCCGATTACAAAGATATACATTTTTTTTCAGTCCGTGGAGTGGTTTTTGAGTTATAAGCGAACATATATACATACATACATACATACAAACATGCACACAGCTCTGTTTTATATATACTGTATAGAAGTTTTGGAAGAAGAGTACCCTGTCGCTTTGGATTAGCTAGCTTACAATCAAATGTTTGCTAATTCTGATTTTCATTCCATTCTTGTTGAAAAGGATAGATCTAACAAGACTGGTATCAACTTGAGCACTAAGGGTAATAATACAGAAACTGAACCCACTGTGAAACTGTTTGGCGTCAAACTTGATAATAAGTTGAATTGCGACAGTCATTTCCGAGTTGTCTAAAAAATCCGGGATTCAGTTGAAATTTTTAACGATTTAATGGTTTAGAAACCAGGAAACGTCTAGCCCATAATTTTGTATTTTCAAATTTCAATTATTGTCCATATATATAGCATTTTTCATCTGCTATATCTGCTTAAAATTGAAAGGATAAAAGAACGATCATTCTGATTTCAATATGATGGTAGAAAAAGTTCTTGTCAAGAACTATTACAACGGGCTGGAAGATGGATGCTCTAGGTGTGTTTCTCGTTAACGCTGTTTCTGTACCTAAATCTATAAGGCAAAGAAGGAATCAAATCCTGCTTCCATGTAATAGCTATTAAAATTTGAATCTTCTAGAATCATTCAAGGAGAAATCCCTATGACTTGCAACATTATACACCAAATCAAGTAACGTGCCCTAAAAGTCTCGGGTCTTTTCGGCCAATGATATGGAATAGCCTCTACAACGAAATAGCATCTGTTGAAACTCCCAAGTTTTTTAAACAAATAATGAGTCAATGGAATGGCATACAATGCACTTGCAATGTATACAAGTTCGAAAATTTAAGAGGATTACGATTGGATGGGTTTTTTGTGTAAATTTATTATATTACTTGATTATATGTAACCATGTTTTGTAGTAGTGTATGTGATAAATTAATATAATTGTAAACATTTGAATAAGATCATTTTCTTTTATTATATAATTTGAAATTAACAACCGAGTGTGCTTTGGCGCCTGGGAGGACCCTGACTTTCTCTACTCCCTCTACTTTCTCTACTCATGTTGCTTGTCGGAAGCTCCATTCCACGTTGAAAGATCTATACACTCACTACAACTGAAATTTGAACTGTATTCTAATTTTAATTAATTCCGATAAATCGCACCTTTCTGGTTTGAAAGATTAAATCCGACGAACGAAGTTACTACAATTACGTTGCAATTAAAACAAATTACATCATTTCTCCGAATCGACTGAACAATTAGAGAAACAGATGGAGAAATGTTTAGAAAACTGAAGCTGACCAATGGCTCATTCAACAAGGCACAGCTTCATATTTTGCCTCCAAAACAATCTTTCAAGAAACTTAAGTGGGTAAAGTGAACTGTAACATGTTTATTTTACGTGAATGGCGATGAAAACCTTGACTTTAAGAGCCTTGGAAAGCATATTGCACAAGTGATTGATGGAATTTGAAGCAATGCATTGAAGAAAAGCAACAATTTTTTTAATTTTTAAAGGCGTGTTTCGACGACATGTTTCCATCATCATGGGTTCGTTTCAAATATTTGAATTTAAAATACGTTACTTACATACTAGAAGTGTCAAGCTTAACAAAAATAGGCTGATAAAAAATAAGAAATAGTTAACAACTAATTACACAGGTATAGTCTATAAATAATAATTTTGCGAAAAGAGTGACAAGACAGCTTTACGGAAACTCTTTGGGGGCATATACAATACAGAGAAGAGAAAAATAACAAACACAAAATATATAATTTAGAAAATAAGGACATATTAGTATGAAAAACATGCTTATTGAGAGAGGGCTGCTCCCATTCGATAAATAAGGCTTCCTTAACCTGAAGTTGATAGGAGGACCAAATTAACGGCGTTGCCATGGGTTTCCCACTTGCCCCTGTTATTGCCAATATTTTTATTGGTCACCATGAATAGATCCGTATTATGCCATATTCAGGACCTAGAATATTGTTCTTTAGGAGATACATCGACGAAATTTTTGCGTTGTTTAACAGTGAAAGCGAAAATATCTAGTCAATCTTTTCGTGGTCAATTTGTACGTTCGTTGGATATATTTTGTTAAACCCCTTTTTTTGTAAGATTGAATTCGCACCAATTCAGCGCAGTTATGTAGCAGCTTCATCTCCAATTAATTAGCATGCAGTTATATGTGTTGACTACATAAACTATCACAAAGCTATGGAGAGAAAGATGATTGATGCAAAGAGTGAAATTCACGTGAGCGAGGTGACTTATGGGCCACAAACATACATACAGAAACAGAGGTTAATATTCGTGTGGACGATGTGGACGTGTGGACAAGATATATAAACATAGTTATAGATATATAAAGAGCGACAAAACTCATGTGGGCTATGTGGCTGCGTGGAAAAAATATATTACACAAAGTTGTAGAGATACATAAGGAGACTATATATATGTGGCTGACTTGGACGTGTGAATCACGTACTTATAGAGATAGCTATAACGGCATTCGAAATCCATGTGGACGATTTATTATAACCTGTTGACCTTATATATATACACAGAGTTGTAGAGAGAAATAGGAAGATGAAATTCATGCAGACGATGTGGGAGTGTGAACAAAATATCTGAAAACCCGTTAAAAAATATTTAGGACAAAATTCATTGGGTCGATATAGCCATGTGAACCACATGCATACACACAGTTGAACAATTATAGTGAACGAAAATCCTATTTGTACACTATTATATGCTGTGCCCTGTGCACATTGACTTTATAGATTTCCTCCACCTTATATGTCTCTGTAGATGTATGAATAACAATGGTCCAGCCGATTTCTGCCTCCCTAAATTAAACTGCACCTTTATGGGTAGTGGCTTTTTTGCATTATTGGGTTCGGTTCACCCAAATTGAATTTCTTGCAATGATATCAAGAGGGGGCAGATGGAAGGAATATGGGTATATCTGGGCGTCTATATAGTAGGTTTTTGTATATTTAAGGCCCCGTTTACACTGTACAGGATAGCTATCGGAGCGCTGCACCTTGCATTAAGCCATATCGAATAGGGCAAGTGATTGCATCATACCCAAAACCTATCGTTAATACCAATGGTTAAACCCCACTCAAAAAAGAATTTCAATTACATCCGGAGCAGCGCGATTTTCATATCACCTACAAAATGGAGTGAAAATCAGGGAGTAAACATAAACCCTATCCGATGCAAAATCAAGACGCTTCTAAAGGTATCCTGTAAAATGTAAACGGGGCCTAAGATTTGTGCATGAGCCATGGATTGTCTGTCCATAAGAGCACCTGCTGACATAATTAGAACCATAACATAGATGCATATTATGTAGGTAAACCCCATCCGTTTTCTTATTGCTATTGAAGTCTAAAACATGACTATTGATCAAGTAGTGTTATATTAAGCTCCTTTTTTTCTAGTACAAGAAGAGTGTCTTTCCAAGAATGTATTAGGTACTATAAAAATTGAAAGGTTTTAATGCAACACGTACTATAACTGATCGACCAAGTCCTTTTCAACTTTGAGCACCTGTCAGGTTTAGGGCTAGATTCGTCGATGCATCTTAGATTGGTAAAAAAAGCCTGCAATTTTATAAGAATCTCCCTTTTCTGTCTTCCTAACAGATTTCTTGACACCTTTATAAGAAGTTTTAGAGCAGTTGCAGAAGGTCAAGCATTCTCAGAGACGTACAGTTATTACAGGTAACTAAACTATTCCTTCGAACAGTCTCACCGATTTAATAGCTTTCCAAACAGCGTTTCCCTTTTGCAAAGAGCTAAAATTTCTTAATTTAGGAATTCTGCTACGCTTATTATCGTTCGTAATTATTCAAATTGGGCTTTTTGACTCTTCATTACCTCCAAAATGATAGCAGCTATCTAGATAAAACGTGACACAGTACTGAATATAATAACTTATAAATCATATTTTCAAGTTACAAAACAAAATAGGACGTTATCGTCATAATGACGTCTACAAATTCATAAAATGTTTTATTTCAGTTATATTCGACTTCTCTTTATACTCGAACACAGCCTAAAATTGTAGAAAGCAACCACTCTAGCCATTAGGCAAGAAAGAGTAAAAATAAATCCCTAGCATATTTCAAACTGACAAAATGGGTTTCATTTGGTATCGATATTCTCATGCTAAATTCATTTTCTCTCTTATTCTGATTATAGTGACTTAAAATGTTTCAAACTTAATAGAAAAGCAGACAAAAATGCAAAAAAAGTAAAGAAAATGCACAAATAGAAAATATTACCATTTCATATTGATGATGCAATTTTGGCTTTAGACCTTATATAAATTTGCCTCTTTAAATTTTGACAAGTCTAGAGAAATCTACTCGAATTTGCTTTCATTTTAAGCTAGAGCAACTAGAGTAAGCTCCTGAGTCCGCCCTTGGTGAGCTAGGCCATTTGTGGGGATGGAAGGGAGTATTGAAATACACATATACGCCTACTTATGATGAACAGTACGAAAATCCGCAAATTTCTTGATGTTCCCTTAGATCGTACTACCTAGTCTACGTAGTCGGATCCGAAAATCATTTACAAAAGTTAGTCTAAGTTCAAAAACGCTTTGGAATATTAGAAATATACGTCATCAGAAAAATAAAACACAAAATCGTTTTGCTAACTTGAGAAATACAAAATCTTTTTTTTTTCAGCAAAATACGCACATCCGCCAATCCCCCCCCCCTCCGGCTATTAACGTTGTTGGGTATACAAATTAACACAGTTTAAGTGTATATTTTATTTTTAAGCACATATGCCATCTTAATCATCCTTGGAAACATGGTGGTACTCACGCTAGTATTAGTGAACATCTTTATTGCCCAGCTAAGTGAATCTTATGCACGAGCGCAGGCTGATGCCATTGCACAATATGATGTTGCTAAAGCCATTTTTACCACAAGGATTGAAAACAGTTGGATACCATTCTTGGTACGTGGAGTCTTTCAATAAGTATAACATTTATAAGTTTCTTTACATCAATACTTCTAATAATCTTAACTAAAAATCTTTTGTTAACAATTGATTGCTCAAAAATTTAGCTTGAAGTAAAAGAATGAAATACGAAAAGATAAAGAGGAAACTACTTTACGAGAATACCACGTAGAGCTTTCATTCTTTTATAGCACCTTGTTGCCACCATTTTATAGCCTGTTTTTATGGACTAAATCATCCAATCTTCCAGCCAAAAAGTGAGATGAAATTTACAAGAGTTGCCATGTAGAATTCCATCCCACCTTCCAGCTATTTGCCTTCGAGCTCATTCGGCTCGTTTCAGGTTATTTCAGCTCGTTTCAACTTTTATGAATTACGTTAAAGCATAGCCACACACGATTACAGAAAACAAAATAAGAGTGCCTATCCTATGCTAAATGCAATGATGACACTACTGAAGGGAAAGCAAAACTCATTTTTTAAACTGAAAGCTTTAAAGCATAGCCACACAACATTACAGAAATAAAACAAGACTGCCTATCCTATGCTAAAAAGGATCTGCTCTGAAAATAATGAATTATATAAGCACAGCATTCAATTAAAACAACATTTTAAGGCACGTGGCTATCCTCAATACCTAGTTGACAATAAGATTAAGGATGCTATTGCTAAGCCAAGTGAAGATATCCTGAAATTGAAATTAAAAGAAACATCACCCGAATCCTGCTTATAACTACATTCAATAACACCCTTCCACCTGTAAGTCGTATAATCAAAAGCCACTGGGACAAAACTGAAACCAAAACTTCAGTGATATTTTTCAAGAACAGGGTATGGTAGCCTACCATCGACCCAAGAACATAAAAGAATGGATAAGAAGCAACAAGATACTTAATAACAAAGTAATCCGCAAGAAACCTACTATGAAAACCGTTAAATTTTGTAAGTGTTGTAATATAAAAAACAGTCTATGCTGCAAATTATATAAAATCGACTAATTTATTAGCTAACTTTACAACAAAAAATACCTTCAAAATTTCCCACTATTCTGACTGCAGATACAGAAACATAATTTACCCTCGAGAATGCACATATTGTTCTAAACAATATTTTGGGGACTCCGAATGGCCCTTCAATTCTAGGCTGAATAACTATAGACATAGAATCAGATCAATGGACTTAGAGAAACTTCTCCCTGTCGAACAACATTTTCGTCAAGGTAACCATGATTTCACTAGCGATGCTAAACTTACCATAATAGAAAGAATAGAAACAAACGCATCTGATAAAATAAGATCCATATTAGAATCACACAAAGATAGTTGGATATTGCGTCTAAAAACGAATTCCCCCTATGGGCTCAACAATAAAATTAATCATCCAGAAAACAATTTTCTTTAACATGAAACAAATGGGTATGCCGCAGAATTTCGTTCAATTTAAGATTCCTTTTCCCCCTAAGGCCTACGACCTCTCGTTCAACATATCAGATTTAACAAGGAATTTTACGTCATATTAACAGACACATTGTAAAATCTAAATGGTGGCAGTGTTACTCATTCTCCTGATAATGACCATAAGGTCAAAAATAGTTGGGAATTGAGAATTTTAATTAGACATATTCCTGGTCATATATACAGTCAAGAACGAAATTCTAGCGTTCAAATTTTCAAAAGTTTTCCGAAGAGGAATGCCCTTATACCCCTCTAGCATTTTTGTCCCTCATTTCTAAGAACCCCGTATTAGATGCACGCAGAGTATTCCTGACCATACTACAGCTTGCAACAGATAGGAACCAAAAGGAAAATCGCCAAGGTCAACAGCCATGCCACACCCCTCCTTAAAAAGCCATTTGTCAGGAAAAGTACCAAACTTTAAGTCCTAGCTACGGTCCGGCATGAATGGTTAACCCTAATCCTACCGGGCTTATCTAGATCTAACATAGCCGGGGGTCCTGGTAGGATTTGGGTTAATCTGATAAAAAGGCAGACAAATAAATGCCCTATATTGAATGAAGTTATTATTCTTGAGGATGAGTCCTTACTCATACTGCCACTTGTCTTTTCTGCTTTCAGAGATTCCGTGAAAAGTACTACCAAGATGATTGTTTTGTATCTGAAACAGAGCTAGTAAAAGGTAGATTACTCACCAATAACGGCAACTTGCCAAAATTTTGTATTCTGAAAAGACTCTGCTGCCAATCTCATATCATCTCAGCTATTTCATCTTTTTTCAACATTACAGTCAGCTTACACTTCTAATATTTCCTTATGTAAATGCGTTGAATGAAAAGGCTGGGTCACGCATATTTTTTTTTGAAATTGATAATTTTTGCATGTATTTTGATGTATTATTTCAATAAACTTCCAAATCCATTGCAAAAACAAATGCATTATTCGTTGAATCTTTAAACTTTTCAAAACACTAATCCAAATCACCGTGTGTTTTAGGACAGTTTTATCCCATACTGGGCTTTTCTACTCGCAAGTATGAAAGCCCCCTCTGTATTTCAAAGACTGTTAGCTAGATAAAACCTGGTACTAAGGGCGCTAAGAATGAGCTACAAACGGTAAATTCAAATATAGAATATGACGTTATGATTACTTCTCAGAAGGTGCAGTTTTTCACGTTTCATTAAAGTCACCCTACAAGGTATAGAAAAAGGCAGCAGATGGTGTTCATCCGCGACTCTGGTAATCATTAAACTCAGACAGTCAAGAAGTAATGTCAAATTATATTATTATCTTGATGCTGAAGTAAATT